>CM040624.1:62590479-63146668 GCA_022817965.1 Solanum lycopersicoides | reverse complement strand
AAAAGGAGTCTTTTCATAAATACTAGGAAATCTTATCGTCACAAGCCAATTAAAGACACAACTTGGAATCTTAGGGACACAGCCCTTTACAATAAAAGTAAATACACTTTTAAGTCTTAATTAAGAAACTAAGAAACATAAACTATGTCCTCGAATATATGGGACATACCCAATTCTTGAGAGATAGAATTCCCAAGCTTCAACTCCGATCCTCCAAAAAGTCTTCCAACCTATACTCATAAGGTATATAAAAGTATGGGGTTAGTACAACAATGTACTAAGTATGGCATATGCAAAAACATACAAAAGGGACATTTTAGTAAAAATAACTTTTCATGCAATTAAAGCAATATTCATTAATCTAGAAACAAACCAACATAAGAATCGTCAATGAACACTTTATGGCAACTTTACCAAAACTTAGAGTAATCAAAAGGAACATTTGAATGAACTTACTAAACTTACAATGAAAATTGAATAAAGCATCACAGTGAATATATTGCATTCTTACAATGGAGACCTTACAGTGAATGGCACGGTCCAAATCATATGAACTCTTTTCCTTTGAAGTTGCCCTAACCCAAGGTTATCCTAAGACTCCCTAAGGTAAGCTAAGAAGGGATTTTCATTACACCTCCATTTAAAGCACACCAAAGCGACCCTTAAAACTACAAATTTTTAGGCTTACTTCGTTGGAAATCAAATCCACGCCCTTGGCTAACATATGCAAATCACTCATGGAAATATAGGTCAGACCAAGTGCAATGTGAGAGTAGCATCCCATACAACCACTCCCACTTAGTATCCCTAATGGATTCCATTTACTCAAGTACTCCACAATAATCCTCCATAACACTACACCATAGTACTTATTCACACGGACTTCATGAAGGTACTCTTCTCCCATAGTAGGTATAGGTCACACCAAGTGAAATGTGAGAATAGCATCCCATACTACTACTCCCACTCAATGCTCCTACTCGGTAACTAATGTGGATTGAGCACTTCACGACATACATACACAAATTTAACAATATACAAGATAATTAGTTTTCAAATCAATTCTTTGTGGGAGTTAGCTTAACCGACAAAGACCATGAGAGATAGACATGGAATCCCGATATTAACCCCTATCGGATGAGGGATCCTTACTTGCCTAGTGTAAGGTCATGCTTCTTAGCGTTTACATGGCTTTTCCAATAGCTACGCCTATGCGGGCACATAGTTAAGGGATAAGGAGATTGCTACTAAGTAACTCACTCTCTACTAACGAGGAGTACTCATCTCAAGAGGTACTTTGGATTACAACATCTCAACTCACGAAGTGCAATCCACCTCCCCTTCATATCCTCTCGGTGCTAGGCATAACTCCCCACGGATTTCTCAACATAATAGTCTATCTTAGAAAGCTCACTAGGAATGGAGAGGTTGCTACTAGACACTACATCTCAACTCACGAAGTGTGTCCACCTCAAGATTCCCCTTTTTGCTCAACTTGGCATAATACAAATCTTAAAAAGTGTGTGTGTGTACATGTGCACACCTTGAAAAGCATCGCTTCATTATCATCAAGTTCTACACATACTTTAACCTTAATTCATCAAGTTACACACTCTACATGCTTCTCATAATCATACACTTCATTTAGACATAAACTAGGTCAAACATGCAATTCAAGCTACATCAAACACAATACAAGACCCATTTCTCATATATCTTCATTTCACATATTAGACCTTCAAGATCACATACTCAAAACATACTAAGTAACATCAAGTTCATCAATTAGCACCGCCACCCATAAGGTGGACCATACCACTCAAATAGCAATTCATAATAAGAAATATACAATGAGAGCAACTCATCAACAAATAAAACCATCATCACCCATAAGCAATTTGTCAATATTTCACCATATTAAAGCCCTTAGGGCAGTAGCTACACCAACATGACAAATACAAAAATACCCAAGTTCATACCCTACTCAAATCATGCTCACATAACCCATTTTCAAGCCAAAAATTGAAGTATGCATATACAAGAGTTTCATGGAGTTTTTAACATCAAAAACATCAATTCAAACCAAGATAAATATATTTAAACCATTAGAACTTAAATACAAGAAGACCCATACTAGAAATCAAAGTTAGAAGAAGATTTAGTTTAGAAACCCTTTTGAAAACCATTTTGGAAATTGGCTTCTTGAATGAAAAGATATTCAAGAATGGATACCATACCTTTAAGAGAAGGAAACCAACTAATTTTTATGAATAAACAAGTCCAAATCAGCCCTCCTTTCCCTCCCTGAGCCTTGGCTTCAATGGTGACTTTGAGAGAGTTTTCTTTTTTTTTTGTGAGAGAGAGTTTGAATGTTGAAGTGAGGGGCTCTTGTCTAGGTCTAGGGTTTGAAACTCATTTAATATAACCTAAATATCCCTTAACAAACTGTCCAAACTCTTATTTAGACGTGGCGTGAATTTACAAATTCACCCCGGACTTTGCAGAAAAATCTGCGCACAGGGACAAGGCTTGCGACGACCTGCTTGTGACGGGGCGGCACGGGTGCAACGGCCCGTCCTGACCATCCGTTGCAAACTTCACAGGCTTGCCAAGGTCCCCTTACACCCTTGAACAAGTCCCCCACGACGGAACCTTGTGACGGGGCGTCAAGCCATGACTGGCCGTCGACTGCTCCGTCGCCAAGGCTGCCTGGGACAGCCTGCTTACCAGGTTTTGGGTCCTTCCTCAAGGACCCTTCGATGGTCCTTGGGATAATTTCCCGGACGTTTCCAACAAATATGATCATCTATAAGTTAACCTCTCACCTGAATTTCATCCAAAACGAACACATAAAACTTGACGAAACTCGTCTAGACGTACAAGGTCGACTCAAGACATATCTTTCGAATGTCTTGGACGTTCTTGGTCGTTTGACCTCCAAACTTCACAAAACTTTGCACACTGCCTAAGGACACTAAACTAACTCCGTTTAACTTAAAATCAACTCAAGAAACAATCATGAGTCTCTAGTTCACCTTAGTTCATTTTGGGGCGTTATAGGTATATTGGGTCCTCTCGATGGGGCGTATACATCGGACTCCACATTTAGCTAAGGTTGTTTTATTATTGGTTATTAGTAGCTTCCACAATTCAATCATACTCTCTTGCATTGACCATATTTACATATCAATTAGTATTAAGTCTCAGCATGTTATAAATTTGGTCATTGCATCAAGTTAGCTCAGAATTCAATTTATATTATGTTCCTATTATTACACTTGCTTTTGTGCTTGTTCAGTTATGCTTTATTTCAGCTTTACTCTATCCTACATGCTCGTACCTTCAAGTACTAACGCATATACGTGCGCTACATCTTGTGATATAGGTTCAGGTTCTGAGCATCCAGATCGCACTTAGATCTATTTACGATCTTCAGTTTAGTAGATTCAGTGGTGAGTCATCATTGTCCGAGGAAAATAGTCATGAGTTTCTCTTCAGTATTTAGTCCTTTAGTTTCAATTTTTTCTAGACTTAGTTGGGGCTTGTCCCATCACTTCTAGTAAGTTAGAGGCTTATTCTCAGACATAGTTAGTTTAAGCTTAGCATTTAGTTAATATTTTCTTTATATTAAACTCGTCAGTATTTCAAATATTTCAGCTATTTTGAAGGCAATTGTATTATGAATATGTTGTTATTATGATCACACTATGTTAAGCCTATGCCTAGTTTCCTGTTCTATCTATGATCCAGGTTGCATTGCTAATGTAATGAGCATGTGAATTGTTATGATAGGGTTATTTATATGTGCTACCTATGAGGAATTTATAATTTTCTATGTGTAGTTAATATAGATGCATAATGACTAGAGCTTACTGTAATGATATTGTAAGTCTTTAATAAATGTGTCTTATTCTATGTTATCCATTCAATGATGTTATGTGATGTATCATTAACTAGGATGACTTTATAGGTGTACTAGTATGGGCAAGGGCATGAGACCTTGTCAATGCATTGCACGTGTGTACCTTGATAGTATAGTTCTTAGGTTGTTATGTGATGTATCATAATGACTCAGAGTGTCGCCAACAAGAACATTCAGCGGGTTCAATCTCCTATTAATGTTAATCATAGATCAGCAGTAGCCAAGGTCCGTTGCTTTGTTAGGATGAATCCGCCTGAGTTCTTAGGATCGCAGACTAGTGAGGATCCTCATAAATTCTTGAATGAGATCAAGAAGATGTTTGAGGTGATGCAAGTCACTGGGAATGATCGGGTTGAGTTGGCATCATACCAGCTGAAACATGTTGCTCATATCTGGTACACTCAGTGGAAGGATAATACGGGTACTGATGCAGCTCCTATTACTTGGGATTGCTTTAGTGAGACCTTTTTGATAGGTTTTCCCCGTTAGAGTTAAGTGAAGCAAAGTCTTAGGAATTCATGAATTTAAGGCAGGGAAACATGACGGTCCAAGAGTATGGGCTCAAGTTTATCCAACTCTCCAGATATGCTTCTCACATGGTTGCTGACTCCAGGGCTCAGATAAATACGTTTTTGTATGGAGTGTGAGATTTGGTGAAAATAGAGTGTATAGATGATATGTTACTTGGAGATATGAACATCTCTAGGCTTATAACTCATGATCATCAGATTTAGGGTGATAAGCTTAGGGAACAGGCTAAGGATAATAAGAAGGCTAGGACTGGGAACTATGACTATTCTTAGCAAAAATTGGGTAGTGGAAATCGCTCGCAGAGTCAACTAAAGTTTTCAGCTCCATCACCTTCATCAGCTAGTTTTCTATCTTCAAGAACAAGTATGATCAGAAGGTTAGGGCATAAATCTCTAACTCTCACGGAAGTGTTTGAGGCACCAAGACTTACCCCACTTGCCCTAAGTGTAGTAAGAACCATCTAGGCGAGTGCTTTGCCAGAAAGGAAGGGTGATTTGGGTGCGGTCAGTCTGGTCACAGGTTGAGGGATAGTCCTTCTAGACAAGGTCAAGGAGGTGGTAATGGTAGATCTCAATCTACAACTTCAGCAACACCAACAAGTCGCTTGACTCAGCAGGGTAACTCATCTGGTACAGGTGGCGGTCAGTGCCAAAAAAGGTTGTATGCTTGCCAGTATAAGGAAGGTTATCCTGATATAGTCACTGGTAAGTTACAATTCTTTGACCTTGACATTTGTGCATTGTTAGATCCAATGCTACTCTTTCTTTTGGAACTCCTTACATAGCAGTCCAATTCAGTGTCAGTCCAGAAACTCTCTCAGAACCTTTCTCAGTCTCTAATCCAGTTGGTGACCCAGTTATAGCTAGACGGGTATACAGAAATTGCCATGTCATAGTATCTCAGAAATTCACGTCAGCAGATCTTGTAGAGTTATAAATGGTAGACTTCAATATCATTATAGGCATGGATTTGTTACATTCCTATTATGCCTCAGTTGATTGTAGAACTAAGATTGTTCATTTTCAGTTTCCAAATGAACCAATCTTAGAATGGAAGTTTAGTAGCTTAGCGCCTATGGGTCGATTCATTTCTTATATTAAGGCCAAAAAGACGATCTCTAAGGTTTATCTCTATCATCTAGTTTGGGTTAAGGATTCTAGCTCTGAAACCCTAATTCTTGAGTCAGTTCCAGTAGTCAGTGAGTTTCTAGAAGTGTTTCCAGAAGATCTTCCTGGAGTTCCTCCTGAAAGGGAAATTGACTTTGGAATTGATCTCCTTCCAGATACCCAGCCTATTTCTATTCCTCCTTACAGAATGGCTCCAGCAGAGCTGAAGAAATTGAAAGAGTAGTTGAAAGACCTTCTAGATAAGGACTTCATCAGACCTAGTATTTCACCATGGGGTGCACGAGTGTTGTTCGTAAAGAAGAAAGATGGTTCTCACAGAATGTGCATTTAATTTAGAAAGTTTAACAAGGTCAAAATAAAGAATAAGTATCCCATCTCCAAGATTGATGACTTTTTTGACAAACTTTAGGGTGCTAGTCACTTCTCAAAGATAGACCTCAGATCGGGTTATCATCATTTCAGAGTCAGAGATAGTGACATTCTGAAAACAACCTTCAGAACTCGGTATGGTCATGAATTTGTAGTTATGTCGTTTGGACTAACCAATGCTCCTGCATCTTTCATGGATTTAATGAATAGAGTGTTCAAACAGTACTTGGACTTATTCGTTATCATCTTGATTGATGATATCCTCATTTACTCTAAGAATGAGAAAGAACATGCAAGTCATTTGAGAGTTATTCTGCAGACTCTCAAAGATTGCTAGTTATTTGCTAAGTTTAGCAAATGTGAGTTCTGGTTGCTATCCATTGCTTTTCTTGGTCACATTATATCTAGCGAGGGGATCCGAGTGGATTCGCAGAAGATAGAAACAGTGAAACAATGGACCAGACCTACCACTTCTACAGATATCAGAAGTTTCTTAGGTCTAGCTGGTTTTACACAAGGTTTGTGGAAGGATTTTCATCCATAGCCTCACCATTGACTAGGTTAACTCAGAAATTGGTCATGGTTCAATGGCCAGATGATTGTGAGAAAAGCTTTGCAGAATTGAAAACTAGATTTACTACAACTTTTGTCTTGACTCTACCAGAGGGTTCAGATGGTTATGTGATCTATTGTGATGCATACAGAGTTGGCCTAGGTTGCGTGTTGATGCAGCGAGATAAAGTTATAAATTTTGCTTCTAGACAGTGTAAGGTGCATGAGAAGAACTATCCAACTCATGACCTCGAGCTTGCAGCAGTGGTTTCTACACTCAAGATCTGGAGACACTACTTGTATGGTGTTCATGTAGATGTGTTCACTTACCATAAGATCCTTCAGTATGTGTTCAAACATAAAGAGTTGAATCTTCGCAAGGGAGATGACTTGAGTTCCTTAAGGATTATGATATGAGTGTGCATTACCATCCTGGTAAGGCGAATGTAGTAGCAAACGCTCTTAGTAGATTATCAATGGGTAGTGTATCCCAAGTTGACGAAGAAAGGAAAGAGCTAGTGAAGGATGTTCACAGGCTTGCTCGCTTGGGAGTTCGCCTTATGAGCATATCAGATAGTGGTGTAACAGTTCAGAATGGGGCAATATCTTCTTTGGTAGTGGATATTAAGGAAAAGCAAGACAGTGATCCAATATTGCTTGAACTTAAGGGTGCAGTCCATAATCAAAGAGTGGAGGTTTTCTCCCAAGGGGGAGATGTTGTACTTCGTTACCAGGGTAGATTGTGTGTTCCTGATGTGGGTGAGTTGAGACAACATATTCTTGAAAAAGCCCATAACTCCAGATATTCTATTCATCTAGGTACCACTAATATGTACCGCGATCTGCGGGAAGTCTATTGGTGGAATGGCATGAAGATGGATATAGTAGATTTTGTGAGTAAGTGCCCCAATTGCCAGCAAGTCAAGGTAGAACATCAGAAATCAGGGGGTATGACTCATGAGATCGACATTCCTACTTGGAAGTGGGAAGTGATCAAAATGGATTTTATCACAGGGTTACCGCATACTCATAGACAACATGACTCCATTAGGGTGATAGTTGATAGGATGACTAAGTCTTCTCGCTTTTTGGAGGTCAAGACTACAGATTTGGCAAAAGACTATGCCAAGCTCTACATAAATGAAATTGTGAGGTTGCATGGGGTTCCTTTTTCTATCATATCAGATAGAGGATCTCAATTTACCTCTCATTTCTGGAAGTCGATTTAGAAGGGTCTTGGTACTCACGTTAACCTTAGCACAACATTGCATCCACAGACGGATGGACTGCCAGAGCGTACCATTTAAACTCTAGAGGACATGTTGAGAGCTTGTGTGATCAATTTCAAGAGTAGTTGGGAAGATCACCTTACTCTTATTGATTTCGCCTACAAAAATAACTACCATTCCAACATTCAGATGACCCCTTATGACGCATTGTATGGGCGCAGGTGTAGCTCTCCTGTTGGTTGGTTTGAAGTAGGTGAATCACCTTTAATAGGACAAAATTCAGTTCGTTATACTATGGATAAACAGAAAATCATTAGAGATAGACTTAAGATAGCCTAGAATCGTCAGAAATCTTATGCAGATGTATGGAGAAGAGTACTAGAGTTCCAAGTTGATGATTGGGTTTTCCTAAAAGTGTCACATATGAAATGAGTGATGAGGTTTGGCAACAAAGGGAAGCTTAGTCCTAGATATGTAGGCCATTACAAGATCTTGAAAAGGGTTGGCAAGGTGGCATATGAGTTAAAGTTTCCCGCAGAACTAGCAGCAGTGCATCCAGTCTTTCACATCTCACTCTTGAAAAAGTGTGTGGGTGACCCAACCTCTGTAGTGCCATTAGAGAGTGCGTCTATGCAAGATAGTCTTTCTTATGAGGATGTACTAGTTGAGATTCTTGACCGTCAAGTTAAAAGGTTTAGAAACAAAGAAGTAGTTTCAGTCAAGGTTTTGTGGAAGAGTTAGTCCATAGAGGGAGCTATTGAGAAGCAGAAGAAGTCATGAAAGCCAAGTATCCTCACCTCTTTCCTTCTGATTCCACTCCAGCTTGAGGTAATTGCTCCTCTTCTGTTTTTTGGTCATTCATGCGTGAATTAAGGCCTAATTTATTTCCATTAATATTAAGAGGTCTGAATCTCAATACACATCTGAATATTGAGATTTCCATTGATTTAGGTGCTTAGATCTTAATATACATCTGAATATTAAGATAGGTGTATGTTTTTAGCATGCAAAGGGTCCCAAATTCAAGACCCACAAGATAACACATCAAGTTAACATGAAAATTAACGATAGTTAATCTAGCATATCAGAAGAACTTGCCTAGAAACTGTAGTGGAGGAAAAGGAAGTATGAAAACCTGTAGTTGAACCGCAGCAACATCAACCACGAACACCGACCGTCAAGGAGACTAAAGAAGATGGGAGATTTGGGGAGAGAATGGAGTTTGTGAAAGTGGGGGAAGTGTGGGAATTTGATGATGGAATGGGAGTTAATGGGTGAGGAAGTGGGGGAAAATTAGAGGAAATAGGGAAGGAAACGGTTATGGGGTGTATGTCAAGAGGTCGGTAACTGAAAAGTTTAACAACTTTTAATATGTAGCCGTAAGGGTCAGGTTGGGTTGGTGGGAGAGGGATCGACGATTCTCCGTCAACGGACCGTAAGTCAGTCGACAGTCCATCGACCCCCCCGTCGACAGTGCCCTAACTTAGAAAAATTTCAAAAACATACCTGGGCACGACGGATACTACCGACGGTCCGTCGAAGGGACGACGGTCCGTCGATGGGTGCACTAGACTAATTTTCTGCAGATTTTGGTGATTTGGTCCCAGCACATTTAACACCCATTAAGCTAATCTTTTTGTGTTTTCTAGACACTTTTTTGACACAGACCCTACTCTACGCTCTAGCCAAAACTTCTAAAGAAAAATAAAAGAACATTCAGACGAGACATAAGTAATAAAAGCAAAAATAATGCAACTATGCCTAGAAAATCACGAAAAACCTATAGTTGGCTGGAGGATACATATTGGATTGCCTCCCAATTAGCTCTTGATTTAACATCGCGGCACGACGGAGGACTCTTGATTACTCAGAATTCATCAAGATGGTATGCCTCGATCACTTCATTCGCCGTTTTAGCATGCCATAGATAGATTTTGATTCGCTGCCCATTCACCTTGAACCTTACACCCACCTTGTTCTCCAACTCAACCGCACCATGAGGGAATAGTTGGGTGATCAAATAGGGTCCAGTCCATTTGGACTTGAGTTTGGTCGGAAATAAGCGCAACCTAGAATTGAACAAAAGCATCAAATCCCCAACCAAAAAATCGCACTTCTCAATCTTTTTGTCATGGTACTTCTTCATCTTTTCTTTGTAGCGGGCTGAAATTTCATATGCCTTCAAGCGAAATTCATCAAGCTCATTCAACCCGTTTAACCTCTCTTTCACAGCCTCATTCCAATTCATTTTCAACTTCTTCATTGCCCACATGACCTTATGCTCTAATTCAACCGGTAAGTGAAAAGACTTCCCATATACAAGTTGGTATGTGTACATACCTATGGGAGTCTTGTATGTTGTCTAATAGGCCCAAAGAGCATCATCAAGCCTCCTTGACCAATCCGTTCTACTAGCATTCACCATTTTTGCCAAAATCTGCTTAATCTCCCTGTTTGACACCTCAACTTGCCCACTCTTTTGAGGATGGTAAGGAGTGGCCACATTATGGAGAACCCCATATTTTTCCAATAATCCCTTAAACAGCTTGTTGCAAAAGTGGGATCCCCCATCACTGATAATAGCCCTTGGGGTGCCAAATCTAGAAAATATGTTCTTTTTCAAGAATGCGGTGACACTCTTCCCTTCATTATTCACAAGTGCGATAGCTTCTACCCATTTTGACACATAATCGTCTGCCACAAGAATGTACTTCATCCCATGAGAACTCACAAAAGGGCCCATAAAGTCAATGCCCCACACATCAAGCAATTCAATCACAAGAATGGGATTTAACGGGAGATATTGCTTTCTCGAAATGCCACCATCTCTTTGGCATCTATCACATGCCTTGGCGAACTCATGAGCATCTTGGTGGATGGTTGGCCAATTGTAGCCACATTGCAAGATCTTGTGAGCAGTCCGGATACCTCTATGATGCCCACCTACAGGCGAAGAATGGCATGCCTACAAAACACTCAACATCTCAACTTCCGGCACACAACGCCGAATAATCCCATCGGCACAACTCCTATATAAGTATGACTCATCCCAAAAGAACTTTTTCACATCATGCATGAACTTTTTTCTTTGATGAAAGGACAAGTCCGGTGGGACGATACACTAGCCAGATAATTCGCAAAATCTGCGAACCATGGAATCAAGTCTTGGGAGGCAGCCAGTACATGCTCATCAGGGAAAGTATCATCAATTTCAGCCTTTTCTCCTAACTCCCTCATTTCTTCATCTTCTAATCGGGACAAGTGATCAGCAACTTGATTTTCGGTCCCTTTTCTATCTTTCACCTCAAAGTCAAATTCTTGGAATAGTAGTACCCAACCAATCAACCTCAATTTCGCATCCTTCTTTGCCATCAAATATTTCAAAGTAGAATGATCAGTATGCACTATAACCCTCGTGCCAAGCAAATAGGAGCGAAATTTCTCGAAAGCAAAGACTACTGCAAGGAGCTCTTGTTCAGTCACAATGTAGTTTTTTTGGGCTTCATTAAGGGCTTTACTAGCATAGTAAATGGGATGAAGGATTTTGTCCCTTCTTTGTCCTAATACCACACCAAGAGCAACCCCACTCGCATCACACATCACCTCAAATGGCTTGCTCCAATCCGGAGAAATGATGATAGGTGCAGACACCAACTTTTTCTTCAACTCACCAAATACCTTAAGACAGGATTCATCAAAATAAAACTTACACTCTTTCTCAAGCAACTTGCACAAAGGATGTGCAATCTTTGAAAGATCCTTGATGAACCTCCGGTAAAAGCCTACATGCCCAAGAAAAATTCTCACACTTTTACAGAGATGGGTGGAGGAATTCTCTCTATCATCACAACATTATCTCGATCAACCTCTATACCCTTCTCTGAAATGCGATGACCCAATACAATTCCTTCTTTCACCATGAAGTGACATTTTTCCCAATTTAGCACAAGGTTGCAATCTTCACACATTTTAAGAACCTCAGACAAATGACTCAAACACCGCTCAAAGGAGTCACCAACCACTGAAACATCATCCATAAACACCTCAATAGTGTCCTCCAACATATCAGAGAATATCGACATCATACATCTCTGAAACGTGGCCGGTGCATTACAGAACCCAAACGGCATTCTCTTGAACGCGAAGGTCCCATAAGGACAAGTAAAGGTGGTTTTCTCTTGATATTCCGGTGCAATAGAAATTTGATTATAACCGGAATAACCATCAAGAAAACAGTACCACCCCTTTAGTGCAAGTCTATCCAACATCTGATCCATGAAGGGCATAGGAAAATGGTCCTTCTCGGTCCATGCATTTAATTTCCGGTAATCTATACACACCCTCCATCCAGTCACCGGTCTCATCGGGACAAGCTCATTTTTCTCATTGGGGACCAAGTCATTCCCCCTTTCTTAGTGTACACACTGAACAGGGCATACCCAACTACTATTGGCGATTGTATATATCACTCTTGCATCTAACCACTTAATAATTTCCTTCTTCACCACCTCTTGCATAGGTGGATTTAAACGTCTCTGGTGCTCAATACTTCGCTTATGATCGGGCATGAGTTGGATTTTATGTGAACAAATACCAGGAGGTATCCCAATAATATCCGCAATAGTTCACCCACTAGCTCTTTTGAACCTTTTTAACACCTCCACCAAACTCTCAACTTGATGCACATTCAAATCTGAGGCAATAATTACCGGCAAAGTGTCACCTTTTCCCAAGAATACATACCTCAGATGAGGTGGTAGAGCCTTAAGTTCTACTTTTGGAGCCTCTTCTATAGATGGTTTCACGCGTGGAGACTCGCGATGCTTCATATCTAACTCCAACTTCTTTGGTTTAAACCGAACATCACCTCGATCCAGTGTCATGACCAATGACCCAAACTCTTCAATGCAATCACTATCAAAATTCATGATCACTGCCTCTAGTGCTTCTACACCCAAACGCTCTTCTATTTGTACCTCAGATGACTTTTCAACCCTGTAAGATATGGCAGATACCGATTGGATCTCACCACTCTGCCTCATGGACCTACAAATGTTGAAAGTCACTTCTTCATAGTTCAACCGAAATTTCATTTTCCCTTTCTCCATATCAACCAAGGCTCTACCCGTAGCAAGGAATGGCCTCCCAAGAATAATAGGCACCTCAAAATTGACCTTACAATCTAAAATCACAAAATTGGCCAGAAATATGAATGACTCCACCTTTACTAACACAACGTGGAGTATCCCAATAGGCCTCTTCACTGTTTGATCGACCATCAGTAGCCGCATCGCAGTGGGCTTTGGGTCACCCAAACCCAACTTCTTGTAAATAGAGAGAGGCATGAGATTTATGCTTGCCCCAGATCACATAATGCTTTCTCAAAGTGTAATAACCCGATTGTACATGGAATAGTGAAGGCACCCGGATCTTCTTTCTTTTGCACTAGAGACCTTGTAGCAATAGCACTACAATGCTGCATTCTATCATCATCCTTAAAACTTACCGATCTCTTCTTAAGAACCATATCTTTAATGAATTTGGCGTAACCGAGCATTTTTTCAAGAGCTTCTATCAAAGGAACATTGATGGAAAGCTGTTTCAACATATTAATAAAACGCCGGTATTTACCATCCTCGGTCTTTTTCACCAACCTTTGCGGGAATGGTGGTGGCGGTCTTGGAATGGGAGTCACCGTTTGGTGCTTCTCGGCTTCTTTTCCTGCTTCATTTACCCACTTACCACTAGTTTCTACTACCTCATCTTCTCTTGTCATCTTATTTTCTATGCCAGACGGCATAGGTGGATCTATGGTTTGCTTACCACCTCGAGTAGTGACTGCCATACAATGTCCATCATTCTTTGGATTTTGAATAGTGTTGCTAGGAAGAGTACCCGGTTGACGAGAGTTTACAGTAGAGGACAATTAGGCCATTTGCATCTCAAGATGCTTGATGGATATTGCATGTGCATCCACATTTTGGCCAATGTTAGCCAAATCACCTCTCAATTCCTTGGTGTGCTCATCACTTGCCTCAAACCTCATCATCATCTTTTGCAACATGTCTTCAACTCGCGCCATGCTACCTCCACCATCCCTAGGAGCAACTTCCTGATTTTGAGGTGGAACATAGGGCCCACTTTGATCATTTCTGTTTCCATAGTTACTCCGATTGAAGTTGTTGTCGCGGTTGTAGTTTCCTTCACGAACGTAGTGACCCTCTCGGTTGTAATTCCCATAGTTCCGACCTTGATTTCCTTGACCTTGGCGCCAATTTTCCTGATTGGAGTCTTGGGCGTTCGGTCGGAAACCCCCCGTCTGCTTATTCACTGCATAAGAATCTTCGTCATAGTAAAACTCATCTATCGGCGGTGGTGGCTTAGTCAAATAATTCAACAATTCACTTTTTCTGCACCCCCAGTGACATGTTTCAACACTAACCTAAGCTTAGTTCTCATTTGAGCCATTTCTTCACGAATATCATTTACGGCTGGGTTGTGTGTAGATTTCATTGCAAAAGTATTTCTCCCAGTATCTGACTTCCTAGTGCTCCAAGCTTTATTATTTTGGGAGATTTTCTCTAACTTCTCAGCGATCTATGCATAAGTACACTCCCCATAAGAAGCACCCGCAATCGTATCTAACACCTCTTTATTATTATAATCTTGCCCCCGATAGAAATACTCTTTCAGCGACTCATCATCAATACGATGATTTGATACACTTCTCAAGAAAGAGGTTAACCGATCCCAAGAACTGCTTACTCACTCCCCTGGTAGTGCCACAAAGTTGTTCACCCTATCTTTGTGGTTGAGCTTCTTTGAAACCGGATAGTAACAAGATAAGCACACATCCCTCAATTGGTTCCATGTATAGATTGAGTTATAGGGAAGCTCAGTAAACTATATAGCAGCCTCTCCTGTTAGTGAGAGAGGAAACACTCTAAGCCCAATGACGTCCATGTCCAAGTCAGGTCTCCCTACACAACTCTTGCACAACGACCTCAGTTTGGCGATGTCAGCATGTGGATCCTCATATGGTAGCCTAGAAAATAGACCTCTAGCTGTGGGCATCTGCATTAAGCTACTAGTTACCATGAAAGTATGACCATGTGGTTGAGGAGGTAGGATAAGTGGGCCATCAGAGTCAGTGATGTTAACATTTCCCCTATAGTCCTCTTGAGGGTATGGAAGAGGAGGTTGCCTCCTAGGATTACCTTCACCCGGATTATTAGCCATCACTTGATTACGAGCCTCAACTGGCGGGGGAGGTGGAGGATTGATCTCATCCTCGATATAAGCAGGATTGTTTTGAATGTTCATTCTGCAATGTGTACGGTTAAGTTCTGGATCAAGCGTAAGTATTGGTTCTCCTCGACTCCGTGTACCTGACATACACTAAAACTAGACCTGCGAGAAGCAAAAAGAAAAAGAAAAAGTAAAATCAGGAAATTATTGACTAAAAGTCGGTAATGTGCTTAAAGTTAATCTAAAAGCCACTATTCCCCAGCAGAGGCCCAAAATTTGATACGCTCAAATTACACTTCCTTAAAGAAGTATAAGCGGTCGTATCAAGTAAAGAACCCAAATGTTAGGTTGTGGTCGATCCCACGAGGAAAATGGTTTAGACTTAACTTTAATCTACAATTACTTCTATTTTAATCAAGTCCTTTCCAAACAAAAAAACAATTAAAAGGGGGGGAGGGTTTGTGTAACAAAATTATTTAATTAATTCTAAGTAAACAAGTAACAAGTTCAAATATTTGATGTTTATCAAGTAGTGAGATAAACTAGGGTGTAAGTGTTCCCCATTAGGTTCATAACGCAGTAACCCTAACTATAACAACTCTTTCCTAGTATCTTGCATGGAAAGTGATAAGTTATGTATCCCTAATTCCTTGGTCCGGAAACTAGTGAATTTCACTCCGCACCTTGGTCCGGCTACGTGTGTATACTTTACAAAACCTTACATTTTACCTCATATTAAGCATCATAATCGATGTATGACTTAGTTATTACTTCGAACCAATCTACACTAGCTTATTAGATAGTGTATACTAAATCTATATTGATAATTCTTTTCTTATTATGTACCTCCTTGGTCCGGCAAGTACCAACAAGGCGAGTTCTAACGCGTGCACTCGTTAAAAAGACTTCTAAACGAAAAAATTATCAATACATTCAAGAAACAATTCGAGAATTATTATTTTAGCTAGTTTTACTTTGTTAATTACCATGGTTCCCACAACCATAGTTATGGATGTAGTTACCCATGTTAACAATCACACAATTCATATTGATTAGACAAGAACTCATGTACTTACTTTGATGAGATTGAAGAAAATCTAGGAAATTACTTGAATAAATCAAAGTCTTGCAACAAACGATTCCAGAAAGTAGAATATTTCCCAAAATCTCAAGTTCAACAACTAGGATAATAAAACTGAAAAAAAATACCAAAAAGTCTAACCCCAAAAATGAGGTTTTTACAAGTATTTATAATAAAGAAGTCATAACATAATAAGGAAATCTATTTAAGGAAAATCTGCCAAAAAACGCTTTTGAGTCGACGACCCGATCGACGGACCGTTGAGGCCTCCCGTCGTTCCACACTTAGAATCTTTTTCAGCTGCTTTCTTCTCCAACTCACTGTTACCATTGACGGACAGGGATGATGGTACGTTGAGTGCACGACGGTCCGTCGATGGCTTCCATTTCTCCACACTTCGAATATTTTCAAGACGGGTACTGGGGCTACTTTCTGTTAGCAATGACGGATGTGCAGGACGGTCCGTCGTGGAGATGACGGTCCATCGATAGCTTCCGTAGCCCCACACTTGGTCAGAATTCCCCGATCTTCCTTGAGCAGCATTTTTTTCAGACGACGGTTGCCACCCACGGAGCGTCGAGGGGTCGACGGACCGTCGATGGCTTCGTAGGTCATCACTTATGCAATTTCAGCACAGTTCTTCCGCGTTTTTATTCTGGAAAGTTTTCCTGCAAACAAAGAGAAAAATACATTAAAACTACTACAAAAAAGCCTTAGACACACACTAAACTTAAGGAAAATGCATTGAAAGTACCATGAAACCACGGTACATCGTAACCCTATCCCATTAAATGTAACCTACTCTCTGTTATAATGTATATAAGCAACATTATGTCTTAAATCTTGAAGTACTAGATAGCTCAATTATTGATATACAAACTCTTAGAATACAACAATTATAACTTACAATGTGACATTCATAAAGTGAAGCATGTATATTAAAATAACTGACCTGTTTTGTGTAATTAATGAACTAAAAGAACTACATAGCTAGGGTTTTAAATATCATAGAATAAACTAAGAAACAATATGATAATGTGAATTGGATCTTTCTAAAAGCTAAATCCCAACATTTTCTAACATTAAAGAAACACTAGATCTAGATAATATTATGGTAATCAAGAATCATACTAAAATCTAGGGACCTAATGGGTTAAGTAGCCCACTAGTAAATTCCCATATACCAGATAACAAAGTCCACGAAGAAATCTTTCTATTTTGTGGCTGGAGTTGTTGAAAACTCGTAGTGTTCTTGTACTAGGCCTGCTTGACTTTATCCTCTATTTTGCTCTATGTTTTGCTTAATTTTGGTGAATCATTTATTAGGATAGGTTCTACTTAGTTTACTAGGATTAAATATACCAAAACAATGTAGTTTAAGGGTTAAACGACGTAGTTTAGGGGTCCAACACATAGGGAAAAGAAGAAATTACCCCTGACTTAAAAACTATAAGGGCCACCAACAGAACTGATTGAAGAACCATGGATCGATCAACGGTCCATGCTGGTCAACCGTGGACAGGGTTTTGGGACTAAGTTCTTGGACCTCGATCTACTGACCTGGACCACCGTTTGTAGTATGACCTACGATCCGTGGGTCCAGCCAAGGGTTGTGCCTTAGAATAATTTCTAGGCCTTTTCTAGGTGGGGATTGCAGGTGGTAAGCCACAGACCACCAGGACGTATCGTGGGTCACCTTATGGTATGTGGGTGGCAACGGTGGGCTGCACCTGCAACTTTTGGAAAATCTTTTGGTTTTATTTGATTAGGATACATGGTTTTACATTTATCTCCCCTTTGAATACATTCATCCTTGAATGAAGTCTTAACTAGCTTGATTTAGAGGGAATGAGCTGCAAACCCTACCACTAATTACTAGAAACTGATTTCTAACTTAAATAAGTTTCAAGAACATGCAAACACACTAAAATGCAAGTACAAATGTAAGGAACATTATAATAAGACTGAAGCTCCACATGAATATCTGAAAGACTAGAGAGGAACTATTGCGTCTAGCTGGAATAGATTTTGAAGGAATGAGATCAGGATACTTGGCCTTTTTGGCTTTTTCTTCTTCCCAAGTAACTCTCTTTACAGACTTACTCCTCTACGAAACCATCATTGAAACAAAATCTTTGTTTCTCAACCTACGAAACGAACGATCAAGAATCTCAATTGCCACATCCTCATAAGAGAGACTATCCTTCACAGCCACACTTTCTAATGGTACGATAGATGTTGGATCACCCATACACTGCTTGAACAGTGAAATGTGAAGACCGGATGCACTACAAATAGTTCTTCTAGTAACTTTTATCTCATTAACCTATTTTCAAACTCATTTCAAGATATTGTAAGGGCCTAGATATCAAAGAATGAGCTTCCCCATATTTCCAAATCTCATCACCCCCTTTATTGGTGACTTTCAGAAAAACCAAATCATCAATTTGTAACTACAAGTCACTTCTCCTTAGATATACATACGACTTCTGGCGACTCTATGATGTCTTAAGTATATATCTAATGACCCGAACTGTTTCCATGGCGTCATAAACTGAATCTAGACATAGTAAGGCCGTTTCACCTACTCCAGACCACCCAACTAGAGATCTGCATCGACACTCGTGCAATGCCTTATAAGAGGCCATCAAATATTAGAATGGTAGCTATAACTATAGGAAAACACTATAAGAGGAAGGTCATTATCCCAACTACCCTTGAAATCGATCACACAAACTATCAACATGTCTCTATGGTCTGAATGGTATGCTCTGCCTGACCATCCTTCTATGAATGAAATGTGGTGCTAAGATTAACCTTAGTACTCAAACCTTCCTGAAATGTCTTCAGGAAACCAGAGGTAAACTAAGGACCTTTAACTTAGATGATAGACAAAGGAACCCAACGCAACATGAATATCTCATTTATGTAAAGCTTGGTGTAGTCCTTCGTCGAATCTATAATTTTAACAACTAAAAATCTAAGACTTTGGAACTCTTTCAACTATCACCCAAATGGAGTCATGTTTTCTTCGACTACGAAGTAAACCTGTAATGATATTAATGTTTATGACTTCCCACTTCCAAGTAGGACTATTAATATCTTGAGTCATACCTCTTGGTTTCTGATGTTCTACCTTCACTTTTTAGCAATTAGGGCACTTAGCGACAAAATCCATTATATGACTTTTCATACAATTCCACTAGATCGCAGTACATTTTAGTTGTACCTATATTAATAGAATGCCATGTGTTATGGGCTTTTTAAAGAATATGTTGTCTGAACTCACCCATCTTAGGAACACATAATCGACACTGATAGCGAAGCACACGATCTTGCCCTTTATAGAAAACCTCAACTTTATATTGACAAACCCTTTAGTTGAAGTAATATAGGATCAATGTCTTGCTTTCCCTTAACCTTTGCTGCCAATGGAGATTCAGACCCATTCATAAATGTTACACCACCATCTGATATGCTCATAAGGAAAACTCTTAAACGAGCAATCCTGTGAACATCCTTTGCTAGTTCTTTTCTCTATTCCACAACATGTGCTACACTACCTGTAGATAGTATGCAAGAGGAATCTTCTACTAAATTGGCCTTACCAGGATGGTAATGCACACTCATATCATAATCCTTGAGGAACTCAAGCCATCTCCTCTGTAGAAGATTCAACTCTTTATAGGTGAACACATATTGAAGCCTCATATGGTCTATGAACACATATACGTCAACACCATACAAGTAATGTCTCCAAATCTTATGTGCAAACACCAATGCTACAAGCTGAAGGTCATGAGTCGGACAATTCTTCTCATGCACCTTAAGCTCTCTAGAAACATGATCTATAACCTTACCTCGTTACATCAATACATAACTTAGACCGAATAGTAGTGAGATCAGCGGTAGGGTATGGTCCTTCTACCGCACGCAGTTCAAAGGCATCAAGGCGTTGGTGGACCACATGAATTTTCTGCTTGGCCTGCTTGGCCACCCACTTCTAAATGGGATCCTCAGCCTTAGCAATGAATTTCTGCATCCAATGATAAATGTGGTAGAGTAGGGTGGAATCATCCGGGGTGTGATCAGCAGGATCTGATGCATTTGGGTCAGCCCCTTCGGCTATCTCTGCAGTGTCCGCCAAATTTTTGCCCAGTGGCGAAACCTCGATCATGGGTCCTCTGCGTGGTGGCTCTACATTGGCTTCATCCTTGATGATGCCTATATAACCTATCCCCGCTGGGATACACAGTGTATCACGGTGCCAAATTGGCACTCTAAAAGCTTTGCAAAGATGAAAAATAAGTACTGCAAAGGGGTAAGTGGTAGAGGTCTTGAAAGCCCTCTCATGGATTACTGATATAAGCACCCGAGCAAAGTCTATCTCCAGTCCCACTACCAGAGTTGCTACCAACACCGCCCTATCCCATGTGACTACATTATCAGCTTGGATGGTCGATAACTTGTGTCGGACTAGCAGCCAGAAGAACATGGCTACAAAGTTAACGGTAACCTTCTTGATCAGCCCTCGGGGGGCTATCACCCAATCTGCCCTCTCACCATCGGTCGCCATATATCGATCCAACCATTTCTTTTTTGCCTCACGATGCTCCAAACTCTGCCCAAACTTACCTATCTTATAACCTTCCACCTGTAGGCAAACTCTACACTATTGTGCGTCACCTTTGAGGCGGTGGTGGGGGCGTATATAAAACAGCGGATGGTCGACTCATATATGTCAACCCGGCAACCCCAGACTAGAGTAGAGGTGAGAGGATCATGTTTGGCAGGTCTTGCTCGCATGTCTATGGAACCCTGTAGAGTAGCTACGTAATAAAAATTGAACTCCTTTACTATCTCCTCACTATAGGTGCCCAAATACCGAGTTACCCAGTCAAATTTGTGTAGATAGAATAGTCTGTGCACCTCGGAGTATGTGTACAAACTCCCGTGAGGACTCGATGCTTCACTGTAACCAGCCGGGTCATCACCCCCTTTTCGTTCAACATCTTCACATCTTTGTACACCTAGTATTGACCCTCGACGCACCACCGATTTGGTTCATCAACAACAAGTGCGGGGTCATCTTCTTGGGGTGCGGGTGCAGACTCTGAACTTGTATCCTTATTAGACGAGTCTTGGTGGTCTTGTCCCTCCGAACTAGTGTCTCCCAGAGAGGTGGAAGGGGAAGCAATGTACGGTTTTGATCCAGAAGATTGGGCCGACCCTAAGGCAGAAACAAACTCGGAGCCAGATGTTGATTCCCCTTCACAACTGGAAACAACCCCGGTTGGTGAACCGGTAATTGTGCGCTCCTCATCAAACTAGGAGACAGTGACAACGACGGGAGTTAACTTCCGGGGGTTTACATTTGTGACTTGTGCTTCTTCAGTTGGTGTTGGGGAACCTCGAGGGACATAAGATGGGTCTTGCTCATTCTCAGAACTTGCTTCGATCATTCAACGAGACGGCGCAACCAACTTTGTTTTTCCCCTCTTAGCATAGACCACATCCTTCTTAGGAGCAACCGGTACCTATAAAGTAGTTGTTAGTCTCAACTAAGGATAGCTACACACTAAAAAAACAATAGGGAGAAGAAAACTTGAGAATAAAAAACACAGATTGTTGTTGCAGAGTTAGATCGACGGCAGTATCGACGGTTAGTCGATCACGACCATCGTCTCACACGTAGAACTATTCATGAAATAGTGAAAAACATACTTCTCTGATGGAAACAATGGACGTGTAGAATGGTCCATCAATCAATTGACGAAGCATTGTCCACTTCTGTCGTCTGACACTTAGATTTATTTTAGAATTTTGTAAAAACAGGTTCTCTGATGGAAATGACGATCGTGTAGGACGGTCTGTCGATTGTACTCTGTCGATCAATGGACGGACCGTAGTCCACTTTCATCATTTTTTACATAAGCAATTTCATGGGTATTTCAAATCGACGGACCCCAACGACAATCCATCGATCAATGGACGTACCGTAGACAGGGTCTCGTACTATTGGACTCATACCAATTTCAATCCATTTCCAAATTCCAATTTGTAAGTTCCTTTCGTGGCTCTTTTTTGCACACACAAGTTTGCACATGCTTTTGACATACCAAAGACGAGTTTGTCTTTCCTAGGGTTTCGATTTCATATAATTATCAACCCAATTCAGTCACAACAAGGAACCCTAAGTTGGAATTTCAGACATAAAGAGACACCCACATTTTAGATAGACTTAATAGGCTACACAATCACATTGTATCATTCCGATAGACTAATCTACATAATTTTTAGCATGCAATTTCACCTAATGTAGTCCAAAGGTAAAGACCCACTTACAGATTCCTATTATTATCTATGCACGAGAATTCAAAGTTTAAATTAAATCGAAGTACCTTTCTCAACAGTTTTGCGGCTTTGAGAGACTTGGAAAAAGTAGCCTACGCGTCCAACCTCGATCACCGACCTCTTGAGAATGAAGAAACAAAGAAATTTTTAAAAGATGAAGAGTTTGGGAAGGAAGAATTCTTATGGGTTACTAATTTGGGATTGGGAGGGGTTGAATTTGAGTGAAATAGGAAGGAAATAATGGAACAAAACAGTTGTGGAAGGGAATTTTAAAAGAAAAGGAAAGAGGGAATGAATTTGAACTCTTCTGTCTTTTAATATGACCGACCGGGTCTGGTCGGATCGCTGGCAGGTTTGGACCTACGAAAACCCGTCGATGGTCTATCGATTGGGACCGTCGATCACTTGTAGACATAGAAAAAATTTGTAACGTAGCTGGGATCTTTGGACACCATCGACGGTCCGTGGATGAAACGACGGTGCGTCGATGGGGGCCAGTAGACCTCTGCACCAGACCATTTTTTACAGATTTTTTCTTTTGCTCCCTGCACATATAACTCCCACTTAGCCATTCTTTTTGTGTTTTTCTGGACACTTTTGAGACACGGACCCTAAACTAATATCTAGACAACACTAGTACATAAGCAAGAATTAAATAATGAGATAAACGAAACAAAAACTATGACTATTTCTATTTCTACAAGGAAAACAAAAACCTACCGTTGGCTAGAGAATACCCTTGAGTTGCCTCCAAAGAAGCGCTTTTTTTGACGTCGCGGCACAATGAATGCCCCTCTTGGTTACTCAGACTTCATCAAGGTGATAGGCCTCAACAATTTCATAGACACTCTCCGCATGCCCCAGATAGATCTTTATTCTTTGCCTGTTGACTGTGAACTTTGCACCTTCCATATTCTCCAACTCAACCGCTCCATGTGGAAACACTTTAGTGATGAATGGCCGTGCCCACTTGGACATGAGTTAGCCCGAAAACAAGCGTAGCCTAGAGTTGTATAGAAGCACCAAATCACCAACTCCGAATTCACACTTTTAAATCCTTTGGTCGTGGTAATCTTCATCTTCTCTTTGGAGATGGATGAACTTTGATAGGACTTTAGGAGAAACTCATCAAGCTCATTCAACCCATTTAGTCTTTGTTTGCCGCTTCAGTCCAATCCAACTTCATTTTCTTTATTGCCCATATCGCCTTCTGCTCTAGGTCGATCGACAAGTGACACGACTTCCCATATAGAAGTTTATATAGGGACATACCTATGAGGTCTTGTATGCAGTGAGGTAGGACAAAAGAGCATCATCAAGCCTCCTTGAAGAATCTATTCTATTAGTATTCACCGTTTTTGCCATAATTTACTTGATCTCACGATTGGACACCTCAACTTACCCGCTAGTCAGTGGATGATAAAGAGTAGCCACATTATGGCAAACACCATATTTCTCCAAAATCCCATTGAAAAATTTACTACAGAAATGAGAGCCACCATCACTAATAATTGCCCTAGGTGTGTGAAATCTGGAGAAGATGTTCTTTATCAAGAATGCGGTGACACTCATTTCTTTATTGTTAAGAAGCGCCATTGATTCCGCCCATTTTGACACGTAGTCAACCGCCACAAAGAATATACTTCATCCCATGAGAACTCATAAATGGTCCCATAAAGTCAATACCCCATAAATCAAATAGCTCAATCATCAAAATAGGATTCAAGGGAAGTCTTGCCTATTCGAAATTCCTACATCTTGTTGTCACCGATCACATGATTTGGAGAAATCGTGAGCATCTTGGTGAATGGTTGGACAATATTACCCACACTAGAAGATCTTACTCATAGTTCGGATACCACTATGGTGCCCACCCACAGGTGAGGAGTGACATTCCTCCAAAACACTCAACATCTAGACCTCCGGTACACAACGACGAATAATCCCATTAGCACAACTCCGGTATAAGTAAGGCTCATCCCAAATTAAATTTTTCACGTCATGCATGAACTTCTTCCTCTACTGGAAGGTCAAGTCTGATGGAACTACATCACTTTGCACATAATTTGCTAAATCCGCGAACCATGGGATCAAATCTTGAGAAGCGGCTAATACATGTTCATTTGGTAATGCATCATCAATTTCCGCCTTTTCTCCCAATTCACACATAGCTTCATCCTCTAATCTAGACAAGTGATCGACAACTTGATTCTCAGTCTGTTTTTTATCTTTTACGTCAAAATCAAACTCTTGCAGCAAGAATACCCATCAGATGAACCTTGGCTTTGCATCCTTCTTTAACATAAAATAACTGTGACTGGAACGGTCTATTTGCACTATGACCCTCGTGCCAAGAAAATAGGAGAGAAATTTTTTGAATGCAAACACCACTGCAAGAAGTTTTTGTTTAGTTACTCTGTAGTTCTTCTAACTTAAATTAGGGCTTTACTGGCATGGTACATAGGGTGAAGGATTTTATCCCTTCTCCATCCCAATACCATACCAAGTGCAACCACACTTGCATCACACATTACCTGAAATGGATCACTTCAATGTGGTGAGATAATAATGGGCGCGGACACCAAATTCTCCTTTAACTCTCCTAACGCTTTCAGACAAGATCCATCGAAATAGAGCTTACATTCCTTCTCGAGCAGTTTTCACAAAGGATGTGGAATTTTTGAGAAATCATTAATAAACCTCCTCTAAAAGCCAGCATGTCCAAGAACACTTATCTCACCTTTTACCGAGATAGGTGGAGGAAGCCTCTCTATCACTTCCACTTTTGCTCGATCAACCTCTATCCTCTTCTACGAGATGTGATGGCCCAACACTATACCTTCTGTCACCATAAAGTGTCATTTCTCCCAATTTAGCACCAGATTAAAATCTTCAGATCTCTCGAGCACCTCAGCCAAATTTCTCAAACACCGATCTAAGGAGTCGCCCACAACAGAAAAATCATCAATGAACACCTCAATAGTGTCTTTCACCATATTAGAGAATATCGACATCATACAACGCTGCAAGGTGGACGGTCATTACATAACCAAAATGACATCCTTTTGAAGGCAAATTTCCCATAAGGGCAAGTGAAAGTGGTATTTTCTTGATCCTCAAGGGAAATAGAGATTTGATTGTAGCCCGAACAACCATCAAGAAAACAATACCACCCTTTTCCTATGAGTCTTTCTAACATCTGATCCATAAAGGGCATGGGGAAATGGTCCTTCTCAGTCCAAGCATTCCACTTCTTGTAGTCCATGCAAACTCTCCATCCGGTTACTGGCCTCATTGGAACAAGCTCGTTCCTGTCATTCGGTACCACTGTTATCCCACCCTTTTTAGGCACGCACAAAATAGGAGACACCCAACTACTTTCCACAATAGAATAAATGAATCAAGCGTCCAACCACTTGATGATCTCCTTTTTTTCACTACCGATTGCATAAGTGGATTCAACCTTCTTTGGTGCTCAATAATTTATTTGAGATCGGGAATGAGTTGGATTTTGTGGGAGAAAATACCGGGTGGAATCCCAATAATATACGCAATAGTCCAACCAATGGCTCGTTTGAACCGCTTCAATACTGCCAACAAGCCATCTACTTGTGTCCATGCAAATCTGCTGCAATTATCACCGGCAAAGTGTCATCTCTACCCAACAACACATATCTCAAATGAGGTGGTAGAGCCTTAAGATCTAATTTTAGGGCATCTTCAATAGATGGTTTCACGGGTATAGACTCGCGATGCTTCATATCAAACTCAAAAATATTCGACTTTTACCGATATTTGTTTTGTTCAAGAGCAGCCACCAAAGCCCCATACTCTTCAATACAATCAGTGTCAAAATTCATGATAAATGTCTCTAGTACCTCAACACCTAATCGCTCTTCAGTTTGCACCTCAGATACACTCTCAACCCTGTAGGATATAGAAGATACAATTTGGAGCACACCACTATGCTTCATGGACCTACATATATTGAAAGTTGCTTCTTCATTTTTCAACCTAAATTTCATCTATCCCTTTTCCATATCGACTTATGCACACCCAGTGGCAAGGAATGGTCTTTTTAGAATAATGGGGACCTCAAAGTCAACCTCATAGTCAAGAATCACAAAATCGTGCGTAAATGTAAATGACTACACTTTCACAAGCACTTTATGGAGTATACCAATGGGTCTCTTCACAGTTAGATCGTCCATCAGTAAACGCATCGTAATAGGCTTTGTGTCACCCAAGCCAAACTCTTATAAATTGACAAAGGCATGAGATTTATGATCGCACTAAGATCACATAGTCCCAAAGAAAAGTATAGCAATCCTATAGTACATGGGATAGTGAACGCGCCCGGATCTTCTATATTCTGCACACAAAAGACCTTGTAGCGCATAGCACTACAATGCTGCATTCTGTCCTCATCCTCAAAACTTATCGATCTCTTCTTAGTCACTACACCCTTCATAAACTTAGCATAACCGGGCATTTGTGCCAAAACTTCTATCAAAGGGACATTGATGGAAAGCTGTTTAAACATAGTGATAAATAGCTAGTATTCACCAACTTCAGTCTTCTTCAGTAATCTGTGAATGTAACTCAAGATGCTTAATCGAAACCGCATGTGCATACACCTTCTGTCCAATATCATCTAGGTCACCTCTCATAACCTTGACATTCTCATCACTAGAATCAAACTTCCTCATCATTTTTCGCAGCATATCTTTAACTAGCGCCATACTACCTATCACATCCGTAGGAGAAACATCCCGATTTTGAGGGGGAACATAGGGCCCACTCCGATCATTCTTACTACCATAGTTATTCTGGTTGAAGTTGTTATCGCGGTTGTAGTTCCCATCTCAGACATATTGACTCTCTCAGTTGTAGTTACCATAGTTCCGACCTTCGCGCCAATTCTCCTGATTGGAGCCCTTGGCGTTTGGTCGAAAACCCCTGTCTGATCATTCACTACATAGGCATCCTCTTCATAATTGTAATCATCTACCGGCGGTGGTGGTTTATTCAAATAGTTCACGGTATTTACCTTCTCTACACCTCCTCTCACATGTTTCAAGACCAACCCTAGCTCAGTTCTCATCTGCGCCATCACTTCACGAATCTCATCTGTAGCTGGGTTGTTTGTATCTTGAACAACAAAGGTGTTTCTCTTAGTGTCCAACATTCTAGTGCTCCAAGCTTTATTGTTGCGAGATATCTTCTCCAACTTCTCTGCAATCTCCGGATATGTGTATTCTCAATAGGAACGACACACAATAGTATCAAGCACTAATTTCTTGTTATCATCTTGACCTCTGTAGAAGTAATATTTTAGCTAATCATATTCAATGTGGTGGCTTGGGACTCCTCTCGAAAATACAATAAACCTGTCCCAAGAGCTATTCACATACTCTTAAGGTAATGCCACAAAGTTGTTCACCTTATCCTCTTGGTTGAGATTCTTGGACACTGGATAGATCCCTAAGAACACATATCTGAACTTATACTAAGTGTAGATGGAGTTGTTGGGTAGCTCAGTAAAACATATGGTGGGATCCCCTATTAGCGATAGAGGAAATACTCGTAAACAATTCACATTCGTATCCAAGTCTTGTCTACCCACACAACTTTTGCACTTAGCTATATGGGCATGTGGGTCATCTGATGGTAGTCTTGAGAATAAACCCCTCGTGGTAGGCATCTCCATCAAGCTACTCGTCACTACGAATGTGTGCCCAAGTGGCAGAAGGGGTAGGACAAGAGGTCCATAAGAATTTGCAATGTTCACGTTGCCCTTATAGTAATCTTGAAGTAGTTGGGCTGCAGGAGGTTGCATTCTCACAACCTCTCCCAGTTGGTTCTCAACTCGTGCCTGATTGTGTGCCTCAAATGGTAATAAAGGCTTTTGGCCTGATCCATCACCCAAATTCACTTTGTTAGGGTTGGCTGGGACCTATTGATTCTCCATTCTTCCTAAGGTACGATTAATTTCGGGATCGAATGGAATGAATGGTTCTCCTCGGCTCCGTGTACTTGACACACACTAAAGATAGATCTGAATGAAATAAAAACAAAAGGAAAAAGGTAAAATCATGAAATTGTTGACTAAATTTCCATAATGTAATTAAAATTTATTCTAAAGCACAGATTCCCTTGCAGCGGCGCAAAAAATTGATACGCTCAAAGTATCCCTCCCAAAAGAAGTATAAATGGTCTTAATCTGGTAGGGAACCCAACTAGTAGGTTGGGGTCGATCCCACAAGGAAAATGGTTTAGACTGAACTTTAATTCACAATTACGTCTATTTAGCCAATGTCATTCTGAAAAGAAGTAATTAAAGGTTTTTTTTATGAAACGAATTCCTTAAACAATCGAAGTTAACGAGTAATCGAAAGTAAATGTTGGGTTTTTATCAAGATTTTAGAATAACTAGGGTATATGTGTTCCCCACATATTCATAACATTGTATTCCTAGCTTTAGCAATTCTTTCCTAGTGTTTTACATGTAAAGTGGTTAGTTGTGTATCTCTCAATCCTTTGTCCGGCATCTAGAGAATTTCACCCTGTACCTTGGTCCTACTACATGTGCATAAACTACTAACCCTTACCTTTACCTCATATTAGACATCATAATCGATGTATGGCTTAGTTAGTACTTCACACCAATCGACACTAGCCTATTAGATAGTACCACACTAAATCTATGTTTATAATTATTTTCTTATTAACTACCTCATTGGTCCGACAAGTAGCAAAAAGACGAGTTCTAACGTTCGTCACCGTTAAAAAGACTTCTAAGAGAAAGAATTATCAATATATTCAAAAACACTATTTGAGAATTAATTAATTGCTAGGATTACATTGTTAATTACCCATGGCTCCCACAACCCTAGTTGTGAGTTTATTTACTCATGCTAGAACGATAACAATTCATATAATTTAATGAAGAAGTCATGAACATACTAAACAATAAGAAGAAACCTAGAAATTCAACTTGAAATTGCAAGAAAATCCTTCAAACCACATCAGAAAATTGATTAATTTCCCAAAGTTTTCAACCAACTATCTCCAACAAAAAATAGAACAATAATAATAGTATCTAACCCCAAAACGAGCTTTTAAGCCCCTATTTATAGAAATTATAGTCCTAAAGAAAAATTAATTAAATAAGGAAAGGTTGTTCAGTTGACACGGCTTCAAACTACGGACCAACTAAAGGAACGTTGATCAATAAATGGTCCGTAAACTCCTCCGTCGGTCAGGACTTAGAATGCTTTTTACTCTTCGGAAGGAACCTTCTCTAAATCAATTGACGGACCAACATCATGGTCCATCGATCAATCGATGGACCGTCGTTCACTCTCGTAGTTCGACAATTGTTCAGATACTCATGTGTTTTCTCCAAAGTCCTGAGCAACTCATCTACGGTCCCCGACTACGTTCCTTCGATCAAACGACAGAGCGTCGATGGCCTCCGTAGGTCCTGGTCTACACTTTTTCTAGTTGTTTTCTCATTTTGCTGCCTGAACATATTTCCTGCAAAACAAACACAAAACTTTTAAAACAACTAAAAAAAGGCTCTAGACACACACAACTTTTAAGAAAAATGGTTTGAAAGCACCGTGAAACCACGGTACATCACTTTGCAGTAACATTAGAAACATGACATTGCATTTCGGACGATTGTCTCTTGAGATCTTCAGTACTGGCTGACCCTACAATTGACCATCAACAAAGATCTCAAAACCATCCATCATTTCTTATAAGATAGCCAGCTATTTCTACGTCTCATCATTAATCCTCTATTTTTTTGGCAGCTAAGATATCTCTCTCTATTAGATGGGGAATCTGGTGTACAATTTAGTCGACTAAGGTCATGGTTTGGAGTTGATGAGCAACTAATATCTCAAGGAATATAGTAGGAATAGTGAAAAGAGTACTTGGAGCCTGTGAGGCTGAAGCTGGTGGTGGTTGTGCCTCTATAGTTGGGTGTGATGACTTCACTTGCTCTGGCCCTCTATCCTCATGCGAATGTCAATTGGTACGTGAGAAAAATTCAAAAGAACCCATATCTCCAGATTTTGCAAAAAAGATATGGTTAGCAACATATTTTATATTGGATACATGGGTGAGTCTTAATGCCTCACCCTATCTCTCCACTAGCCTATAAGGGGGAATGTTTGCTTGTCGAGACAATTTACCTATCAGAAAGGGAAACAAAAGTTTGGCTTTCTCATTTAGTGTTGCGCCCACCTTTGTATAGCTATGATCTTTACCCATATTGACTAGATAACGAGCTATGAGGCAATCTAGAAAGGATGATAGTGAGGGACAAATGGTATTATAATTTCCAGTAGGCCGCAACTGAGAACTTTTAATATCACAGCAGACCTTGGCTAGTAAGGAGAATGAAGCCTTAGTTATGAGTATTTGTGTGCTTGTAACCTTAATTGTATTCTTCCCCTCTAAAGCAATTTTCCTTGAAATCCAGCGCAAGACCCGCTCTCGAGAAATCTTAAACTCTATCTCTGTTTCAATGGTGACTACATGTTGTTTGCCTTAAAAAGGCCAACTGAAGTTGGTGTTTCATATTTTTGGCCATGCAGCATCCTGTTGATAGTAGCCTACGAGATATCCCCACATGTGCCCCGAACCATAATAGAGTTTAGTGGACCCTAGGTAATGTTAATGTCCTTTTGCCCCCGTTTATTTGTGTTCATTTCCACAGCATGATACATCAATGTGGCTACATAAGAATCATAAAACTCTCGGGTGAGGTGGCTAGAATATTATCCATGTGCCTTGTTCATCCCGTCAAACTGATGAAACAAAAATATCCTATAAATGTTGGCGAATAATTTCATATCAACCACAACCATGCTGTTCTCATGCATTATTTGTCTCTTCTTGAAGCCCTCAGAGTTAGTCACGATTACATTATTAAACAACTCTTCAGACCTGCTCACAGTAAACATAGAGCGGAAACAATTTATTAGCTATTGTCTAATTGTAGGGACTTGTTCATGAATGTGAACATATCGAAACATGGTATCATCACTGGTAATATCATCATCCCCCTTCAGAACACCTGTCTCTTATGTGACCCAATATAAGATTCTATTTCTACTCAGGGTGGAGGGGTGGTTGCATTCATCTGAGAGTCTCTTGCAGACTCTGAACTACCTGCCGAGTCATTACTATACTGGCTACCAGATTCTTCACCGCTGCCAACACTAAAATATTCCTCTTCAGACAGAGAAGGGGTGTTCTGAAAATTTCACTTGCTATTTTTGATATAGTAGTTTGAGGTGAGTGCTCCTACAGTCGATATGCAATAGAACCAAAAAAACCTGAAAATCAGGAATGCAGACTGTTGTTGCAGAGTTAGATCGACAGACACTATCGACGACCCATTGATTAATCGATGGTCCGTACATACTGTCCGCTGTCTAACACTTAGAATTTTTCATAGATGGGTCGGAAACAGACTTCTCTGATGAAAATGACGGACATGTAGAATGGCCCGACCGTGGTCCACTTATGTCATCTGACACTTAGAATTATTTTTAGATTTTTCAAAACATGCTTCTCTAATGATAACGACGGACGTAGATAATGGAACATCAATCAACTGACGGACCGTATTCCACTTCCGTCGTTTGACACTTGAGATTTTTTTCTTGGTGATTCAATCGACGTACCCCATCGACACCCCGTCGATTAATCAATGGTCCGTAGATTGGGTCTCGGACTGTTGGCCTGAGGCAGAATTCAAGCTTTTAACAAGTTCCATTTTTAGTTTCTTTAGTGACTCTTTTTTACACAATCAACTTTAAACATGCATTTTAACACACCACATACGAGTTCGTCATTCCTAGAGTTCCTATTTTGTGCAACAATCAAAACTATTTAGTAAAACACGGAACCGTAAGTTGGAATTCTAACATTTTAGATAGAGCAATTTGCTACACAACCTCAGTCTATCATTAAAAAGGAAGTAACTACTCAACTTTTAGCATTCAAATTCACTTAATTCACTTCCAAGGTCAAGACCCACCCCCGAATTTCTATATACAACGATGAACGAGAATTTAAAGTCATTCGAAATCGAAGTACCTTTCGTATTGGTGGTGAGGTTGTGTGCCTTTTTGATCTTTGAGGAAGTAGCCTATGCATCCAAACTCAATCTCCGGCCTCTTTAGAATGGATAAAAAAAGAATTTTGGGGAGATAGTGTTTGGGAAGTGAGGAATATGATGGGATGAATAATTTTGTGATTTGGAAATATTAATTTGGGGGTGAAATAGGAAGGAAATGGTGGGATTAAACGGTTATGGAAGGTAATTTTGAAAGAAATGGAAAGAGGGAAGATTTTGAAGGCGCCCAAAAGATCACACAGTGCCTTAGCAAAGTGTAGCAACCCAATCGTGCATGAAATAGTGAAGGTGCCCGGATCTTCCTTCTTCTACACAAAAGACCTTGTAGAAATAGCACTACAATATTGCATTCTATCATCATCTTCAAAACACACTGACCTGTTCTTTCGTACCATATCATTCATAAACTTAGCATATCTAGGCATTTTCTCCAAAGATTCTATCAACAGAACATTGATGGAAAGTTCTTTCAACATAGTGACAAAGTGGTGATATTTACCATCTTCCGTTTATTCACCAATCTCTGTGGAAATGGTGGTGAAGGTCTAGGGATGGGTACCACATTCTTAGATACATCCGCTTCTTTTGTTGTTGTGTCCACCAACTCTCCACTAGCTTCTACTAACTCTTCTTCCTTTCTCATATTACCTTCTACTATAGAGGGCATAAGTGGATCAATGGTCTTCTTACCTCCTCGAGTAGTGACTACCATTTAATGCCCATAATTTTTAGGATTCTCGATAGTGTTTCTTTGAAGAGTGCCAGGTTGGTGTGGATTCACAGTAGTAGACAATTGAGGTATCTGTAGCTCAATGTTATTTATCAAGACAGCATGTGCATCCACCTTTTTTCCAATGTCAGCTAGGTCACCTCTTATCTCCTATATATACTCGTTAGTCGCATCAAACCTCTTCATCATCTTCTTCAGCATATCCTCAACCCGCGCCATACTACCTCCATCGTCCCTAGGAGCAACTTCCCAATTTTGGTGCGGAACATATGGCCTACTTTGATCATTCCTGTTACCATAGTTGTTATGGTTGAAGTTTTTGTCGCGGTTGTAGTTTCCATGTCAGACATATTGATCCTCTCAGTTGTAGTTACCATTGTACCGACCTTTGTTTCCTTGACCTAGGCACGAATTATCCTAATTAAAACCTTTATCGTTTGGTCAAAAACCCCGTCTTATCATTAACTACATATGCATCCTCTTCATATTAGTACTCATCTGCCAGCGATAGTGGTTTAGTCAAATAGTTCACCACATTTACCTTCTCTCCGTCTCTGCTCACATGTTTCAAGACCATCCCTAACTCAGTTCTCATCTGCACTATCTCTTCATGAATCTCATTTGCAGATGGTTATTTGTGGCCTGTACCGCAATGGTTTTTCTCCCAGTGTCTGACTTTCTAGTGCTCCAAGATTTATTGTTGCACGAAATCTTCTCCAACTTCTCTGCAATCTCAGCATAAGTACATTCTCCATAGGAGCCACCCGCGTTAGTATCGAGCATTACTTTGTTGGTATCATTTGACCTCGGTAGAAGTACTCTTTCAGTGACTCATCATCAATGCTAGTTTGGGACGCCTCTCACGAACGCAATAAATATGTCCCAAGAGCTACTCACCGACTCTCCAGGTAAAGCCACAAAGATGCTCACCTTATCCTTGCGGTTGAGCTTGTTGGACAGTATATAGTACCTCGCTAAGAACACATCTCTCATCTGATCCCAAGAATATATGGAGTTGTAGGGCAGCTCAGTAAACAATATAGAGGCATGTCCTGTCAGTAGTAAAGGAATTACTCGCAACCATATGACATTCATATCCATGTCTTGTCTACCCACAAAACTTTTGCACATAGACCTCAGTTTGGCTATATGAGCATGTGGGTCCTCTGTTGACAGTCCTGCAAATAAACCCTCACGGTGAGATTCTGTATCAAGCTACTCGTCACCAAGAATTTGTGCCCAAGGGGTAGCGGAGGCAGGACAAGAGGTCCATCAAAATCTGTGATGTTCACATTGCCCCTATATTAATCCTAAAGTTGTGGGGCTGGAGGTTTCACGCTGAAGGCATATCCTAACTTATTATCAATACGAACTTGGTTGTGTGCCTCAACGGGTAATTGAGTTTGATGACCTGCGCTATCACCTAGATTTTCTCCGTTATGGTTAATCAGAGCCTGTTAGTTTTCCATCCTTCTCAAGGTTCTATTCAGTTCGAGATTGTATGGTGTGACTGGTTCACCTCGGCTTTGTGAACTTGGCATACACTAGAGCTAGACTTGAAAGAGACAAAAACAAAAATAAAAATAAAAATGAGGAAATAGTTGACTAAATTTAATTAATGTAATTAAAATAAATCCAAAAGCAAGATTCCCCAGTAGCGGCACAAAAATTTGATACGCTCTAATTACACATCCCTAAAGAAGTATAACTGATCATTATCAAGTATAAAATCAAACTAGTAGGTTGGGGTCGATTCTACGATAAAAATGGTTTAGACTTAATTTTATTTCACTATTATATCTATATAGATAGTCTCTCCGAAAAAAGTAAGTAGGGTGGGGGTTTGTGAAACAAAATATCCTTAGACAGTGTATTTACAAGTGGACAAAAGTAAACGTTGGTTTTATCAAGATGAGAAAGTAAGTGGGGCTTATGTGTTCCCCACAGGTTCATAACATCGTATTAATAGGAATCACAATTCTTTACTAGTGTTTTACATTCAAAGTGATAATTTAGGTATCTCTAAATCCTTGGTCTGGAATATAGAGAATTTCACCCCGCACCTTGGTCCGGCTACGTGTGTATAATTTACTAACCCTTAAGTTTACTCATATTAGACATCATAATCGATGTATGGCTACGCTATTACTTTGCACCAATCGACACTAGCCTATTTGGTAGTATCACACTAAATCTATGTTAATAATTATTTTTCTATTACTACCTCCTTGGTCCGTAATGCGGCAACAAGGCGTGTTCTAACCCGTGCACTCTTTAAACATACTTATATGTGAAAAAATTATCAATGCATGCGACAACACTATTCGAGTATTGCTTAATTAGTATAATTACTTTGTTAATTAGCAATGGTTCCCACAACCCTAGATGTGGATTTAGTTACTCATGTTAATAAGATCACAATTCATAATATTCGATAAATAAATCATGAACTTACTTTAACAAGAAGAATAAACCCAGAAATCTTTACTTGAAATTTCAACAAAAATCGTTCAACCAAAATCCGGAAATTCATTAATCGCTAAAGTTTGCGAAAATAATCTCAAAAACACAAAATAGAACAAAAGTAATAGTAGCTAATCCAAAAAATGAGTTTTTAATGCCCTATGTATAGAAAACATTGTCTTGAAGAAAAAGCAATTCAAATAAGGAATGTTTGTTCAGGTGATGCGGCTTCAATCTACGGACAAACTGACGGACCGTAGACTCCTCCCATGAGTCAGGACTTAGAAGATTTTTCTCTCTCTTCGGATGGCACCTTCTCTGAATCAAACGACGGACCAACAAAATGGTTCGTCGATCCATCAACGATTCGTCTATGCCACTCTGTCACTCCACACTTAGAAGTTTTCCAAACTCGGGTACTAGAACATTCTCTGAACGAAATGATGGTTCACCTATACGATCTGTCTATCAATCAACGGACCGAGATTTTCTCTCGTAGTTATACACTTGGTAATAATTCCCTAATTTTCCTCTAAGGTCCTGAGCTTCTCATCTACGGTCACCATCTACGGTCCGTCAATCGAACCATGGACCGTCGATTCCATCTAAAGTATGGTTTTACACTATTTTTAAGTTGTTTTCCTATCTTGCCGCCTGAACATCTTTCCTGCAAAACAAAACACAAAACTTATAAAATCACTGTAAAAAGGCTTTAGACACATACAACTCTTAAGTGAAATGCATTAAAAATTTTGTGAAATCATGGAACATGAATGGCTAGGGTCTCTTCTAATGTTCCAGTGGTCAAAGTCCTAAAGGATAAAATCTAGTCGGCGATAGAAAGGAGGAGTCACCGAGTCAAAGAGTCAACAAATGGGTCCGCAATGCAGTAGTATATTTTCCAAAGTTACAGAACCTCAAGGATGGTGAAGGCAAAAAAAGAACAATCATACAAATGACCAAAGGGCGGATTGCCTAGTGGATCAATGATCCCGACTTATTGCGCCGACTGATACTTCGTAAAACACTTTTTTACAACTATAAGTAATTGTTTGATTTTTTAGTTTAAGTGAGAAATTTAGAATATAGAGTTTATTATTCTGTTTTAGAACTTATAACTATTGTGGGAGACATTTTCCCTTAGCTTTGAAGATTTTAAGATTTCAATTTCTGAGAAATTGGAAGTGGGTGTTGAAGATTCTTAATGTTAGACCTCAGCAAATACAATATTAATCGTACCTAGTACATAGAAACATAATTTGGTATCGATTTTTAACTTTTTATTATGTCTAGATAAAACCCCAATTCTTGGGGTATGATTATGTGATTATGGGTGTAACACCCGGAGAACACACCCCAGATGCGACCGGCGGCGGCGGCCTCTCAGAGGACTCAAACAAGCCCTTAGCGTTTGTCATAACATATCATTAGTTAAAATTGCGGAAAAATTAACACTTTTACATTCTATTTAAAGTATACTTACACTTCATACATAACATTCATAATGACATAAGAAATTCTAAAAACTTGTCTCACATATATAAAACCACCTAAAAGTACGAATATGGACTTTGCCAATAAATAGTAGATATGCCATATAGGCCTTAATACAAATGAATCCAAATAACATAAATGGAAATAGAATATTCTTAAAACTACTAAAGTCTTCATAATCTAGAATATGAAAGATAGCATCCCCGAACATGAGGACCTACCAACACTTGGAGAAAGTGTTTCAAGCTTCTTCAATCGACCTTCTTAATCTTGAATGGCCGGACCCTACATTTGTAGTAATATAAAGTAATGAGGTTAGTATGCCACATGTACTAAGTATGGGTGTATGCACATAACATTTAAGGACATGCATGAGAAAAGATAATTTATCATTTCTTTAGAAAGCATGCTAAGTCATGTGAATGTCTTCAATGCACATAACATAGAACATACACAAATTAATGATTTCATAAACATACAACATGATCATAATCAAAGACATATTATCCTAGAGTCATTTTTACATTCATATTCAATAGATCACATATACATAACATAAAAAACACTTACCAATGATCCCATCCCCAAACTACAAGTGCAATGGACATGTGAAGCCCCATAAGCCCTCACAACAAAGTAGATAATATAGGAGACCATGAGTAGAGCTTTGCTTCATATAACTTGTAACATACGTAGTCATAACTTCATTTAACAATATAACCCAATAATATATTCATTATAATGACCAACATCATATAAGAGTAACATCATCTATCATAAACATATATCTTTCATGTTATCATATTACATAAGACCAATCTCCTAGGACATCCCTTAGAGTCAACTTGGCAATGTCTAGGTAGAGTCCCACACCCGTAGCTATACTAAGAAGACTCTTCAAGTCACCATAGTAAATGTCCATTTACTTGACTTTCATTTTACATGAGTGAACATTCGCCTTAACCTACATAGACCATGTCAGCTAAACATGGAATCTGGTGTCATAGAACCCCACACCGAAATAAGGTGGTTTACTATCTTGGTGGAAAAATTTGACATAGCTTTCTAGGTGGATCCACCATCTAGTATGCTATGGTTGCCACATAGTTCAAGAACTAGGAGATTTATTAGAGACCTATAGTTCCACATTACATGGAAGCCTCCATCTCATGAGAGTCATTGTGACCTACCTTCCAACTAGGGAAGGGACACCTCTCATATCTAGTTCATCGGTGCTTAGCTTAACTCCCTTTCTTGAATAACCTTTAGTTTGTCTTTTATCATAAACTTCTGATAGGTCATAGGAGGTTAACTCCTTGTATAAACATGATCCTGAGCTCTTTAGGATTAGATGAGAATTTCTTTTCATCATAACCCTTTGTATGTGAGATTGACATAACATAATCACCTTGTGTAAAGCATACAACAAAATATCGTAACCTATATTTTTCGTGTTCTTATCATGATCTCACAAGTAACATGTTCATAACCAAATATATACACATAGAAACATCATACATACTTCCATAACATAGTATCATGATGAATAGGCTAACAAAAATATTGTACAGTAATCACAACTTTAGAAGACTCTTCAAGAACCTTATTCAAGAACTTACGTTCAACTTACAACACTCATAACTATAACATAGTGAAATAATCAATAGTATAACCAAGAATAACTCTTCAAATCATATACAATACCAATCCATAATGTAGGATAAGGGAAGGGTTCATTTAAGAGTTCATTCTAGTCTTAGTTCCAATCCCTACGTTTTTATGTCATCAAGTAGTAGCGACAACCCTACCTAACCATCATCTAAATAAGAACATGAATCACACGATATTAAAACATTACTAACCCAATACTCAACAATTCATGTGAAATCAACCCTAGAAAATAATTACTTTTCATCAAAAATCATGAATCTAGAGTTAGGAACAAAATCTGTTTTGTAAAGTAAAAACCTTAGAATTTATTATCTCGAAAACTTATCTTTGAAAGGACCTTTTGGGGAAAGGAATTACAAGAGTGAAAAAAACATACCTTATAAATGAAGAATCCACAAAAATTAGATGAAAAGCTTGAAGTCTTCGTCTTCTTCCTTAAGCTCTTTTTGTTCTTCAATGGGATTTGGAAAAGAGAGCGATCTTGAGAGAGATGAGAGAAAACTTGTTTGATCTTATTTGGAATGTGTAAGAGTGGTCTAAAACAGAGCTAATATCCATATATAGTAATCGTATGAATTACCCAAAAGACCCTCCACTTAAATGGGTCTTTTTATGAAGTTAAATTATCAAAAATATGACATCAACGATTCTGGAAAGTGGTTGCGCGTCTTGTGGCCAAATCCTGTCATTTTTCTGAAATTTTGTGCTGAGGCAGTGAGGTGCGTGTCCACCTCGCGTCGCGAGGCTCAACTTCACATATTGAGGCAGTACACCTCCTGAGTAATGCGCGTCGCGCACTTGTCCTTCAATTCTGCCTGTTCGGAGGCTGCCAGGCAGTCTGCCCACCCATGTTTGGGTCCTCTCCAAGGGCACTTCGGGTGGTCCTTTGTGGTCTCGTTACCTAACATTTTGACCCTTTCTACTACATAATACCTATACATGGTCTTTTTACAACTTTTGGACTTCATTTGACACTCAAAACGTTCACCAAATATAGGGACGTCAACTAGTTCAAATTATCTAGTTTCCGAACGTCAAGGTCTTTCTTTGTCATTTTGGCTCTCACCTTTTCCAAATGAACTTATTACATTAATATAGGTATGGAAACATCATGTTAAACATTATTTGATTGATTAATATCTAGTATATGTCATGACATTTACGGAGTGTTACATTATACCCCCCTTAGGAACATTCCTCCCCGAATGACACTAAAATAATTTTGAGTGTAAGAATAGACTCAATACTAGCAGCCCAATCAATCATTAATATAAAATCATAATGAGTCACAGCTCATAGGAGTACCTCACAACTCCTTTAAACACATACCATAACATTACACATAGCACTCAATTCACGATACACAAACATGTAAGAGCTCAATATTCATAACACATAGTGAGGAATTTCCTTCTCAACCTTATCATAATCTCAAAATGCATCAAAGAGTTATTATGCTATAATTCTTCTTAAGTCAATAACAAAATATCAAAGCCTCAAGAAGACACATGCATACATATGTCACATAAGTGTAAGAATAGAGTATGAAGGCATTTGCTTATAACTCTAGTTAATACAACTTTTACCAAACATGTGCCTACCTAGCAACAGTCTATTTCATGATTATTCATTTATTTATTTATTAAGATGAATTTCTAAACTTAAAAAGTAAATATATGAGGGTAGCGGGACTTTATTTCGGCTTCAGCCTCCCATGTTTCACCCTCAACAAGATGGTTCCTCCATTGAACTTTTATAGAGGCAACTTCTTTGTTCCTCAACTTGTTGACTTGGTGATCTAGGATCTCAATCGGAACCTCTTCGTAGGAGAGATTCTAATCCACCCCTAAACCTTCAATAGGCAGAATAGACTCTGGGTCGCCTATGCATTTCTTGATCATACAAACATGAAACACCGGATGAACCGAAGCTATTTCACTAGGTAGTTTCAACTAATAGGAAACCTTTCCCAATCGTTGTAAAACCTCATAAGGAACAAATACCGGGGACTTAACTTCCCCTTTCTACCGAATCTCATTACTCCTTACATGGGTAAAATCTTCAAGTAGACATGATCACCTATTTCAAACTCAAGATTGTTTCTTCTATTGTCGGCATAAGACTTTTGCCGAATATAGGTTGTCTTCAATCTATTTCTTATGATTCGAACCTTCTCTATAGACTCAATGAAAATCTCTGGAGCAAGGAGTAAGGACTCACAAACCTGAAACCATTCAACCAGAGATCTACACCTTCTACCATAAAGAGCTTCAAAAGGTACCATGGAGATGCTCGAATGATAGCTATTGTTGTAAGAGAACTCATTCAAAGGTAAGTGATCATCCCAACATCCCTTGAAATCAATGACACACGCTCTTAACATGTTTTCAAGTGTCTGAATTGTACGTTCCGGTTTACCATCTGTCTGAGGATGACAGGTGCTACTAAGTTTCACTTGAGTACCTAAACCCCTTCAAAAAGCCTTTCAAAAACGAGAAGTGAATTGGGCACCTCTATCCGAACTAATGCACAAAGGAATCCCATGAAAACTCACAATCTCATTAATGTAGATTCTTGCATAATCTTTGGCAGTATATGTAGACTTAACAGGAATAAAATGGGCAGATTTGGTCAACCTATCCACAATAACCCATATAGAATTATTTTACCTTCGGGTTTGAGGCAACCCAAAAACAAAGTCCATCTTGATGGCTTCCCACTTCCAAGTAGGAACATCCATTATTTGGGTTAAACCTCCCGGGTTAAGATGCTCAGCCTTAACCTGTTGGCAATTTGGACACTTAGCAACAAACTGTGCTATGTCCCTGTTTAAACCATCCCACAAATAGACCTCTCTAAGGTCATGATTCATTTTGGTTGCACCCGGATGTCTAGAATAGAGACAACCATGGGCTTCTTCTAGAATTTGATTTCTCAAATCATCAACATTGGGTACGTATAATCTCCCTTGGTGCCTAAGAACACCATCCCTCCCTTGGGAGAATGATTATTGATCTTACCAACTACCGATTCCTTCAACTCCATCAATGTTAGATCAAGATGTTGCTTAGATTTCACCTCCACCACTAATGATAAGTCAGAGTTATGATGGACCATAAATCCACCATTTGGAGAATCTTCTAACCACACATCTAAGCGAGCCAACCTATGAACATTTTTCACAAGTTCTTTCTTTTCTTTTTCCACATGAGACATACTACCCATAGTCATATGACTGAAATCATCCGCAACCACGTTGTCATTGCCAGGGTGGTAAAGGAAACTCATGTCATAATCCTTCAACAATTCTAACCATATTCTCTATCGGAGATTTAGCTCCTTTTGTGTAAACACATATTGAAGGCTTTTATGGTCACTAAACACATCAACATGCACACCATACAAGTAATGTCTCCATATTTTCAAGGCAAAACTACAGCAGCTAACTCAAGATCATGAGTTGGGTAATTCTTCTTATGAACTTTGAGTTGCCTAGAAGCATAAGAAATCACCTTGCCGTGTTTCATGAGAACATATCCCAAGCCCACTCGACAAGCATCACAATACACTGCAAAGCCTTCATTACCCTCCGGTAAGGTAAACACCGGAGCGTATGTAAGCTTATCTTTCAACACTTAAAAACCTTTCTCACAAGCTTCCTACTACTCAAACTTCACCTTCTTTTGGGTCAAGGATGTCAAAAGAGAAGCAATGGACAAAAATCTATCAACAAACCTTCTATAATAGCCGTCTAGACCCAAGAAACTCCTTAAGTTTATGGGAGTCAAGGGTCTAGGCAAATTTTGGACCGCATCCGTCTTCTTCGGATCAACCTCTACACCATCACCATAGATAATACGGACAAGAAAAGCAACCGACCTCAACCAAAATTAACACTTGCTAAATTTTGCATAAAGTTTGTGTTCTTTGAGGACTTTACAGTCCAACCTCAAGTGACTCTCATTCTCATCTTCATTCTTGGAGTATATCAAAATATCATCAATGAACACAATCACAAACGAGTCGAGGTAATCTCGGAAAACTCTATTCATTAGGTCCATAAACGCCGTCGGGGCATTTGTTAACCCAAAATAAATCACTAGAAATATTGACCATATCTAGTTCGGAAAGCTATTTTGGGAACATATTCCCCTCCCACCCTAAGTTGGTGATATCCCGGCCTTAACTCAATCTTGGAAAAGTAGCTAGCACCTTGGACCTGATCAAACAAATCATCAATCCTAGGGAGTGGATACTTATTATTTATGGTGACCTTATTGAGTTGGTGATAATCAATGGAGATTCTAAGGGATCCATTCTTCTTCTTAACAAACAAGACCAGAGCACCCCATGGAGAAATACTAGGTTAAATTAAACCCTAGTCTAGTAAATCCTTAAGTTGGAGCTTAAACTCTTTCAATTCAACCGGAGCCATCCTATATGGAGGAATTGAAATGGGATTCGTATTCGGTAACAAATCAATGCCAAAGACAATTTCCCGTTCTAGAGGAACTCCTGGAAGGTCATTAGGAAAAACCTCTGGGAATTCTCTCACTATAGGGACTGACTCAATAGAAGGAGTTTCACATTCTAGATCTTTAACCCTCACCACATGGAATAAACAACCCTTAGCTATCATTTTACAAGCCTTTTAACAAGAAATGATTTGAGCCCCTCCACTCTAAAATGGGTTCATTAGGGAATCGAAACTTCACTATCCTTGTTCTACAATCTATGGGAAAAAAACAATCATGAAGCCAATCCATACCCAAGATGATATCAGAATCAAACTTGTAAAGTTCTACCAAATCAACAAGAGTAACTCTATTGGGCAGCATTACAGGACATTTTCTATAGACTCTTTTTGCAACTATAGAGTCACCCAATGGAGTACAAACCGAAAAGGGTTCAATCAAAATATCGTGAAGTACATCAAACTTTGTAGCTACCAAAGGTGTAACAAAAGAAAGTGTAGCGCCTGGGTCAAGAAAAGCATAAACATTAACAGAGAAAACATGTAACATACCCTTCACAACGTCGAGATTGCTTTCCTGTTCACCCCTAGCCTTGAGTGCATAGAAACGGTTCCTTTTTTCAGCTTCAGAACTAGGACCGCTTGATTGAGCTTAGCTATTCCCCTTACCTTGACTTCTCACATTAGGACAATCTTTCACCATAAGGCCACGTTTGCCACAACCATAGTAACTATTAGTTCCAATAAGGCCTTCACCCACATGTTTCTTACAACACTTACTACTAGTTGGTCTTTCTCTTGGTGGATCAACATTTCTCCCCTTTTGAGGTTTAGGATTAAAACCTCTATCTTTGTGACTCTTTGAGAAATTTGAAGGAACCTGGTTTGAAAACCTCTTCTTAAACTTAGTCCTGTCTTGAACATCAAGCCTACTCTTAAAAGAAAAACTTTCAAAAGACATTGCCTTCTTAGCTTCCCTATTCCTCTTCCTTAGAAGGATCTCCTCAACTTGTTGCGCATGAACTATCAATCTAGAAAGATCTATAGTGTCATGAAGAATTTCTGCACGACATTATTCTTCAAGCTCTTCGGACACGCCCGTTACATAATGGATCATTTCATCCCTAGCATTAGAAGCCAAAGAAGAATCATATTTGGACAACTTAATGAACTTTAAGGAGTATTCCTTAACACATATACCTCCTTGACGAAGGTTGATGAACTCATCTACCTTAGATTCTCTTCACTCGCTTGGAAAGAATCTGTCAAGAAAGGCCTTTTTGAAGATCTCCCAAGTCACGGGACCACCTCCTAAATCCCTACTATCCTTCCACTGATTGTACTATGTTTGAGACACGTCCTTGAGTTTATAGGTAGCAAGCTCAGCCTTCAGGGTAGTACTCACCTCTACAGCAAACAAAATCTTGTAGACCTCATCAAGGAAATCTTGGGGGGATTCATCAACTTTTGATCCAAAAACATGGGAGGATTCATCCTCGTAAAATCTCTCAAATGGCAAGCCATAGTACTACTATGTTTTTTCTCTCGAGGAACGACCTCTCTGTTAGCTTATGCCGTAATAGTGTGAGCTAGGATGGTGATGGATTGGTCCATTTGGTATAGGGGTTCACTCACCTCACCATCCATCATTGCCGGGGGATTCACCGGAACTTTATCATTTGCAGCAGCTTGCACTTGAGGAGGAACTTAATTGCCTTGGGGAGTAGCTCCCGCATTCGCAATCTCTTCTCCAACTCATCTCACGGCTATCCTTCTTCTGTTCATCGCCTATAACCTAAAGAAGAGGATTAGATGCTAAATGACACATAGTGTGAAAACTCTAAAGTCAGGACATACTATTACGAAGAAAAGAGAAGTTTCCTAATAATTACATAGCCTCTCATCCACAGTTGTGGCGCGCTTCATAATCATGAACAAGATACAGGGTAATGTTTTTAGTGAGATATTGATACTAAGGATATTTAACCTCATGCTCTGATACCAAGTTTGACACATCCGGAGAACATACCCTAAATGCGACAGACGTTGTCGTTCTCTCAAAGGACTAAGACAAGCCCTTAGCGTTCGTCATAACATGTCATTAGTTAAAATTATGGAAAAATTAAATCTTTTAAATTCTATTTGAAGTAAGTTAGACTTCATACTTAACATTCGTAATGACATACGATGTTCTAAAAACATGTATCACATATATAAAACCATCTAAGAGTACGAATCTGGACTAAGCCAATAAATAATAAATATGCCATATAGACCTTAATACAAAAGAATCCAAAGAACATAAATAGAAATAGTATATTCTTAAAACTACTAAAGTCTTCATATAATAGAATATGAAAAATATCATCCCCGAAGACAAGGGCCTACCAACACTTGGACAAAGAGTTCCAAGATTCTTCAATCGACCTTCTTAATATTTAATGGTCGGACCCTATATTTGTAATAATATAATTTAATGGGGTTAGTACGGCATATGTACTAAGTATGGGTATATGCACATAACATTTAAGGACATGCACGAGAAAAGATAATTTATCATTTCTTTAGAAAGCATGCTAAGTCATGTGAATGTCTTCAATGCACATACCATAGAACATATAAAAATTAATGATTTCATCAACATACAACATGATCATAATCAGAATCATATTATCATAAAGTCATGTTAACATTCATATTCAATAGATCATATATACATAACATACAAAACACTTACCAATGATCCCATCCCCAACCTACAAGTGCAATGGTCATGTGAAGCCCCATACCCCACACAACCAAGTAGATAATATAGGAGACCATGAGTAAAGCTTTGCTTCATATAACTTGTAACATAAGTAGTCCTAATTTCATTTAACAATATAAACCAATTACATATTCATCATAATCACCAATATCATATAAAAGTAACATCATGTATCATAAATATATATCTTTCATTTTATCATATTACATAAGAACAATCTCCTAGGACTTCCTTTAGGGTCAACTTTTGCAATGTCTAAGTAGAGTTCCATACCCGTACCTATACTAAATAGACTCTTCAAATCACCCTAGTCTATGTCCATTTACTTGACTTTCATTTTACATGAGGGAACATTCTACTTAACCGACATAGACCATGTGAGCTAAACATGGATTCCGGTGTCATAAAACCCCACACCAAAAGAAGGTGGTCTACCGGCCAAAGTAGAACCAAACATGACATAGCTTACTAGGTGGATCCACTAAGTAGTATCCTATGGTGGAAAGATAGTTCAAGAACTAGGAGATGTATTAGAAAACCATAGTTCCACATTACATGGCAGCTTTAAAACTCATGAGAATCATAGTGACCTTCCTTCCAACTAGGGATGGAACACCTCTCATATCTAGTTCATCGGTGCTTAGGTTAAGTCCCTTTATTGAATAATTTTTAAAATATGTTTTATCACAAACTTATCATATGTCATAAGAGGTTAACTCCTTGTATAAACATGATCATGAGCTCTTGAGGATTAGATGAGAATTTCCTTTCATCATAACCCTTTGTACGTGAGAGTGACATAACATAATCAACTTGTGTAAAGCATACAAGAGAATATCGTAACTTGCATTTTTCGTGTTCTTATCATGATCTCACAAGTAACATGTTCATAACCCAATATATACACATAGCAACATCATAAATACTTCCATAACATAGGATCATGATTTATAGGCTAACATAAATATTGTAAGTAATCACATCTTTAGAAGACTTACCTCTTGCTTCCAAGAACTTTATTCAAGAACTTAGGTTAAACTTAGAACATTCATAACCATAATATTGTGAAATACTCAATATCATAACAAATAACAACTCTTGAAATCATATACAAGACCAATCCATAATGTAGGATAAGGGAAGGGGTCATTTAAGAGTTCATTCTAGTCTTAAGTTCCAATCCCTACGTTTCATGTCATCAAGTAGTAGCGACAACCCTATGTAACCATTATCTAAATAACAACATGCATCACACGAGATTAAAACATTAATAACCCAATACTCAACAATTCGTGTGAAATCAACCATAGAAAACAATTACTTTTTCTCAAAAATAATGAATCTAGAGTTAGGAAGAAAATCCGTTTTGTAGAGTAAAAACCCTAGAATTTATTATCTTGAAAACATATCTTTGAAAGGACCTCTTGGGGAAAGTAATTCAAAGAGTGAAAACCCATACCTTATGGATGAAGAATCCACGAAAATTGGATGAAAAGCTTGAAGTCTTTGTCTTCTTCCTTAAGCTCTTCTTGTTTTTCAATGGGGTTTGGAAAAGAGAGCGTTCTTGAGAGAGATGAGAGAAAACATGTTTGATCTGATTTGGAACGTGTAAAAGTTGCCTAAAACTGACATAATATACATATGTAGTCGTCCTATCAATCACCCAAAAGACCCTCCACTTAAATGGGTCTTTTTATGAAGTTAAATTACCAAAAATATGACTTTATCGATTCTGGGAAGTGGTTGCGCGTCGCGGTGCCAAATCCTATCATTTTTCTGAAATATTAGACTGAGGTAGTACACCTCGTGAGGAAACGCGTCGCGCACTTGTTCGTTCAATTCTGCATGTTCCCAAGCTGCCAGGCAGTCTGCCCACCCATGTTTGGGTCCTTCCCAAGGACCCTTTGGTTGGTCCTTGGGGTTTCCTTGTAGGACGTTTGGACCATTTGTACTACATAATACCTATAAAAGGTCTCTTTACAAGTTTTGGACTTCATTTGACACTTCGAAACCTTCACCAAACGTAGGGACGTCAACTAGTTCAAATTAGCTAGTTTCCGGACGTCAAGGTCTTTCTTTGTTATTTTGGCTCTAACCTTTTCGAAATGAACTTATTACATTAATATAGGTCTTGAAACATCATTTTAAACATTATTAGATAGATTAAGCTCTAGTCTAAGTCATGGCATTTCCAGAGTGTTACAATGTGTTGATTTAGGTGTTGGGTATGCATGTTTGAAAGTCTAATGTAGGTTTAAAGCGATTTCATTCGTTAATTATGGTTTAATAAAACGGATGTAGTTGCAAATGAATCTACCTCCGTGTTTTTGATTTCTCGAGAGAGATTTTAAAACAAGATTACTTAATCAATGGTCCATGGGTATTGTGTTTTCATGGGTTCAGCTTGAGAGAGTAAATCCCAAACCCTTTACCACACATTCAACTCGAAGTGAATGTAGTAAAGCGAAGGTTGTTTTTAATAGCTGGTTATTGTTGTTCGAGATAATGTTTACCCCCACTAAAGTCTAGCTTAGTCACTGATTTATAATAAAACATACTATTGATTGCAATTACCCAGTTGTCTACCTTAGGCCATAATCCTATCACATCTCAATAATCCCATGTCCATATTCATATTTTAGTGTTATTTGTTGTTAAAGAGTTTAGTTATAAACAAACCCCCTTTGATATTTTACACTTGTGTCTTCCTAACTTAAAATATGTTTTTCTTCGTAAATGTTATTATCTATGATTGAATTTAGCATACTGATGTTTTTTTATTGATTCTTGAGTACGATCGCTTCATTGGGGCTCAACCCCAGATCACTTGTTGGGTTATATTACTATTGAACGATCATTGACACTTAGTTTTGCATGAAGCGAGTTTGATAGATTTCTGATCAGATGCCTTCACTTGGGCACTAGTCTGTGGGTTATAAGGTGTTGTGACCTTATGTTGTTTAACCCCATATTTTCCTCGAAGAGCCCTGGAAACCTTGTTGAAAAAAAGAACCTCAATCACTGATAGTATCTCTTCTTATTCCAAACATTGAGAATATATTCTTCTTCAGAAAGTTGATTTTCTCAAATTACACCTCCCTAAAGAATCACAAGAGATCGTTATCAAATAAAGAACCCAACTTGTAGGTTGGGGTCGAACCCAACTTGAACATAACTAACAATTATGTTTGTTTAGCCAATGTATTTCCAAAAACATGTATTTAAAGGGGTGATTTGTGAAACAAATTCAAAAAGTTATGTAAGTAATTAGTGTTCAAGATTCAAACTTTAGTTGTTATCAAAATGAGAAAGAAACTAGGGAATAAATGTTGCCTGTAAGCTCATAGCGCCGTCATCTTAGTAGTAGCAACCCCTTCCTAGTGTATTATATGCGAAGTGATAAGTTTGTTTTCTTTAATTCCTTAGTCCAGCATCTAAATAATTTCACCCCGTACCTTGGTCTTGGTACGTGTGTACAATTTACTATCCCTTACCTTTTCTGATTAACTACCTCCTTTGTCCGGAAAGTAGCAACATGGCGAGTTCTCACGTTAGCCTATGTTAAAAGACTTCTAAACGAAAGAATTATCAACTCATGCAACAACACAATTAATGGATTGCTTAGTTGCTATTCATTCTTTGTTAATCGCTAATGTTTACCACAACCCTTATTGTGTATTTAGTTTCCCATATTTTAAAGAAAATAATTCATATATTCAGATGAAAGAATCAGAAGCTTACATATGAATAAGAATAACGCCAGAATCTCAACTTGGATTGCAAAAAAAATCCTCAAAACATACTTTAGAAATCAACAATAATCTCTAACCCTAAAAATGAGGTTTACATACCTTATATATAAAAAATTAATTCCTAAATTAAAAAGGAAAAAAAAATAAGGAAATAAGTGTCTCTGACGTATCTTTTCTCTATGAGACCGATCTAAGGTTCGTAAGTCATTAGAATACTTGTACGTCCCTTTTATCGCGAAAGACTTAGGCAATATATATGTCTTCAAAGTCTTCAAAATCAATGTTAGCTTATACAATTTAGCAGTACAGATAGTAAGTCATACGACGATTCGCAACTACATTTTGTCACTCCACACTTAGACTTTTACGCATCAGGTACTGGAACCCCTTATCTGATCACTTCGATGGAGCTACAGTATGGTCCATAGATCACCATCGTGGTTCCACATGTTCCACACATTGTAAAGATTTCCTAATCTTCCATAATTCCTGGCCTGCCCTTCTACGATCATCATCTAAATCTCAGAAAGACACTTGTATAGAAGCAAGAAATCATATGGATTTCTATCTAGACTCTATATTTGTGTGTAAATTGTTTCTCATGGACTCAACAAGCTAATTCGTGTGGATCAAAATATGAAAAAGATGCACAACTCAGACACAACATGCACTATTTTACCATCCCCAAGGTACAAACTCTCCAGCAATGCCATCAGATCCGTCACTCAAAATGAAACCCTTTTATCACATAGTCAATATGAATTTTGAGTACAAGGGTTCACTCAACACTCACGCTCAATATTAAGTTCAAGTTACAGTTAGTTCTAAACACCATAGGTTTGCCCTTATTTTCACTGCATAGACTATCCAACTAGGTTCTAGGACCACTATATGACTTTATTGGCTTGTAACGAAGTCTCGGGGTCAGGTGTGGTACTGTTGGGTACTTTTAGTGACTTTCTTCCCTCCATGACATTACATAATGCTTTTATACCTCTTTTGCCCTTTTTGACATCCTACCTTCTTCTCTTGTTTCCCTTTATTCTTTTCAACCATGGATGTGACTTTTAGACTTTGTTTCTCTTTATTTTTATGTTTTCTTATTTTTCTTGCATTTACTTCTTTTCTTTCACTTTTATCAAATTCGCTCAATTTTTGCCACACTATGTCACATCCTCTTCTTAGTTTCTCTTTTTGAACACTAAACTTTTTTCAAACCCATTTTTTTATTTTCTCTTTCATAGCCACCTTCAACTTATGGATTTTCCATTAGTTGAGGTACACAATACCCGGTGTCAGATCAGGGCCAATATTAAGGTCACTTTTGCATTAGCGACCCTAATGTAAGGCTTTTGTCCTAAGTCAAAGTGCACATGTCCAAGGAGGGACCGGGGCCGAAATAGTACATTACAGGAAGGCGAGTTAGGGGCGTATAAAAGAAGTTGTATCATGAAGGCTCAAAGCATTTGGATTAACGAGAACATTCTTATCATTTGGATGGAATCATTTAGGCATTTAGTAGACTTTTTAGAACAATGGTCCATGATAACTTCCATGACTCTAGAGTGGATATTCTTCACAGGACTAACCGGGCATGTTGAAGATTTGGATGACACTAGTTGAACAGTGGATTTATCTCACACACTCATGGCACATTGTTTCATTATCAGATTATCTAATTGTTCGTTCAAGTTATCCCATAACTCATAAGATCTCAACTTGGCTCATTAGGATGTCATAGTTAGAGCCAACACATGCTACATAATCTAACAAACAAATTTTAGCACTCATTTAAAAAATTTAGAACGACTCTGGTTTTTTGTACAACACACTATGCCTTCATGCTAAATTCTTTCTCATGCTTGTACACAGATGATCCTAACACATGTTGGTTCAACAGAGATTAAGAAATCTCTTAGGACAAAAAATCACACGCAAGAAAACCAAAGAAAGGACTGTGAGTTGGGTTAATTAAAATTAGTTGTAGCATGCAAAATTCATTTACCCAACCCCCAAAAAAAATTGGTGCAATTGTCCCACTGTACACAAAAGTCGTAAAATGTCATGTATTTGGGCTAAGCAATCTTGTGGCGCATAGCGCCAAAGAATCATCAACAAGTAGGTTGGTCTGGTTTGTCGGACTCTGCTACATTAGTGAGGCCACGCTCATTAGTGACCACCTCACTATTCAAAAAACCCTATGTAATTCTATCTTACGGTCTCACCACACCCTCATTAGTGCTCACATCCTCCACCATTGTAGGCCAAACCTCAGTAACGGGAATGGAAATTGATGCCCAAGCAACCATCTCTCGGACATTTTGTTGCCTCAGCTTCTCCTAAAGGATGGAGTCTTTCTTTGCCTATTTCTTCATCCGACGTTTCCTCTTGCCAGCCTTTTCCATCTACATACACTCAGATTTCTGACTAGATCGGTGCCTCTTACCTAGGACACATATGGGATTGGGATGCTCCTCCACATCATCTTTACTAAATAGAGCAGCATAGAAAAAGTCATTGCCAAGCATAGACGATGCATCCAGTTTCTCAACAGCAGGCATGGCGAGGATGGCATCAACACCGGCTCGGAGACTAGCAAACTCGGTCTGGAAAGAGTAACTACCCAAGGTCGAGACCCAACTCCCGACTTTCACTATTCAATCATTTAACATAAATTCAAAGTGAGGGGAAACTCTATTATCTTACAAGCAATGAGGAGTGGTGTGACTTTATGTTGACTCTATCAATAAAAACCTAGAACATAAAATACCTAGCTTCACCGCACTGGGACATCAGAATGTTTTGATAATGGGAGTTTTGGAAAGTTATGGGAAAAGGTGAGAATGTGGAATATGGGGGATTATTTGATTGTGATTTATGATGTATTGATGGTTATAAGGAGTGATTTTTTGAAATTTGGATTTTGGAGGAACGATTGGTTTTTTATTAGAAGAAGTAGGGAATGATTTTAAAGTGGGGGTTTTGAAATTGGAGTTAATCCTGGTCGGAAAGGTCATACTAGGGTTTGGACCTACGAGACATCGCTTACAGTCTGTAGGTCAGGACCTTATATCGCCTCCTCACTTAGAAATATTTAGGAACTTACATAGGATGTATGGGGACCATTTATGGGCTGTAGAATAACTTACGGACCGTCTAAAGTATCTGTAGACCTCCACACCATACCTATTTCTGATTATTTTGCCTTGCGTACCGTCATATGTATCAACCATTATTTTTTTTTATATTTTCTGAAAACTCTCTATACACAAACCCTATGCTATATCTAGGCAACACTAAAACACATTACACCTAATTAATTTGGTATAAAGAATCAAATAAGCACAGAAAACTACTCAAAAGAAGTGTTAAGCCTATTGTTGGCTAGATTTAACACCTTGAGTTGCCTCCCAAGCAGCTCTTGATTTAACATAGAGGTATGATGGAGACGTCTTGATTACTTAGACTTCATCAGGATGGAAGGCCTCAATCACTTCTTGCAAATTTTCAGCATTCCCCAGATACAGCTTGATCCTCTGCAAATTCACCTTGAACCTTCTTTGCTCACTATTTTAGAGCTTCACCTCTACAAGTGGGACTTGTTTGAGTTAAAATTCCCCATTTTGATTTAAATTGCTCGGAAATAAGCACAACCTAGAGTTGAGTACAAGCACAAGATCCCCACAAAAAATCCCGCTTTTTAATCCTTTAATCATGGTACTTGCTCATCTTCTCTTTATACAAGGCTCCACTTTCATAAGCTTTTAGGATAAACTCATCGAGAAAATTAAAGTTATTCACTCTTTGAGTTGATGTGGTGCCCCAATCAAAGTTTAGATTTTTCATTGGAAACATAGCCTTATGATCTAGCTCTACCGGAAAATGTCAAGGTGTTGGTATGGAGACATATCTATAAGAGTATTGTATGAAGTGTTATAGGCCCATAGAGAATCATCAAGCTTCCTTGACTAAACCGTTCTATTGGCATTCACATTCTTTGAAGATTTGCTTTATCTATATGTGAACACCTCAATTCGTCTACTAGTCTGTGGATGGAAAAGAGTGGCTACATTGTGGCGAACACCATATTTCTCAATAAGTAAACAACTTATTGCAAAATTTGGAACCTCCATCGCTGATGATCTCCCTTGTGGTACCAAACCTGGAAAAGATATTCTTTCTAAAGAATGCGGTGACACTCTTGCCTTTATTGTTGGGAAGTGCAATTGCTTTCACTAATTTTGAAACATAAGCAACCGCAACAACAACATACTCTATCCCATATGAAATCACGGATGGCCCCATAAAATCAATGCCCCATACATCAATAACTCAATTACCATAATTGAATTCATAAGAAGTTCTTGAATCTTTGAAATCCCACCATCTCTTTGGCAATATTCAAGAGAGTTAGCAATGTCATAAGCATCTTGGAGGATGGTAGGCCTATAGAATCCACACTGCAAAATCTTGTGCTCTGTCCGGACACCATAATGATGCCCTCCAATGGACGATGAATGACACGCATAAAGAACACTCAACATCTCAACCTCGGGCACACATCGATGAATAATCCCATCAGTGCAACTACGGTACAGGTACGACTGATCCAAAAAGAACTTTTCAAATCATGCATAAACTTCTTTATTTGGTTAAAAGAGAAAGCAGGGGGACCGAATTGCTTGCAAAAGCAAACCAAGGAATGAGATCATGAGGAGCTTCCAATACATGTTTATTAGGGAACACATCATTAATCTCAGCCTTATCTCCAAACTTGCAAAGCTTCATCCTCCCACCTAGACAAGTGATCGGAAACTTGGTTCTCTGTCCCTTTGCGGTCTTTCACCATAAAATCAAATTCTTGAAATTAAAAAACTCACCTAATAAGTCACGGTTGTGCATCCTTCTTTGCCATCAAATACCTCAATGCCAAATGGTTAGTATGAACTATGAACTCAGTACCAAGAAAACAAGATCGAAATTCCTCGAAGGAAAATACCACTGCAAGAAGCTCTTGCTCAGTCGCGGTGTAATTCTTTTTGGGCTGTGTTTTAAGCTTTTCTTGCATAGTAAATAGTTTGAAGTATCTCTCACATCTTTTTTTCAATACCACGCCAAGCGCTTCCCCACTTGCATCAAACATAACCTCAAATGGTTCCCCCCAATCTAGAGCAATAAAGATTGTAGCAAATACCAAGTTCTTCCTCAACTCTCCAAATGCTATCAGACAAGAAGCATCAAAATCAAACACACACTCCTATTCAAGTAGTTTGCACACTGGATGTGCTATTTTCGAGAAATCTTTTATGAACCTCCTACTGAATCCTGCATGCCCAAAAAAAACATATCATACCTTTAATAGAGATAGGCGGGGAAACTTTTCTATTACCTTGACTTTAGCTATAACAACCTCAATACCTTTCTATGAAATCTGATGCCCCAACACTATACCTTCTCTTTCACCATAAAGTTACACTTCTCCCAATTTAGCCCCAACTTACAGTCTTCACACCTTTTCAATCCTCGGCCAAATTATCCAAACACCTATCAAAAGATTTTCCAACCACAGAGAAAGCATACATGAAAACCACAATCGTGTCCTAAATTATGTTAGAGAAAATCGACATCATGTGACGCTGGAAGGTCGCCAGAGAATTGAACAACCCAAATGACATGTGTTTGAAGGCGAAGGTCCCATAAAGACAAGTGAATGTGGTTTTATCTTGGTCTTCCAAAGCTATAAAGATTGAATTGTAGCCCCAATAACCATAAAAAAGTAGTACTAACCCTTTCCTACAAGTTTATCAAACATTTGATCCATGAAAGGCATCAGAAAGTTGTCCTTCTCTATCAAAGCATTCAACTTCTCGTAGTCCATGCAAACACTCAATCCAGTCACCGACCGCATCAGGAAAAGCTCGTTTCCCTTATTAGGGAGCACAGTAATGCCACCCTTTTTCGGCACACATTTAACAGTGCATACCGTAGTATTATCTCCAATGGGATAGATAACTTCAGCATCCAAACACTTCATGATCTACTTCTTAAGTACCTTATTGATAGGTGGATTCAATATCCTCTGATGCCCAATACTAGGTTTATTACTAGTCATGAGTTGGATTTTGTGAGAAAAAATATCGGTAAGGATCCAAATAATGTCCGAAATAGTCCACCCAATAGCTCGCTTGAACCTCTTTAACACCAATACCAAACACTCTACTTGTCACCCATTATGATCCGCCTCAATAATGACAGGGAGAGTGTCATCTTTACCCAAGAACGTATACCTCATATGTGGGTGTAGAGCCTTGAGCTTTAATTTTGGTGCCTCTTCCATATACGGTCTCATAGGTGGGGACTCAACATTTGTAACAATACTAAAACTGAAATAGGACAAGCTAGAGCTTTGGATGTGCTTCATGAGTTAATAATTAATTAAAATTATGAATAATCACTTTAGAAGTAAGATTTAAAAAGTGTAGAAGTCGAACGTAAAGGAACGACCAAGACGTTCAGAACAAGTCTAGTGTGTGCTAGCGTGCCTTTGCATGTTTTATGTGTTGTTTGGTGTCTAAAATAAGTATAAGATACCCTAGCATCCATTTTGTCATATTTAGGGTCAAAAAGTCCTGGTAAGACCCCTGAAGGACCACCCTAAGTGTCCTTGAGGAGGATCCAAATGCATGCCATGAAGCTGGCAAAAGCAGTACAATCCACGACCACCAAACGACGGCCAAAAGGTCCATCGACGGCCCACGCCTCCACACATAGTTTTGGGAGATTAGCCCCAAAGTGAGGGGTCTCTAACCAAAGCCACGAACAAACAGGACGGTCCATATGTTAGGCGACGCCCCGTCCTTGCAACTGTCAATTGACACCTATAATTTCTGCACGTGTCTCGACAAAGTAAGGGGTGCTTTGAGAAATTCACCCCACATCCTAATTAACTTCTAGACGATTATTTTAGTTGTTTTAAAATATTTTAATTTAGTTTATACACCTTTACCTAATTTTATACTTCATTTTTCAAAAACCAAAACACCTCTCCCAAGTAAAGTTCTCTCAAAACTCAATGAAAGCTTGAACTCAAGTTGGAGCTATGATTGAAGATTTTTAGTGGTTTATTAATAATATATAGATGGTTTTATACTAATAAGTTATGGTAATTAATCCTTGATTCTTATCTCATTCAAGGAGTCAATCCAAAGGCTTTTCAAAAGGTTTTAAAATCCTAAATTCTCCGATTTCAAATTCTAAGCATGGGTTCGTGCATAAAAAGGTTTAAATGGATGAATTGTGATCTTTAAAATATAAATTTATGGTTTTATGATAAATAAATCCATGGACCCATGATCATCCAAATTCTAAAATTTTGGCTTATGAATAGAGTTTGATGAATGTGATTCGATATTGTTAGAATTGTGTGTATGCTATGTTTTATTGTGGTTATCTACTTCCATTTATTCCTAATTATGATGATTGTTGGAGAATTGATAAAAGGTGATCAGGGCTTGAATGAAGGGTAAGTTGATGTATATTGTGTAGTTCTAAGTGAATTGATGTTGAGTGGTATGGTCCACATATGGTGGTGGTGTTTACTTGGTGAATATGAATGTATATGTGTATTGTGATTTTGGCCTTGAAGATAATTAATGTGAAGTAAAGTCATGTTATGATGTATATGCATAAAGATTTCTTATGAAGTAATGAATGTTTGTCTTGAAGATATATGACTAAATGAAGTATAATGTGAATGTGAAGTATGATTGTGTGTAGATTATGATGAATGTATGGTGATGATGTTTAGAATGTCAAGGTTATGAATGATGATGGTTATGTGAAAGGTTTTATCACATATACTCTCACACACATAATGAATGAATGCAGTTATTGATAATGTAATGAATGAGAGTCTATTGAGAAGTATTCTTATGTTCCTATGAACTCTAATGAACGAATGGGGGATTTTGGGGCAGACACTCGCCGTGAGTAAGAATGTAGTTTCTAATAACACTATTAATATTCCTACAAACTCTAATGAATGAAATGGGGGGGGGGGATTTCGGGGTGGACACTCTTTTTGAGTAGAGACATAATGTCTAGTAGAAACCTCAATATTCTGAAGATCATTCCAATGAACGAATGATAGGTTGAAGGTTGGATACTCTTCATGAGTTGAGATGAAGTGTACAAAAGTAACCTCTAGAGATTATTACTCTTTGTGAGTCGAGATGTAGTACTTAGTAGAAATCCCTTAACCTATAGCTAATGAATGTAATGAATGAGTAAAACTCTTTGGGGGAGCAATGCTTAGAACCAAGAGGATTCAACAAAGGGGTGGATACTCTTCGTGAGAAGAGATGTTTTATCCATTGTACCTGTTCAGATGAGTACTCTTCGTGTGTTGAGATGTAGCACTTAGAAGCAATCTTCTTATCCCTTAACTATGAGTCCGCATAGGTCTAGCTATTGGTGATCGATTTAAAGGCTAAAAGAATGATCCTACCTCAGGCCTGTGAGGATTCCTCATCCGGTAGGTGTTAATACTGGGATTCCATGTCAATATCTCATGGTCTATGTCGGTTAAAGCTAGACACGACAAATGAATGTAATGAACTAACTCTTCTTAAGGGTGTACTACTTAGGGTATGAGGTAGAATGGGACGCCATCTATCCATTGCGTAAGTAATGATTTGGAGGGATTCTTGGTGTGTCCTTGTAATGTTACTGAATGAATGGGTTACTATACGATGTTAACGAAGTAAGTTAAATCTATTTCTAGTGTAATGAAGTATTTTGGTCTTATGTCTCATGTTGATGAAAGCAATGTAAATGCTTGAATGTGATATGCCCATTCTATGGTGATTCCTAAGGAGCACTAAGATGGAGTAGTAGTATGGGATCCTACTTTCACATTCCACTAGTGTAATTTGGAGTTGTCTTAGGGGATGGTCCTTATGTGAAGTTCTTAAGACATGTATGTTTCCTCTAGTATCTTTAGTAATGAATGTTGACTTGTTGAGTCGAAATGAAGTATGCTTATTTTTGGTAGTCTTAAGGATCACTTAGGTGTGTATTGAAGAGGTTGTATGGGCGGTCTCTTCATATCTTACCTGAGTGGGTCTTAGGATAACAATTGATATGAAGGTGTAAATGATTAATGGGTTACTCAATGAAATGGCTATATGTTGAGAATTTTGGAAGTATTATCTTGTATGTTAAATGATGTCTTGCATGATGTCTTGTACACTTGATCCATGAGGTTTTTCCATCATAGCATAAAAAGTATATGTCAAATAAAATGTCCTCTTTTAAGCTTGTTTTTGCATATAGCCATACTTAGTACATTGTTTGTACTAACTCCATATTCTTATCTATTTCAACAAGTGTAGGTGGTTGCACGTAAGGAGTTCTAGATTGAAGCTTGGGAAGTACATTTCTCTTAAGATTGGTAGGTTCTCATATGTTCGAGGACATGAACTATATTTCTAGTTTTTCATTCATAAAAAGACTTTTATAAGATTTAGAATCTTTTTTCAATGTAAAGGGTTGTGACCCTATGATATTAAGAGGTGTCTAAGATGGCTTGTGATGATGACACTTCGTTTCTTACGTTTTATGAAAAAGTTTTCCTTATTATGGTGAAATGTTTTAATTCCGCACTACTTTACATACCTATGTGATGAATAAAAGCTAAGGGGATTTTACTAGACCTCCGTTGTCACGACCCAAAAGTACCCCGTAGAAGCTAGGGATAACCCTGAGATTGTGACCGGGCGTACTTGACCCTTTGGGGTCTCATACAAGCCCTTTAGCTATCGTTCATCACATAAGACATGAAAAGTAGTGCGAAATTTAAAACTTTTCACGAATAATAAAATAAAGAAAGTCTTTCATAAATACTTAGAAAATCTCATCGTCACAAGCCAACTTAAAGACACGACATAATATCTTAGGGACATGGTGTAACAACCTTAAAATAACTATGTTAAGTAATGCTTAAACGTGCCTAGAATGCACGTATTAGACCGGGTTCACACGACTTGTTGCACGTAGAACCAGACCTCGAAACCTATGCACTAGCCAAGCCAACCAACTTGGTGAGTTATTTGAGCTAGAAAAGGTGAGAACCAACAATGTAGGGCACCCGAATTGAAGAGATTCACCCATATGAGTTTTACCGAACTTAAAAGGGGTAATCTTAGGTTTGGAGGGTCTAGGGGTAAAATGGTCTTTTTCAGGCTAAGGGTAGTATTGTAATTACCCCAAATAATTATTAATTAATATATTTAAGGGAAAATTCGGGAAGAGGTGGCCGAATTTAACCCTTTAAGCGAAATATATCTCCACCCGGGTTCGAGACTTGGTGGAAGCAATGACTTAATTGATTAAATTGTATTTAGTGAATTAAGTAAATTAATTAATATTTAAATTTCTAAGTTAGGAAAACGGAAAAAAAATCAGATTTTTTTAAATTAATGATAAATCCTAATTTGATTAAGTCTCCACATGATTTCCTAATCCTAAGCTAACACTATCACACGTTTCTCTCTACTGCTCTATCACTTTCACGCTCAACTTTTTGTAAAACAAAAGAACAAAACAAAAATATAAAGTTCATCAAGAACTTGAACGCTCAAACTCTAAAGCATAATAAGCTTCAAAACAAAAAGCAAAAACCAAGTTTCTTACGGATTGTGCTTGTGATTTTGGTGGTGAGACGTCGGCTTAGTGGGGGGATTTTGGCAGAACATAAGAACATCTTTGAAAGACTTCAGGTATGGGTTTTCTTCCCTCTTGGTCCCTTTCCCAAGAGACCCCTAAGGTTCAGTCTATTCACAATCGAAAACTATGGTTGTCCCCGTTGCATGCCTCTATCATTAGATCCTCTGAAAGATTCAAAGTATTCGTTGGTATGACTTCTGGTAGATGATTTTAGGGCTTTTTGTGATTACGTGTTTGAATGTGTATTTGGAAATTATGTGAGAAATGAAAGATGTGTTCAGAAAAAGTGAATTACGTTAACTTGTTTGTGCATGTGTGTGCCGTGAGTTAGCCATGGTTTGAAGCCTGAATTTTACATGTTAAAAAGTTGTATTTTACGTGTATGAATTTGTTAAAAGTGTGATATTCATATAATTATAATGTTGCTGAATATATGTCACACGAAATACTCTAAGAATTAACTAAACAAATGAGAGAAAGATGAATCGGAAGATGACCAAATTTCCAGCTTGCTAGAAATGTTGGTCTCGGGTTGTGTATTGGAGATGGAGCTATATTTTAATTTTTTTTAAAAAATGTGAGGTCATTGGGGATTTAACCCAAGACCTCACCAAATGCAAAATGCATAAAAATTTCATAAGAAAAACGAAAGGAAAAATAAATGAGGTGAGAGGGGATTGAACCCATAACCTCTTGAATAGATGAGAGAATTAAAAGAAAAATGAAAGAGAAAAATAAGATGAGGTGAGTGGGGATTGAACCCACAACATCTTGGATAGGTGACAATGTTAAGAGAAAAACTAAGAGAAATAAAATGAAGTTGTGGGGGATCGATCCCACAACCTCTTGGCCTTAAACGGAAAAGAGAGGAGGGAAAAGAAAGAAAAATATATGGGGGTGATGGGGATCGACCTAGGGTCCCCCAAATCTGAAAAATACAATTACCAAGTTTAATATAAGATTAAGTGTTGCTAAAAGGATTAGAAATAGGGTTCCCTTGACCAATTCCTTATTGACACATAAGTCGTACGTGAATAAATGATTAAATGAATGCTGCCTTTAAGGATCGAAACTGAGATCTTGGCATACTTACAAGATGCATAAGTCTTGTACCAAATAACCTTGGGTAAGTATGAATCACTTGGACGAATTACGAACGAAGCCTCATGGCTTGAATGTATGGATCCATAAGTCCAACATACGTTTAAAAGTAAGTGAACCTAAGAAGTTATGTAATGAATGATGTGACCTCAGAAGGGTTAAGTAAGAGTGTGAAACACACTAAAAGGCCAAGTTCATTGGCATATGATGAAATGAACATTCACGTAAAAAGGGGTGAGTAATTATGAAGGACAAATGTGCTAAGACTAATGATTGTGCTGACAACATGATAAGAGGCTAATGTGAAATATGAGAGCAATCTCAAATGAGCCTAAGTAAATGTTACCAAAACGTACTCACCTATGAGAGTGTAAAGTTAATGAAGAGACCAATCTCTATGAACACTCTAATGTAAGTATTAAAGTTAATGCATTTTTAATACTAATGATGAGATGAGAAATCATGTAATGAGAAATGATGCCCTCATGCTAGAAGCCAACTTCTATGATGTATGAGATGAATGTAATAGAACTTTATACTGAGCACCGATAGGCTAGCTATGAGAGGCGATTCCTTCTTTCGGGAATGCAGACGTTCGTGTAATTCTCATGAGATGAGACAGTCCATCCAGACTGGTATGGGTCTCCTTATATCTCCTAGTCTTTGAACCTATGCAGCCAACATAGGGATCTAGCAGGGTTCAAATCCCTATATACGCTAGCATGTTTTGGTTTCACTTTGGCCGTTGATTTCACCTCTTTTCGGTGTGGGGTAGACACAGGATTTCATGGAGCTCACATGATCTATGTCGGTTAAAGTTAAAGTTCCCAAAGAAGGAATGAGGCCAGCCTCATGTAATGCACACAATGAAATGAACGATACCAAAAGTGTTTGGGTAGGATAATCAAGAGGTGAACTACACTTATGTAATGACACTAGGTCATTCTTAGTCATTGCACAGTGAAACCAATGAGAGTCTTAAACTAAATCCTAGGTATAGCTGGTGTTTACACTAGCCTATGAATGGAATGAAATGAAATGAAGAACGTATGAATGAATGAAGTAGACTCTGTGTTTGCTAAAGAAGGCTCCCTAGTTAAGGTCCCAGATGTTGAGCCCTCATTTTGGAAAGTCCTAATGTTAAGTCCATGATTCCAAGGTCTCATGGCATATCAACGAATGAAATGAAATATGATATGTGCTATATGCAATATGTTATGTGCTATATGCAATATGTTATGTGTTGTGTGCAATATGATACGTATGATGATGCATGTTACTCTTATGGCATGACTTTGTTAATCCGATTTTGTCAAGTCTACTGACTTGACTTTCCATAACTCATATCGTTAGGAGAGAGCTATTCTAAATCATGCATGTCCGTGGTGTGTGCTTGCATATACCCATACTTAGTACAAGGGTGTACTAATTCCATACATTTATCTACTTTTAGGTGCAAGTGCAGTTGGACGTTTAAGTTACGAGTCGACGCAGAAGTTATCCGGACGTGGAGCTTTCATCCGGATTTGGTAGGCCCTCATGCTTTCGAGGATGCTTACTAATTTATTCTTTACTCTGTCGATGTTGGTCTCACTAATGCACCAGCCTCATTTATGGACCTCATGAACGAGTCTTCTGTGAATACCTTGATTCTTTCGTCATAGTATTCATTGATCGAATCCTTCATCTACTCTAAGACCAAGGGAGCATGAACAACATTTGCGACTAACCTTGCAGGTACTTAGAAAATCAGCTGTTGACAAATTCAGAAAGTGTGAATTCTTGCTTAGATCAGTGACTTCCTGGGTCATGTTGTGTCCATCAGGGTGTGGAGGTGGACCCAGGAAGACTGAGGCTGTTAAGAACTGGCCAAGACCTCTTACTCCCCGATATCCGTAGCTTTCTGGATTGGTTGGTTACTATGCAGGTTCGGTGGAGGTTTTTCTTCCATTGCTTCCCCACTGACAGCTTTGACTAAGAAGAAAGCCAAGTTCGAATGGGCGGAGACTTGTGAGAGAGTTTCCTGGAGCTCAAGGACAGACTCATTCAGCCCAGTGATTATGTTACCTAAATGTGGTGAGAATTACACTGTTTATTGTCACCATCTAGGGTTGGTTTGGTTTGTGTTCTTATGTAGGGTGGTAAGGTGATAGCCTATGCGTAAGACAACTGAAGGTTCATGAGAGAATTATCCACTCATGACCTGGAGTTGGCAGCTATGGTGTTTGCATTGAAGCTGTAGAGGCTTACTTGTACGGAGTGCACATGGATGTGTTCACCGACCAAAGAGTCTCCAGTACGTGTTCACACAAAGGGGTTGAATCTACGTCAGCGGAGATAGTTGAAGATGTTGAAGGACTATGATATAATGTCCACCACATCAGGGAAGCAAATGTTGTAGTTGATGCTTTGAGCGGTTGAGCACGGGGAGTACACCCGTTGATGATGGAAAGAAAGAGTTGGTGAAGGATTACACAAACTGGCCAGACTAGGTGTGCGGTGGATGGCTTTCTACTAGCGGGGGTGTTTCAGTTCATCCTAGTTCTGAATCATCCTTGGTAGTTGAAGTCAAGAAGGGTCAGCATCTTGACTGTTTTGATGGAGTTGAAGGACTTAGTGCTGATAAGATGAATGAGTCTTTGCTTTGGGAGGTGACGGCATACTTAGGCACCAGGACAGACTGTGGTGTACCAGACGTGGATGATTTGCGGACAAGATTATTGCGAGGCATGGTTCTAGTATTCAATACATCCTGGTTCCACCAAGATGTATCATGATTCAAGCAGATCTATTGTGGGATGGCATGAAGAAGGACACTGCTGAGTATGTGGCAAGTGTCCTAATTGTCTGCAGGTTAAGGAGGATCACCTTAAGCATGGTGGTCTACTCAGATGATTGAGGTTCCGAATTGGAAGTGGGAGACATTAACATGGACTTCGTGTGTTATCTTCGAGGACAAGGAGACATCATGACTCCATATGTGTTATGTGGACAGGATGACTAAGTCTGCTCTTTTTTATCCCTGTGTAGTCTACTTACAGGGCGAGAATTATGCGAGACTCTACATTGATGAGATTGTGAGGTGGCATGGGATTCCTTTGTCTATCATTTCAGATAGAGGAGCTAGTTCACTTGAATTTCTGGACATTTTCAAGAAGAGCTTAGGCATGCAGGTAAGTCAGTACTGCTTCTATCCTCAGACAGATGGGCAGTAGAGCGCACACCATTCATAAATTGGAGGACATGTTGAGACGTGTGTGATCGACTTCAGAGGTAGTTGGGACGACATCTGCCATTGATAGAGTTCTCATATAATACAACTATCACTCAGTATTGGGATGGCACGTTTGAGGCTGTAATGGTAGGAGGTGTAGGTTCTCCAGTTGGGTGGTTGAGGTTGGGAGAGGTCATCAATTTTGGGTCCAGAGATATTCATGGAGGCTTAGAGAGGTCAGAGTGATTAGGGAAAGGTTGGCTACTGGCTTCCAGTCGGCAGAAGTCTTATGCAGATAACAGGAAGCGACCTTAGATTTTGATGTTGGTGACCAGGTCTACTTGAAGATATCACCCATCGAAGGGGTGTGAGGTTTGGCATGAAGGGGAATTTGAGTCCGGGTACGTTGGGCCATACGAGATTCTACAGCGTGTGGGTGAGGTGGCTATGAGTTGGTGTTTCCTGCGGAGCTAGCTTCTGTTCATACAGTTTTCATGTCTTATGTTAAGAAGTCTGTGGTGATCCAACATCGATTCTGCTGTTGAAGGTTGGGGGGTTGAATGAAGACTTTGTCCTATGAGGAGGTTCCTGTTGAGATTTTAAGACAGGCGATAGTTTAAAGGCGGTGAGAAACAAGAAGGTTGCCAAATGAGGTATTGTGGAGGAACATCTTGTTGTGAGGGTGCTGTGGGAGGCCGAGGCCGTACGGAGGTCCGCTATCCTCATCTTTCAGTCTCTTGGGTTAGAAGCTGCTTACTCTTAAGTGTATGTTTCCTTGTCTCCTCTATTCTTTGTTGATATTGCTTGACTGTGTAAGTATTATGTTATGATATGATTGCATTGTAGGAGATAATTAGAGAGTTTTATTCGGGTGACGAAATGTTCCTAAGAGGGGATAATGTAACAACTTAAAATGACTATGTCTAGTAATGCTTAACGTGCTAGAATGCAGTAGATTAGACCGGGTTCACATGTCTGTTGTGTACTGTTTTGATCTCTTTTGTTTTCTGATGCTGAGACAGACAGAACCTAATTCCACTAGCAAGCACTACTTGTGAGTTTTGAGCTGAGAGGTGAGAACAACTGTAGGCACCGAATTGAAGAGATCCCCATATGAGTTTTACCGACTTAAAGGGGTAATCTTAGGTTTGGAGGGTCTGGGGGTAAAATGGTCTTTCAAGCTAAGGGTAGTATTTTATTACCCCAATAATTATTAATTAATTATTAATATTTAGGGAATTCGGGAAGAGGTGCCGAATTTGACCCTTTAAGCGAATTACTCCACCGGGTTCGAGCCTTGGTGGAAGCAATGATTTAATTGATTAAATTTGTATTTAGTGAATTAAGTAAATAATTAATATTAAATTCTGTTTAGGGAAAAGGGAAAAAAAATCAGATTTTTTAAATTATGATAATCCTAATTTGATAAGTCTACACTATATTCCTAATCCTAAGCTAACACTATCACACGTTTCTCTCTACTGTCTCTCATTTCACGCTCAACTTTTGTAAACAAAAGAACAAACAAAAATATAAAGTTCATCAAGACTTGAACGTCAATCAAAGCATAAAAGCTTCAAAACAAAGCAAAAACCAAGTTCTCTACGGATTGTGCTGTGTATTTGGTGGTGAGACGTCGGCTTAGTGGGGGATTTGGCAGAAATAGAAACATCTTTGAAACTTCAGGTATGGGTTTCTTCTCCTTCTGGTCCTTTCCCAAGAGACCTAAGGTTCAGTCTATTACAATCGAAAACTATGGTTGTCTTGCATGTCTCATTAGATCCTTCTGAAAGATTCAAATATTGTACCTAGATGAAGTAACGATGATGTATCTAGGCTTGTATGCGACCTCTGAGAGGTCACCGACACCGATCTCATCTGGGGTCTAGATCCACGTCGTGACAAAGTTGGTATCAGAGCATTAGGTTGAATTCCAAGGATAATAAGTTCATATCAACCACATCGAGTAGTTTCTAACTTATTGTAGTGAAGTGCACCACTATCATGAATTAAAGACTGCATGATGCGTAGGAAAATTTCCCTTCTTCTGATCTTATCGTGCTTTCCTTAATGTCTGATTTCTTGGTGTTACGAGCATATCTAACATCAATTCTTATTTTTTTAAGAAAATGAACAGAAGGGGCAACGCTGGTCAGGGAAGAGTAGGAGCAGCTGCTGGGGACAACCAAGTTCCACCCCAGGCTCCAGCTGCAAGAGTGGCCATGCCAGTTAACCCAGCTCGGTTGACTGATTCTGAGGTGCGGACAATTTTGGCACAGATAGCTCAAGCCATCACTGTGCAGGCTCAGGCTATGACGGCCTAGGCCAAAACACAGGAGGTTCAGCGGGAGAACCTACCATCCCACAACATGGTGAACAGGTTGCTAGATTTTACAAGGATAAATCCTCCAATCTTTACAGGATCTAAGACTACAGAGGATCCTCAGGAGTTTGTAGAGAAGGTCTAGAAGATTCTGGTGGCGATGGGGGCCACGGAGATTGAGAAGGCTGAGCTGGGCACGTACCAGTTGAAGGATGTTACACAGGCTTGGTGCAAGATGTGGCAGGATAGCAGGGCGTTGGGCGGAGGTCCGATCACATGGGAGCTATTTAAGACAACTTTTCTTGAGAGGTTCTTCCCTAGAAAGATGAGGGAGGCTAAGGTTGATGAGTTCATCAACCTTAAGCAGGGCTCGATGATTGTCAGGGAGTATTCCCTGAAATTCGTTAAATTGTCCAGGTATGCCACTTCTCTTGTGTCGAACAGCAGGGATGAGATGAGCAGGTTCCTTGCACGGATCTCAGAGGAATAGGAGAAGGAGTATCGGGTTGCGATGCTTCATGATAGCATGGACTTTTCCAGGCTGATGGTGCATGTACAGTGGGTTGAGGAAAACAAGAAGAAGAGGAGAGTCCGTGAGGTCAGGAGGCCTAACCCTTCTGACCAGACAGGTTCCAGCAGAGGTGGTGGCAGGAGCACTTTTGGAGTTCGTGATCAGCCCAGATTTAAGAAGGGGCATCAGAGTTTAGGGAACTCTAACTCTAAGTGGAGTGCAACACCCAAAGGAGGCACACCCGATCCAAAGAAGGGCAATGGAGGTGATGTGCAGCGTCCCAAAAAGGAATGTGGCAAGTCTGACCGTATTCACAGTGGAGAGTGCAGACTAGGCACAAATGCCTGCTTCGATTGCGGAAAGAGCGGATACATGGTCAGGGACTACCCACAGAATAGGGGTCAGGCTGGAGTTAATGCTTAGCCTAGGCCTAATCTCCACAATGCTACTGCAGCCGAGCCTCCTAAGAGGAACAGATTCTACGCCTTGAAGGGCAGGGAGGAGCAAGAGAAGTCTGCTGATGTGGTCATAGGTATGCTGCAAGTTTTCTCAACCTCTGTTTATGCTTTACTTGATCCAGGGTCTACGCTTTATTTTGTGACTCCCTTGCTTGCTCGAACTTTTAAAACACTACATGAGGTTTTGCATGATCCTATTGTAGTTAGTACTCCCTTGGGAGTAAATGTGAGAGCTGATAGGGTTCATAAAGACTTCCCAATAGTAGTATGTGGTAAGACTATGTGTGGAGACCTTGTTGAGTTACCCATGAATGACTTCGATGTTATACTTGGTATGGACTGGCTCCATAAATGTTATGCCTTCATGGATTGTCGTAGTAGGTTTGTGAGATTCTATTTCTATAATGAATTAGAGTTGGTCTGGGAGGGGTACAATTCGAGTCATTCAAGTCCCTTGATTTTGAACTTAAAAGCTAATAAAAGTATGTCCAAGGAATTGTTATGTCATCTTGTGATTGTCAATGATTTAGATCATGACATTCCTTCCATAGACTCTGTGCCTGTAGTGAATGAGTTCCAAGATGTTTTTCCCGATGATTTGTCTCGAGAGATTGATTTTGGTATTGTCCTAGATCCCGATACCAAACCGATTTCAATTCCTCCCTACAGAATGCCTCTAGATGAACTCAAAGAGTTGAAGCTACAGTTAAAAGATCTCGCAGATAAGGGCTTCATCCAACCGAGCATATCCCCTTGGGTTGCTCTAGTGTTGTTTGTGAAAAATAATGATGGAACCCTTAGGATGTGCATCGATTATCGGCAACTCAACAAAGTCACTATAAAGAGCAGGTATCCACTTCCCAGAATAGATGACTTATTTGTTCAGCTCCAAGGGTCTAGTTTCTTCTCGAAGATTGATCTTCGTTCCGAGTATCATCAGCTTAGGGTTAGGGATGAAGATATCCCAAAGACAGCCTTTCGTACCCGTTATGGTCATTATGAGTTCTTACTCATGTCATTTGGTCTCACTAATGCACCAGCCTCATTTATGGACCTCATGAACCGAGTCTTCTGTGAATACCTTGATTCTTTCGTCATAGTATTCATTGATGACATCCTCATCTACTCTAAGACCAAGGAAGAGCATGAACAACATTTGCGACTAACCTTGCAGGTACTTAGAAAACATCAGCTGTATGACAAATTCAGAAAGTGTGAATTCTTGCTTAGATCAGTGACCTTCCTGGGTCATGTTGTGTCCGATCAGGGTGTGGAGGTGGACCCCAGGAAGACTGAGGCTGTTAAGAACTGTCCAAGACCTCTTACTCCCACCGATATCCGTAGCTTTCTGGGATTGGTTGGTTACTATCGCAGGTTCGTGGAGGTTTTTTCTTCCATTGCTTCCCCACTGACAGCTTTGACTAAGAAGAAAGCCAAGTTCGAATGGGCGGAGACTTGTGAGAAGAGTTTCCTGGAGCTCAAGGACAGACTCACTTCAGCCCCAGTGATTATGTTACCTAAATGTGGTGAGAATTACACTGTTTATTGTCACACATCTAGGGTTGGTTTGGTTTGTGTTCTTATGTAGGGTGGTAAGGTGATAGCCTATGCGTCCAGACAACTGAAGGTTCATGAGAAGAATTATCCCACTCATGACCTGGAGTTGGCAGCTATGGTGTTTGCATTGAAGCTGTAGAGGCATTACTTGTACGGAGTGCACATGGATGTGTTCACCGACCACAAGAGTCTCCAGTACGTGTTCACACAAAGGGAGTTGAATCTACGTCAGCGGAGATAGTTGAAGATGTTGAAGGACTATGATATAAATGTCCACCACCATCCAGGGAAAGCAAATGTTGTAGCTGATGCTTTGAGCAGGTTGAGCACGGGGAGTACAACCCACGTTGATGATGGAAAGAAAGAGTTGGTGAAGGATTTACACAAACTGGCCAGACTAGGTGTGCGGTGGATGGCTTCTACTAGCGGGGGTGTTTCAGTTCATCCTAGTTCTGAATCATCCTTGGTAGTTGAAGTCAAGAAGGGTCAGCATCTTGATCCTGTTTTGATGGAGTTGAAGGACTTAGTGCTGATAAAGATGAATGAGTCCTTTGCTTTGGGAGGTGACGGCATACTTAGGCACCAGGACAGACTGTGTGTACCAGACGTGGATGATTTGCGGACCAAGATTATTGCAGAGGCCCATGGTTCTAGGTATTCAATACATCCTGGTTCCACCAAGATGTATCATGACCTCAAGCAGATCTATTGTTGGGATGGCATGAAGAAGGACACTGCTGAGTATGTGGCCAAGTGTCCTAATTGTCTGCAGGTTAAGGAGGATCACCTTAAGCATGGTGGTCTCACTCAGATGATTGAGGTTCCGAATTGGAAGTGGGAGACCATTAACATGGACTTCGTGTGTTATCTTCCGAGGACAAGGAGACATCATGACTCCATATGTGTTATTGTGGACAGGATGACTAAGTCTGGCTACTTTATCCCTGTGTAGTCTACTTACAGGGCCGAGAATTATGCGAGACTCTACATTGATGAGATTGTGAGGTGGCATGGGATTCCTTTGTCTATCATTTCAGATAGAGGAGCTCAGTTCACTTAGCATTTCTGGACATTCTTCAAGAAGAGCTTAGGCATGCAGGTAAAGCTCAGTACTGCCTTCTATCCTCAACAGATGGGCAGGTAGAGCGCACCATTCATAAATTGGAGGACATGTTGAGGACGTGTGTGATCGACTTCAGAGGTAGTTGGGACGACCATCTGCCATTGATAGAGTTCTCATATAATAACAACTATCACTCCAGTATTGGGATGGCACCGTTTGAGGGACTGTATGGTAGGAGGTGTAGGTCTCCAGTTGGGTGGTTAGAGGTTGGAGAGTCATCAATTTTGGGTCCAGAGATAATTCATGAGGCCTTAGAGAAGGTCAGAGTGATTAGGGAAAGGTTGGCTACTGCTTACAGTCGGCAGAAGTCTTATGCAGATAACAGGAAGCGACCCTTAGATTTTGATGTTGGTGACCAGGTCTACTTGAAGATATCACCCATGAAGGGGGTGATGAGGTTTGGCATGAAGGGGAATTTGAGTCCGAGGTACGTTGGGCCATACGAGATTCTACAGCGTGTGGGTGAGGTGGCCTATGAGTTGGTGTTTCCTGCGGAGCTAGCTTCTGTTCATACAGTCTTTCATGTCTCTATGTTAAAGAAGTGCCTTGGTGATCCAACATCGATTCTGCCTGTTGAAGGTTTGGGGGGTTGATGAAGACTTGTCCTATGAGGAGGTTCCTGTTGAGATTTTAGACAGGTAGTTAAAGCGGCTGAGAAACAAGAAGGTTGCCAAAATGAAGGTATTGTGGAGGAACCATCTTGTTGAGGGTGCTACGTGGGAGGCCGAGGCCGATACGAGGTCCCGCTATCCTCATCTTTTCAGCTCTTGTGGTTAGACTCCTTACTCTTAAGTGTAAGTTTCCTTGTCTCCTCTATTCTTTGTTGATATTGCTTGACTGTGTAAAGTACTTATGTTATGATATGACTGCCATTGTACGAGATAATTAGAAGTTTCATTCGGGGACAAATGTTCCTAAGAGGGGGATAATGTAACAACTTGAAAATGACTATGCTAAGTAATGCTTAAACGTGCCTAGAATGCATAGATTAGACCGGGTTCACATGTCCTGTTGCGTGTAGAACCAGACCTCAGAACCTATTCACTAGCCAAGCCAACCAACTTGATGAGTTATTTGAGCTAGTCAAGGTGAGAACCAACCATGTAGGGCACCCGAATTGAAGAGATTCACCCGGATTAGTTTTACCGGACTTAAAAGGGGTAATCTTAGGTTTGGAGGGTCTGGGGGTAAAATGGTCTATTCCAAGCTAAGGGTAGTATTTTAATTACCCCAAATAATTAATTAATTAATTAATTAATATGGTTACGGGGCAATTCGGGAAGAGGTGACCGAATTTGACCCTTTAAGCGAAATCTAGCTCCACCCGGGTTCGAGCCTTGGTGGAAGCAATGATTTAATTGATTAAATTTTATTTATTGAATTAAGTAAATTAATTAATATTTAAATTGCTGTCTTAGGAAAAAGGAAAAAAAAACAGATATTTTTAAATTAATGATAAGTCCTAATTTGACTAAGTCTACACCTAATCTCCTAATCCTAAGCTAACACTATCACACGTTTCTCTCTACTGCTCTCTCACTTTCACGCTCAACTTTCTGTAAAACAAAAGAACAGAACAAAAATATAAAGTTCATCAAGAATTTGAACGGTCCAACTCAAAAGCAAAAGAAGCTTCAAAACGGAAAGCAAAAACCAAGTTCTCTACGGATTGTGCTTGTCATTTCGGTGGTGAGACGTCGGATTAGTGGGGGGATTTCGGCAGCACATAAGAACATCTTTGAACAACTTCAGGTATGGGTTTTCTTCCCTCTTGGTCCCTTTCCCAAGAGACCCCTAAAGTTCAGTCTATTTACAATCGAAAACTATGGTTGTCCCAATTGCATGCCTCTATCATTAGATCCTCTCAAAGATTCAAAGTATTCGTTGGTATGACTTTTGGTAGATGATTTTAGGGCTTTTTGTGATTATGTGTTTGAATTTGTATTTGGAAATTATGTGAGAAATGAAAGATGTGTTCAGAAAAAGTGAATTACGTTAACTTGTTTGTGCATGTGTGTGCCGTGAGTTAGCCATGGTTTGAAGCCTGAATTTTACATGTTAAAAAGTTGTATTTTACATGTATGAATATGTTAAAAGTGTGATGTTCATATAATTATAATGTTGCTGAATATATGTCACACGAAATACTCTAAGAATTAACAAAACAAATGAGAGAAAGATGAATCGGAAGATGACCAAATTTCCAGCTTGCTAGAAATGTTGGTCTCGGGTTGTGTATTGGAGATGGAGCTATATTTTAATTTTTTTTTTTAAATGTGAGGTCATTGGGGATTGAACCCAAGACCTCACCAAATGCAAATTGCATAAAAATTTCATAAGAAAAACGAAAGGAAAAATAAATGAGGTGAGGGGGGATTGAACCCATAACCTCTTGAATAGATGAGAGAATTAAAAGAAAAATGAAAGAGAAAAATAAGATGAGGTGAGTGGGGATTGAACCCACAACCTCTTGGATAGGTGATAAAGTTAAGAGAAAAACTAAGAGAAATAAAATGAAGTTGTGGGGGATCGATCCCACCACCTCTTGGCCTTAAACGGAAAAGATAGGAAGGAAAAGAAAGAAAAATATATGGGGGTGATGGGGATCGACCTAGGCTCCCCCAAATCTGAAAAATACAATTACCAAGATTAATATAAGATTAAGTGTTGCTCAAGGGATTCGAAATCGGGTTCCCTTGCCCAATTCCGTATTGACATAAGTCATACATGAATAAATGATTAAATGAATGCTGCCTTTAAGGATCGAAACTAAGATCTTGGCATACTTACAAGATGCATAAGTCTTGTACCACATAACCTTGGGTAAGTATGAATCACTTAGACGAATTACGAATGAAGCCTCATGGCTTGTATGTATGGATCCATAAGTCCAGCATACGTTTAAAATTAAGTGAACCTAAGATGTTATGTAATGAATGATGTGACCTCAGAAGGGTTAAGTAAGAGTGTGAAACACACTAAAAGGCCAAGTGCATTGGCATATGATGAAATAAACTTTCACGTAAAAAGGGGTGAGTAATTATGAAGGGCAAATGTGCTAAGACTAGTGAATGTGGTGACAACATGATAAGAGGCTAATGTGAAATATTAGAGCAATCTCAAATGAGCATAAGTAAATGTTACCAAAATGTACTCACCTATGAGAGTATAAAGTTAATGAAGAGACCAATCTCTATGAACACTCTAATGAAAGTATTAAAATTAATGCATTTTTAATACTAATGATGAGATGAGAAATCATTAATGAGAAATGATGTCCTCATGCTAGAAGCCAGCTTCTATGATGTAAGAGAAGAATGTAATGAAACTTTATACTGAGCACCGATAGGCTAGCTATGAGTGGCGATTCCTTTTTTCGGGAAGGCAGAGGTTCGTGTAATTCTCATGAGATAAGACTGTCCGTCCAGACGGGTATGGGTCTCCTTATATCTCCTAGTCTTTGAACCTATGCAGCCAACATAGGGATCTAGCAGGGTTCAATTCCCTATATAAGCTAGCATGTTTTGGTTTCACTTTGGCTGGTGATTCCACCTCTTTTCGGTGTGGGGTAGACACAGGATTTCATGAAGCTCACATAATCTATGTCGGTTAAAGTTAAATTTCCCAAATAAAGAATGAGGCCAGCCTCATGTAATGCACACAATGAAATAAACGATACCAAAGGTGTTTGGGTAGGATAATCAAGAGGTGAACTGGACTTATGTAATGACACTAGGTCATTCTTAGTCATTGCACAGTGAACCTAATTAGAGTCTTATACTACATCCTAGGTATAAATGGTGTTTACACTAGCCTATGAATGAAATGAAATGGAGAACATATGAATGAATGAAGAAGACTCTGTGTTTGCTAAAGAAGGCTCACTAGTTGAGGTCCCATATGTTGAGCCCTCATTTTTGAAAGTCCTAATGTTAATCCCATGATTCCAAGGTCTCATGGCATATGAACGAATGAAATGAAATATGATATGTGCTATATGCAATATGTTATGTGCTATATGCAATATGTTATGTGCTGTGTGTAATTTGATACGTATGATGATGCATGTTACTCTCATGGCATGACTTTCCTAATCCGATTTTTGCAAGTCCACTGACTTGACTTTCCATAACTCATATCATTAGGAGGGAGCTATTCTAAATCATGCATGTCAGTGGTGTTTGCTTGCATATACCCATACTTAGTACAAGTGTGTACTACTTCCATACATTTATCTACTTTCAGATTGAGGTGCAGCTGAACGTTAGAGCTTACGAGTCGACGCAAAAGTTATACGGACGTGGATCTTTCATACGGATTTGGTACGCCCTCATGCTTTCGAGGATGCTTATTGATTTATTCTAGCGTAGACGTAGGCATGAGCTAGTGGAGTATGTTCCACTAGCGTTTTTTTCGTATTTTCTTTCAGATGTTGTATTGGTGCCATTTTGGCAACTCTATATTTATGACAATATCTTTCATTTGATTATCTTGATTTAGATGGTTGTTGTGAACGCTTATGAGTTTACGTAGATAGTATTATGCGAGATCAATGTTTTCCAATATAAAGTTTAAGTAAAAAAAAGTTTAAATTTTCCGCTACATTTAACCTAGATGATGTAACGATGAGGTATGTAGGTTTCTCTGCGACCTCTCAGAGGTCAACGACGCCAGTCTCGTCTGGGGTCTAGATCCCGGTCGTTACACACGGCCCTTTACATTAAAAGAAAATACATAATAAGTATTAATAATAAAACTAGGAAACATAGACTATGTCCTCGAATATATGAGGACATAACAAATCATGAGAGAGTAGATTTCCCAAGCTTCACCTTCTAACCTTCAAAGCTTCCAACCTATACTTATAAGGTATGGAAAACTATGGGGTTAGCACAAACAATGTACTAAGTATGACATATGCAAAAACATGTAAAAAGGGACATTTTAGTAAAATAAGCTTTCATGCCAACTAATTATAACATTCATGAATTTAGAAGCAAAACAACATAAGAATCATCATTTAACACTTAAAGAAGAATTTCCATAATTTTATCCCAAAAGCACACTTTATAGTGAACTTACCAACTTTACAGTAAACCCAATCTTTGACTTAACAATGACTATTTAGAAAATACGAATTTTCACGTAAGTACTCTTTTACAATCGGACTCTTAGGCCACACTAAGTGCAATGTGAGAGTAGCATCCCATACTACTACTCCCACTTAGCGCTCCTAATAGATTCCCACAGATTGAGCACTTTGAGATAATTTAACCAAGACCACATTGAACCATAGAAAACGTTACAGTGAGTTAAAAGCTTTAGAGTGAACTAAAGACTCCAACAATGGTGAACTTCCAAGGTATTGCCAATGAGGAAGTAAACTCATTTCCATAGGAGTTTCCCCACCTAAGGATAATCCTAAGACTCTCCAAGGTAAGACATGAAGAAAACGTCTAAACACTTCCTTCAATGCACACCAAAGCGATCCTCAAGACTACCCCTTTCGGCTTACTCGCCTCGGGAGAACAAGTCGCCACTCAATCACAAGACATTAGAAGAACACCCAACAAAACACCAAAGACTTCCCTTTTGGAATGCCTACTTAGTGCAATGAGTAGATAGCGTCCCATACCACCACCTACCCTAAGCAGCACATTCTTTTAGAAGACTTAGTTCATTCAATTCACATAGGTATCACATTCTTTCAGAAAACTTAGTACTTTCATTACTTTTGTGGAGGGTTAGATTAACCAAAAAGACTATTAGAGTTAGACATGGAATCCCTATATTAACCCCTATCGGATGAGGGATCCTCACTTGCCTAGAGTAAGGTCATACTTCTTAGCTTTTACATGGCTTTCCCAATAGATACACCTATGTGGGCACATAGTTAAGGGATAAGGAGATTGCTACTAAGTAACTCTTTCTCTACTAACGAGGATAAATTATCTCAAGAGGTACATTGGAGTACAACATCTCAACTCACGAAGTGTATTCCACCTCTCCTTCATATCCTCTCGGTGCTAGGCATAACTACCCATGGATTCTCAACATTATAAACTATAGGTTAAGGATAACTAGTGAATTCCACATCTCAACTGACGAAGGGTATTCATCCTACGACCTATCTTGGAAATCTCATTACGAATAGCGGTGTTGCTACTAAACACTTCAGCTCAACTCACGAAGAGTGTTCACCCCAAGACTCCCCTTTTTATTCGACTTAGCTTCATACATTCACTTAAGTGTGTGTGTGTACATGTAAGCACACCTTGCATATAAGCATCATTTCATTAACATTACTTCTATACATGCTTTAAACCTTCATTCATCAACTCACACAGCTTACATGCTTCACATAATCATATACTTCATTTAGACATAATCTTGGTCAAACATACAATTCAAGCTTCACAAAACAAAATGTAAGACCAATTTCTAATATCTCTTCATTTCACATATTAGACCTTCAAAACCACACTCACAAAACATACTAATTAATATAGTGTTCATCAAATAAACACCTCCAGCAAGAAGGTGGACCATACCACTCAAGAGCCATTTATAATAAGAACTACACAATATAAGCAACTCCTCATTTCACCAAGCCATCACGACCTATAATCATTTTCTCAATATTTCATCATAATAAGGCCCTTAGGGTAGTATCTAAACCAACATAACAACACAAGAAAACCAAAGTTCATTCTCTACACAAACATACTCATTTAACCCATTTCTCAAGCTAAAAGTTTGCAATATGCATAAACATGAGTTCATAAGGTTTTTGACATTAAAATCATCAATTAATGCTATAATAAACTCATTTGAATAATTAAAACAATTTTACAAGAAGACCCATGCTTAGAATCAAAGATAGTAGAAAGTAGAGTTTGAAAACCCTTTTTGAAATATTTTGGAATTGACAATGCAAAAAAACAAAAAGATTTTGGTAAAGATAAACGTCCAAACCATCCCTCCTAGCTCTCTTTGACTTCTAGCTCCAATGGTGACTTTGAGAGAGTTTGTCTTTAGAGAGAGAGTTTGAATTTTGAAGTGAGGGGTCTTGTCTAGGTATAGGACTTAAAACTAATCTAATATAACTTAAAAACCCTAAAAATATAATTCTAAGGTCATAAAAGACTTGGGGTGAATTTACCAAACACCCCAAGACTTCACAGGCCATGGACAACATTTTGGGCAGTCACCATCGACGGACCAACCGACGGTCCGTTTGTCAAAGGACGGACTGTTGGTGCAGTCTCGTTTGTTGGGACTGAAACTCCTAAACCTTCAGGGATTCTTGTACAAACTACGGAACAGGTCGATGGTCCGTCGACTGGTCGACAGGTCGTCGATTGGATCATCGATTGGACACTGATTTGGTAGTTTTGGTCCAATTCTTGGGCCCTTATCTAGGGCCCTCTTGGGGATCCTAGGTGGGGTCGTACCCGAACGTTAAACCCCTAAACATGGTCGTCCAGGTCTTAGGAACATCTCCTGCAAGTTTCAAGAAAAATAAACATGTAAAACTCCCTCAAACACCTCAAGACACACAAGTACTTTCTAAGGCACACCTTCCGAACTTCATGGACGTTCTTGGTCATTTGGCCTCCAAAATTAACCAAACTTCACACAATGCCTAAGGACACTATAACTCACTTTAACTTAAAATTAACTAAAGAAACAACCACGAATCTCTAATTCACCTTAGCTCATTTTAGGGCGTTACATCCGTGAGGTCAAGTAAGTTGTGTGACTCCTAGGGTGTACTCATTGGTTGTTACAAACTACTTATCAAAGCATAAGGTTTTGGGAGATATTCTTAGGGTACAAATTCTCACAAGGAATTTCAAGTAGAGTCTTATTCATTGGTGTGAGTCGTGACACATCTATGAGCGAGAGGCTATAGGACGATAGAAGGTTCACTTTCTTCATTACTTTTGTGTCGTTACATAAAGTTGAGTTATATAAGTTTGTTTTCCTAATTTATTATCTTATTTATATAGGACATGAATACATGAAGGACAACCGCAAGAAAAGTGGAGGAAGGAGTAGTAAATGATGGAGTTCCTCACGGGGGTGAACTCAAGCCATGACAACCCAAGCTAACCAAGGAGTTGGACCTTTAGTAAGCCCAATACAAGTACAACTGCTTCTAGAATCCGAGATTTCATGAGGATGAATCCTCCTACTTTCCATGGAACCAAGGTGGATGAGGATCCACAAGTCTTTATAGATGAGTTATTTATGGTGGTATATGCTATGGGAGTAACTCCTAGAGAAAAAGCGGATCTAGCCGCTTACCAACTAAAGGAGGTGGCACAAGTGTTGTTTGAGCAATGAAGGGATGAGAGACTCGTAAGGACAGGACTGGTAGATTGGGGGTGTTTAAGACGTCCTTTCTTGATAGTTTTTCCCCTTAGAGTTGAGGGAGAAAAAAATAGTGGAATTCATGAACCTCCCTCAAGGGGGAATGATTGTGAAGGAATACTTTCTCAAGTTCACTCAACTTCTCAATATGCCTCAACCATGGTAGCCATCTCTAGTGATAGAATGAATAAGTTTGTCCGGGGGGTGTCTAGTTTTGTTGAGGAAGAGTGTCGTACGACAATGCTATATCATGATATGGATATCTCTAGATGCATGGTGTATGCTCGACAAATTTACGAGCCGAGCTTAGAAAGATGAATAGAGATGGGAAGAGGGCTAGGTCGGATGAACCAAGTCAACCTAAGTCTAAGAAGAGGTTTTATAATAAATATTCCTCCATGATGATGAAGGATAAGGTTTCCAAAAAAAGTCTCATGGAGGGAATGGAGGTGGTTCTACCTTTGAGAGGCCTAGATGTACAATATGTGGAAAGCAACATTTGGTTAAGTGTCTTACCGATACGGTAGATGTTTTTGATGTGGAAATAAGGGTCATATGATGAGAGATGGCCCAATCTTTATGGAAAAAGGGATTGAGACCAATAAAACTCCTCATGATGGTTCAGTTCCTAATATTCAAAGGAAGAATCATTTCCAGATGCTACAAGCTATCAAAGGAGCTATCCCGGAATAAAGGCTCCATTTCATAGTTCCTTATGGTTGTTTTGATTTGTTCTTATATGGGTTTACCCTAAGTGGGGAGAATCAGTTTAGTAGTAAGATAGTTGATATTCTTATCTTTTCTTTCTATTCTTACTCAAGACTCACAATCTCATTAATGTAGATTCTTGCATAATCTTCGGCAGTATAAGTAGACTTAACAGGAATAAAATGGGCAGATTTGGTCAACCTATGCACAATAATCCATATAGAATAATTTATTTTCCTGGTTCGAGGAAATCCAACAACAAAGTCCATATTGATGGCTTCCCTCTTCCATGTAGGAACATCCATGATTTGGGTTAAACCACCCGGTTTAAGATGCTCAGCTTTAACTTGTTGGCAGTTTGGATGCTTAGCAACAAACTCTGATATGCCCTATTTAAACCATCCCACCAACAGACCTCTCTAAGGTCATGATACATATGGGTGGAACCCGGATGTATAGAATAGCGAGAACCATGGGCTTCTTCTAGAATTTGATTTCTCAAATCCTCAACATCGGGTACACATAATCTCCCTTGGTACCTATGAACACAATACCTCCCTTGGGAGAATGACTCATTGAACTTACTATGTTCCGATTCCTTCAACTCCATCAATAGAGGATGAAGGTTTTGCATAGATTTCACCTGAACAACTAATGATGAGTCGGAGTAATGATGGACCATAACACCACCATTTGGAGAATCTTTTAACCGCACAATAAGAGAAAGAACCTATAAACATCTTTCACAAGTTCTTTCTTTTCTTCTTCCACATTAGACACACTACCCATAGGCATACGACTCAAAGCATCTGCAACCATATTGTCTTTGCCACGGTGGTAAAGAACACTCATGTCGTAATCCTTCAACAATTCTAACCATTTTCTGTCTTAGATTCAACTCCTTTTGTGTAAACACATATTGAAGACTTTTATGGTCAGTAAGTACATCAACATGCACACCATACAAGTAATGTCTCCATATTTTCAAGGCAAAAACAAATACGGGAAAGTCAAGATCATGAGTTGGGTAATACTTCTCATGAACTTTGAGTTGCCTAGAAGCATAAGCTATCACCTTACCATGTTGCATGAGGACACATCCCAAGCCTACTCGGGAAGCATCACAATACACTACAAAGTCTTCATTACCCTTCAGTAAGGTCAACACCGGAGCGGAGGTAAACTTATCTTTCAACTCTTGAAAACCTTTCTCACAAGCTTCTGACCACTCAAACTTCACCTTTATTTGGGTCAAGCCTGTCAAAGGAGAAGTAATGGATGAAAATCCATCAACAAATCTTCTATAATAGTCGTCTAGACCCAAGAAAATACTTATGTCTGTCGGATTAAAAGGTCTAGGCCAATTTTTGACCGCATCTATCATCTTCGAATCAACCTCTACACCATCACCAGAGATAATATGGCCAAGAAAAGCAACTGAACTCAACCAAAATTCACACTTGCTAAATTTGGCATAAAGTTGGTGTTCTTTGAGGACTTGCAAGGCCAACCTCAAGTGACTCTCATGCTCATCTTCATTCTTGGAACATAACAAAATATCATCAATGAACACAATCATAAATGAGTAGAGATAATCTCGGAAAACTCTATTCATTAGGTCCATAAATGCCGCTGGGGCATTTGTTAACACAAACAACATAACTAGACACTCATAGTGACCATATCTAGTTCGGAAAGCTGTCTTGGGAACATATTTACCTCTCACCCTAAGTTTGTGATATCCCGACCTTAAGTCAATCTTGGAAAAGTAGATAGCACCTTAGACTTGATAGAATAGATCATCAATCCTAGGGAAGGATACTTGTTCTTTATGATGACCTTGTTGAGTAGGCGATAATCAATGCACATTCTAAGGGATACAAGACCGGAGCACCCCATGGAGAAATACTAGGTTGAATGAAACCCTTGTCTAGTAAATCTTTGAGTTGGAGCTTCAACTCTTTCAATTCATACTAAGCCATCCTATATGGAGAAATTGAAATGGGATTCGTATCCGGTAACAAGTCGATGCCAAAGTCAATTTCCCGTTTGGGAGGAACTCCTGGAAGGTAATTAGGAAAAACCTCTGGGAATTCTCTCACTACAGGGACTGACTCAATAGAAGGAGTTTCACATTCTAGGTCCTTAACCCTAACCACATGGTATAAAAACCCTTGGCTATCATCTTACACGTATTCAACCAAGAGATTATTTTACCCCTTGGCATAGAATTTCCACCATTCCACTCAAAAATAGGTTCATTAGGGAATTAAAACTTCACTACCCTTGTTCTATATTCTATGGAAGCAAAACAATCATGGAGGCAATACATACCCAATATTATATCAAAATCAAACATGTCAAGTTCTACCAAATCAACAAGAGTAACTCTATTGGGAAGCATCACAAAACATTTCCTATAGACTCTCTTTGCAACTACAGAGTCACCCATTGGGGTACAAACCAAAAATGGTTCAATCAAAACATCGGGAAGTACATCAAACTTCCTAGCTGCAGAAGGTGTTTCAAAAGAAAGAGTAGAACCTGGCTCATGCAAAGCATTAACATTTACATAGAAAACTTGTAACATACACCTCACAACGTCGGAAGAGCTTTCTGGTTCACCCTTAGCCTTGAGTGCATAGAAATGGTTCCTTTTTTGAGCTTTACAACCAGGACCGCTTGATTGAGCTTGGATATTCCCCTTACCTTGACTTCTCACATTAGGAAAATCTTTCACTATTTGGCTACCTTTGCCACAACAATAGCAAGTATTAGTTTCAACAAGGCATTCACCCACATGGTTCTTATGAAACTTACCACAAGTTGGTCTTTCTCTTGGTGGATCAACATTTCTCCGCTTTTGAGGTTTAGGATTAGAAACTCTATAATTGCAATTCTTTGATAAATTTGAAGGAACTTGGTTTGAAAACCTCTTTCTTAAACTTAGGCTTGTCTTGAACATCGAGCCTACTATTAGAAGAACCACTTTCAAAAGACTTTGCCTTCTTAGCTTCCATATTCCTCTTCCATAGACAACTTTCCTCAGCCTGTTGAACATGAACCATCAACCTTGAAAGATCCACCTTGTCATGAAGCACGGCTGCACGACAATTTTCTTAAAGCTCTTCAGTTATACCCGTTACATAATGACTTATTTCACCCCTAGCATTAGAAACAAAAGAAGAAGCATATTTGGACAGCTTAATGAACTTCAAGGAGTATTCCTTAACAGTCATACATCCTTGACGAAGTTTGATGAACTCCTATACCTTAGATTCTCTTTGTTCCCTTGGAAATAATTTGTTAAGAAAGGCCTTTTTGAAGATCTCCCCAGTCACGGGACCATCTCCTAAAGCCCTATTATCCTTTCACTGATTTTACCATGTATGAGCCATGTCCTTGAGTTGATAAGCAACAAGTTCTGCCTTTTAAGTAGTACTCACCCCCATAGAAAACAAAATCTTGTAGACCTCATCAAGGAAATCTTGGGGGTCTTCATCGACTTTTGATCCATAGTACATGGGAGGATTCATCCTCGTAAAATCTCTTAAACAGCTAGCCATAGTACTAGAATGTTGGTTATCTCGAGGAACAATCTCTCTATTAGCTTGAGCCGTGATGGCTTGATCTTGGGTGGTGATGGCTTAGGCCATTGGAACAGGGCTGCCCTCACCTTACCATCCGTCATAGCCGAGGATTCACAGAAACTTGATCATTTGTTGCAGCTTGCAATTGGGGAGTAGCTCCCGCATTCGCAATCTCCTCTCCTACTCTTGTAGAGGTTGTCCTTCTTGTGTTCATCACCTATAAGCACAAATAAGAGATTAGAGGCTAATAGATACATAGTGTCAAAACTCTAAAGGCACGACATGGGATTACCAAGAAAACAGAAGTTTCCTAATCATCACATAGCCCCTTGTCCATAATTGTGGCGCACCTCACAACCTTGAGAAAGACACTAGATAATGTGATTTATTGAGACATCGATCCTATGGATATTTAACCTCATGCTCTGATACAAAGTTTGTCACACCCAGAGAGCACACCCCAGATGCAACCGGTGTCGTCGTCCTATCAGAGGACTTAGACAAGTCCTTACCATTCATCATAACATGTGATCACTAAAATTGTGTAAAATTTAAAACTTTTACATTCTATTTGAAGTATACTTAGACTTCATACTTAACATTCATTAATACATACAATATTCTAAAAATTATCTCACATATATAAAACCATTTAAAGATTTCAAATCTTGACTTAGACAATATATAGTCAATATACCATATAGGTCTTAATACATAAAAATCCAAAGAACATAATGGAAATAGCGTATTCCTAAAACTACTAAAAATCTGCATAAGCTAGAATGTTGAATAGATAGCATCCCCGAACATGAGGACCTACAATGACTTGGAGAATGAGTTCAAAGCTTCTTCAATTCGACCTCCTTAAACATCAATGGCCGGAACCTACAGTTGTAGTAATTTAAGGTAATGGGGTTAGTACGCCACATGTACTAAGTATGGGTATATGCAAATAACACTTAAGGACATGCATGAAAAAGTACCATTTATCATCTCTTTAGAAAACATGCTAAGTCATATGAAAGTCTTCAATGCACATACCATATAACATATTGAAAGTTCAGGATTCCATCACTTAAAGCATGATCATAATCGAAGACATATTAAATTTTCATTCTATAGATCATATAAACTAACATACAAAACACTTACCAATGATCCCATCCCCAACCTACAAGTGCAATGGTCATGTGAAGCCCCATAACCCCACACAACAAAGTAGATAAGATAGGAGACATAAGTAAAGCTTTGCTTCGTGTCACTTGTAACATAAGTAGTCATCACTTCATATAACAATATAACCCAATAAAATATTCATCATAATGACCAACATTCATATAAAAATAAAATAATATATCATAAGCATATATCTTTCATGTTATCATATTACATAAGAACAATGTCCGACTTTCTTTAAAGTCAACTTTTGCAAATTCTAGGTAGAGTCCCATACCCCTACCTATACTAAGTAAACTCCTCCATTCACCCTAGTCAACGTTCATTTACTTGTCTTTAATTTTACATGAGGTAACATTCTCCTTACCCGACATAGACTGTGTGAGCTAAACAGGAAATCCGGTGTCATAAAACCCCACACCGAAAGAATGTGGTCTACCGGCCAAAGTAGAACCTAACATGACATAGCTTTCTATGTGGATCAATTAGCTAGTATCCTATGGTGGCAACATATTTCAAGAACTAGGAGATGTATTAGAGACCCATAGTTTCACATTACATGGAAACCTCAATCTCATGAGAGTCATTGTGAACCTACCTTCCAACTAGGGAAGAGACACCTCTCATATATAGTTAATCGGTGCTTAGCTTAAGTCCCTTTCTTGAATAACCTTTAAGTTGTATCTCATCATAAACTTATCATAGGTTATAGAAGATTAACTCCTTGTATAAACATGATCATGAGCTCTTTAGGATTAGATGACAATTTTCTTTCATCCTAACTCTTCATATGTGAGATTAACATAAGATAATCACCTTGTGTAAAGCATACAAGAGGATATAATAAACTTGCATTTTTGAATTCTTATCATGATCTTACAATTAAATGATAGTAGCTCAGCATATTCACATACTAACATCATACATACTTCCGTAGCATAGCATCATGAATTATACGCTAATGTAAACATTGTCATGTAATCACAACTTTAGAAGACATACCTCTTGCTTCCAAGAACCTTATTCAAGAACTTAGTTCAAATTACATCATTCATAACCATAACATAGTGAAATACTCAATATGAGAATCAATAACAACTCTTCAAATCATGTGCGAGATCAATGCATAATTTAGGATAAGGGAAAGGGTCATTTAAGAGTTCATTCTATTCTTATTCCAATCCCTACGTTTACGTGTCATCAAGTAGTAGAAACAACCATACAAAACCATCATCTAGATAAGAACATACTTCACACAAAATTCAAAAATAAATAACCACATACTCATCAATTAGTGTGAAATCAACCATAGAAAACACTTACTTTTCATTAAAAATCATAAATCTAGGGTTAGGAAAAAAATCCGTTTTGTAGAGTAAAAACCCTAGTATTTGAAGGTATTGAAAACTTATTTTTAAAGGACCTCTAGGGGAAAGGAATCCCAAGTGTGAAGAACCCATACCTTATAGATGAAGAATCCACGAAAACTAGATGAAAAGCTCGAAGTCTTCGTCTTCTTCCTTAATCTCTTCTTGTTCTTCAATAGAGTTTGGAAAAGAGAGCGTTCTTGAGAGAGATTAAAGAAATTTTGTTTGATCTGATTTGTGACGTGTAAAAGTGGTCTAAAACTGACCTAATCTATATATAGTTGTCCTATGAATTACCCAAAGACCCTCCACTTAAATGGGTGTTTTAATGAAGTTAAATTACAAAAAAATACGAATTTAACAATTGAGGGAAGTGGCTGCGCGTCACAGGGCAAAATCCCTTCATTTTTATTAAATTTTGGGTTGAGGCAGTGAGGTGCGTGTCAGCCTCGCGTCGCGAGTCTGCCTCTTAAATCTTGAGGTAGGCAGCCTGCCCACCCATGTTTGGGTCCTCTCCAAGGACCCTTCGGGTTGTCCTTGGGGTGTCGTTACCGAACTTTTGGACCATTTGTAATACATACTACCTATTAAAGGTCTCTTTACAAATTTTGGACTTCATTTGACACCTCAAAACCTTCACCAAACATAGGGACGTCAACTAGTTCAATTTAGCTAGTTTCCGGATGTCAACGTATTTCATTGTCGTTTTGGATCTAACCTTTTCGAAATGAGTTTATTACATTAATATAGGTATGGAAACATATTTTTAAATATTATTTAATATATTAAACTCTAGTCTATGTCATGGCATTTCCGAAGTGTTACAAATATGAATCTGAAATATGATTGTTTGTTGATTACTATGAATGTAGGGTGATCATGTTTAGAATTTCAAGGTCATGAATGATGGTGGTTATGTTAAAGGTGTTTCCACATATACTAACACACAATGAATGAATGAGTGAATGAAGTAAATTACAATGTAATGAATAGATTCTATTGAGAAGTATTCTTAAGTACCCAAGAACTCTAATGAACAAATGGGGGATTATGGGGTAGACACTCTTCTTGAGTAGAGATGTAGTGTCTAGTAAAACATTTAATATTCCTACGAACGCTAATAAATGAAAAATTGGGGATTTTTGTGTGGACACTCTTCGTGAGTAGAGTTGTAGTGTCTAGTAGCAACCTCAATATTCCTTAGAGCTTTCCAACGAATGAAGGATTGGTTGGAGGTTGGATACTCTCGTGAGTTGAGATGAACTGTCCAAAAGTAACCTCTAGACATTAGTAGTCTTCGTGATTCGAGATGTATTACTTAGTAGAAAGCTCTTAACCTATAGCTAATGAATGTAATTAATGTCTAAGACTCTGTGGGGGAGTAATGCTTAGCACCGAGAGGATTCGAGAAACGGGTAGATACTCTTCGTGAGTAGAAATGTTGTATCCAATGTACCTCTTGAGATGAGTAATCCTCATGATTTGAGATGTAGTACTTAAAAGTAATCTCCTTATACCTTAATTATGTGCCCATATAGGTCTAGCTATTGGTGATCCATGTAAAGGCTAAATTAATGACCCTACCATAGGCAAGTGGGGATCCCTCATGCGGTATGGATTATTACCGGGATTCCATATCAAGCTCCCATGGTCTATGTCGGTTAAAGCTAGACCCCACAAATAAATGTAATGAACTAAGTCTTCTTAAGGGTTTACTACTTTGGGTAAATGTTTGAATGGTACGACATCTATCCATTAAATAAGTAGACATTTGGAGGGAGTCTATGTGTGTCTTTGTAATGCAAATGAATGAATGGGTTACTATATGATTTTAATTAAGTAAGTTGATTATATGTCTAGCGTAATAAGTATCTTTGTCTTATGTATAATGTTGATGAATGTTATGTCAATAATTGTGATTCCTAAGGAGCACTAAGTTAGAGAACTAGTATGGGATTCTACATTCACATAGCACTAGTGCAACTTGGAGTTTTCTTCGGGGATGATCTTTATATGAAGTTCTTAAATGCATTAGGTTTCCTCTAGTATCTTTAGTAATGAATGTTGACTTGTTCAGTTTAAATGAAGTATGCTTATCTTTGGTAGTCTTAAGGATCACTTAGTTATGTATTGAAGAGGTTGTATGGGCGTCTCTTCATATCTTACCTACGTGGGACTTAGGATGACTTTTGATAGGAAGGTTTAAATGATTAATGGGTTACTTAATGAAATGGGTATATGTTGAGAATTGTGGAGGTATTATCTTGTTTGTAATATGATGACTTGAATGATCTCTTGTACACTTGATTCATCAGGTTTTACCAAAATAGCATGACAAGCATATTTCAACTAAAATATCCTCTTTAAAAATTATTTTTGCATATTGCCATACATAGCGCATTTTTTGTACTAACTTCATATTTTTCTCTACGTCTACAAGTGTAGGTGGTGTCAAGTGAGGAGTTGTAGATTGAATCTTCGGAAGTAGATTTCTCTCAAGATTGGTATGTCCTCATATTTTCGAGGACATGAACGACATTTCTAGTTTATCTTTTCGAAAAGACTGTTATAAGACTTAGTATCTTTCTTTCAATGTAAAGGACCGTAATTCTATGATACTAAGATGTGTCTAATATTTCTTGTGATGATGAGACTTAGTTTCTTTCATTTTATGAAAGAGTTTTCCTTCTTATGGTGAAAAGTTTTAATTCCGCACTACTTTTCATACCTATGTGATGAATGAAAGCTAAGAGACATGTAAAAGACCTTCGTGAGGTAAAGTACATCGTGTGACACCTAGGGGGTACTCTTGGGTAGTTACAATATTCTTCATATCCAACTCTAATTTCTTTGGCTTCGAACGATATTCGTACCTATCAAATGCGGCCACAAACTCGTCATAGTCTTCAATGCAATCACTCTCAAAGTTCATCATGGCTGTTGCTAATGCCTCAACACCTAGTCTATCCTCATTTGCACCTAAAAACCACTCTCAACTCTGTATGTTATAGCACATACTTATTGGAGCTCACCACTTTGCTTCATGGACCTACAAATGTTGAAAGTTGCTTCTTCATTGTTAAGTCTGAATTTAATCTTCCCTTTCTCCATACCAACCAAAGCACACCGCATTTAAAGGAATGGTCTACATAGAATAATGGGAACCTTAAAGTCAACCTCATAATCAAGAATAACGAAATTTGCCGGAAAAATGAATGAATCTTCTTTTACTAGAACATAATTAGTACACCAGTAGGCCTCTTCAGAATTCTATATGTCATGAGTAACCACATAGTAGTTTGTTTTGGATTTCCCGATCCCAGCTTCTTATAAATGGAAAATGTCATGAGATTAATCCTAGTACCAATATCACAAAACTCCTTAGCAATGTGCAAAAACCCAATGGTACATGGGATGGTGAAATCTCTGAGATTTTTCTTTTTTCTGTACAAGGGACGTTGTAGCAATAGCACTACAATGGTGCAGTTTATCATCATCTTTGAAACTCATAAATCTCTTCTTTTTCACCATGTCCTTCATAAATTTAGCATACCAAGTTATTTTCTCCAAATCTTCTATCAATGGAACATCGATGGAAAGTTGTTTTAACATTTTGATAAACCTCAAGTATTTTCCTTTTTCGGTCTTCTTTACCAATCTCTATGGGAATGGAGGAAGATGTCTAGGTATGGGAACGACTTTCTCGGTCATTACAGCCTATTTCTCTGTCGCACTCTTTGAATCTCTCCTCTTCTCAACCACATCATCATCTCTAGTCGTATCAATTTCCACCTAGAAGACATCGGTGGATCAATGGTTTTCTTAACCCCGCAAGTGGTGACTACCATACAATGCCCATCGTTCTTTAAATATGGATACTGTTGCTTGGAAGAGTGCCGGGTTGTCGTGGGTTTAATTTTGTCGAAAACTTTGTCAACTTCTCATAAAGATACATTATGGAAAGTTCATGGATATCAACTTTTGAGCAACACCAGATAAGTCATTCCGCATCTCCTAAACTTTCTCATCAATCGCATCAAACCTTGTCATCATCTTCTGCATCTTAACCCAATACATGTCATACTACCTCTAGCTTCTCTAGATCCAAATTCTAATTTTTGAGGAGGAACATAAGGTCCATCCTAATCGTTTCTGTTTCCATAGTTGTGTCAATTGTAGTTGTTGTTGCGATTGTAGCATCTATCTCGGACATATTTACCCTATCGGTTGTAGTTGCCATAGTTACTACCTTGATGTTAATGACCTTGTCACCAATTATCCGTGTTAGAACCTTGGGACTTTTGTTGGATACCACCCATCTGATCATTACCCGTATAGGCATCCTCCTCGTAGAAATACTCCTTAGCTGGTCGTGGAGATATACTCAAATAGTTCACAGTATTTACCTTCTCAACACCTCCTCTCACATGGTTCAACACCAACACCAACTCCATACTCATCCATGCCATCTCTTCACCAATGTCATCTGTTGATTGGTTGAATGTGGCTTGGACTGCAAATGTTTTTCTCCCAATACCCGATTGTCTAGTGCTCCAAGATTTGCTGTTTGGGGAGATCTTCTACAATTTCTCTACAATGTGCTCAAAGGTTCATTCTACGTATGAACCCTGTCAATAGTGTCAAGCACCGCCTTACCATTGTCATCCTACCCTTGGTAGAAGTACTCTTTCAGCGACTCATCATTAATGCAGCGATTCATAACACTTCTAATGAAAGCGGTGAATCGACCCCAAGAACTACTCACAAACTATCCAGGTAGTGTTGTCACAACCCAAGACCCCACCCTAGAATTTAAGGCACAATCTCGGATTGTGGCACGGCGTACTCGACCTCTCGGAGGTCTCATACAAGCCTCTCATATCATTCATCGCATAAACATAATGAAAAGTAGTGCCAAATTAAAACTTTTCATAAAACAATATCATAGTCTTTTAAAAACTCTTCCATATCAAAGTAATAGGAAATAGTAAATCTCAATCTCATCATCTTAAGACACAAGAGTACTTTGGACACTGCCCATACGAAATACAAAATATACTACTATATAGTCTATTACAATACTTCATTAAGGACACAAAAAAGACATATATGCCCTCGAGTCAAGTGAGGACATACTTCAACTTCTCTTGAATGATCTTCTAAATCCAAGCATTCTTACCAAAAGCTCTTCACCTACCAAGAACTATATAGATAGGCAAAAGCATGGAATTAGAACAACCACATGTACTAAGTATGGTATTATGCATAAAAATAATGAAAACGGACATTTATTGGAAATATGCATATTTTCATTTAAACATCATATTATAATCATAAGAACAACATTTAGCAACTTAAAATCACATAAGAAAACGTTTAACCAGAAATCATAATTTTTTAACTCACTTTACAGTGAACTCAATTCACTGTATCATGAAGTACCTCACTGTTACAGTGAATTCTTCTAATTTCGTTTTAAACATCTTCTAGCATGTAGTATTCTCAGTAAATCTATCCTAAGATTCACTTAAGTCACACAAAGAGAGACCGCCCATAAACCCTCTCTAGATGTGCCTAAACGATCCTTAAGATTACTCATAATGAGACACATACACACCTACAATACACCAACATGCAAGTTTACATAATATGACAATCTCCCCTACAAAGGCTATCAAAAGACCTACTTAAGTAAATCAAGAAGATAACGTCCATGATTGATTTCTTCAAGACTACCTAAATAATCCTTAAGACTTCTTAAGTTTATATCATGTCAAACATAACAAGTAACTTCTCTAACTAGAGCCATTCTCAAGACTTCCATAGATAAGACATGAAGAAATCATCCTTTATGCCCTCTTCACAATTTAACTAAGGAATCCTTAAGTCACTTTAGATTAGGTACTTATTCATTTACATACTTTATATCATTAAATAATCAGTTAATTAGGTCATTTAAGAGACATACATCACATAAAGGACATTCAAATAATGGTCTTGGAAAAGACCTAGGGACACTTACTAACATCTTCAAAGCCTATTGTGCAATTTATAGATAGCGTCCCATACCACCACCTAAACCTCATAGAACTTCTCTAATGCTAATATGTATCCCATATGGTGAGAATAGGCAATAACCGACAAAGACCATGTTAGCAAAGCATGGAATCCGGAGTGGTAACCTACTCCGATGGTGGGTATTCTAATTGCCAATGGTAGAACATAGACACATCCCATGTAGGCACATGGTTAAGGAAATATGAAGGGCATGCTTTGTAATCTAGTCTCATTCTTTAACTAGAACTACTTTCCTTACCATACTCAGTCGGTGCTAACCTTCGTTCTCATAGATTAAATCACACTAGGGTTCATACAAATGGGTCCCATATCAAGTTCATGACCCAATTACATTTACCCTACCAAAGCAAGGTCCGCTAGGGCTATCTCACTATGGAGAAAAGAAGCTCATCATGACTTTCCTAAGGATTGATGTGATGCCGTTCCAGCCAATAAACCTTAAGTCCATCATTCATTTCATGAAGGATACCATTACGACTTTCGACTTCAAGTTTCATAACCTTACCACATTGTTCAATGTTTCACATAAATGACCCTCTTATCGTCATTCAAGGTCTCACCTAATATTCATTTATTCAAGACTAATACTCTTTAGGTTCCTAAGTCAATACATCACATATTCATATTCAAACAAGCATCAAGTAAGGGACACAAGTCTACCTAAACAAGACACAACATACTTCACTTTTAACACATATAACATACATTCTTTAGAAACTTAGGAATTACCCCTAAACTCATTTGTTCAACCTATTCATTACCTTAACATCATCAAACATAACCATTATAGACTGATATAGCCAAGTTAGGAACAACAATGTATCAACTCTAAGACTACACACTTAACACATAGTCGTAGCATAACATGATTTTCTATATAGCATCAATAGAATAACACATACTTTCACATATAGATAGATATGATCATACTTCACATAATCAACTACAGAAATAGCCATATATCTTCAAGTAGTGCCGACAAGTCCATGATCATCAATATACTTAAAATAACGCCGACAAGGCCACATCAATACACATAACACCGCCACCATAAGTGGACCAAACCAATCACAACATAATTGAAATCTAAATAACATTAATTAAAGTAAAATAGGTCAGCGTACTACCACTTCATCATCAACACTTCAAACCAATGCCAAATCATCCAATTCAACCTCATAAGGCCCTTACCCTTGGGCATGAACATCAATTCAATACACAAACTATAATACCTAATGAAATCTAAACCAATTAAATATAGATTCAACAATCTAAGACCAATTAGACATTAATTGAATACAATTCTTATATCATTAGAAAACCCATAAGAAACTACACATTAATTCATAAACATTGCACCAATATCAAGTAATCCATAAATTACTCAAAAGCTAGGGTTCATCAATTACATGGTTTCATAGGTTAATTGAGTTAAAATCACCTTAATAACCACAATTCAATCACTAAACAATGATTAAAAACCATTAATTCAAGAACCCATGGTAGATCATGAAATAGGTCAATTCAACTTTAGAAAACTTTAGAAAACATCTTTGAAAGTTGGGCTCCTTGATGAAATGAGTTTCAACGATCAAAAGACATACCTAAATGAAGCTAATTCTTTACTAATATGAAGAATATCCACTCAATTCGTCACACCAAGCTCTTCCTTGACTTTGGACTTCAATGTAGTCTTTGGGAAATCTTAAGCGACTTTGGGGTTTTGGTTTTTTTGAAGAATGAAATATTCTAAGTGTTAATGACTTATAAACACCTTTAAAATAACCAATATACCCCATAGGAACCCCCAAACTCCATATTTGGAAGTGGGATGAAATTACAATTTCACCCCTAACTTAACAGAGAAGTTGCGTGCAGGCTACAGACAAAATGACGACCAGCCATCGATGGTCCTTCCGTTGACCAACGGACCGTGCTCCTTGTCCGTGGTGTGGGACAGAGACCTGTACTTGGCTCCCACTTCCTCGCATCTAAGTCCCTAACGACGGATGCCCATCGACGGGACATAGGTCCACAACGGACTGTGCTGTCCTCCGTCGATGGGTTGAGAGACTTGGGACTGGTCCTATTCCCTTCCCCAGCCTAAGTACCAATTGACGGAACAGCCTATGGGGCATAGACCAGGCTACTGGCCGTCGACTGCCTTCCGTGGTTTGGGCTGTCTTGGGCAGCTTAGGCACCAACTTTGGGTCCTTCTTCAAGGACCCTTCGTTGGTCCTTAGGGACGTTTGCCCGGACGTTTCAACCCTAACATGACCGTATACGACTTTAACACCTCTCGCATGAATTTCATCCAAAACGAACACGTAAAACTCGACGAAACATGCCGAGATACACAAGGTCACTTCAAGGCACATCTTTCAAACTTCATGAACGTTCTTGGACGTTTAACCTCAAAACTTCTCCGAAATTGACACACTACCTATACACATCAAATTAAACTCATTTAAGGACTTCACAACATCATTAATAACATATAAACAGATTGACCCACATTTGATGCACTTAGGTGACTTAATCGTCAAATGTCTTGGTCGTCCCTTGACGTTTGACTTCCAATGCACCTAATACTTTAGCTACTGCCTCAATACCTTATAATATACCTATTTAGGACCTTAGACCACCTTCACCACAATGTTAGTCTCTAGTTCACCAATGTCATTTTCGGGATCTTACAAGTGCCACAAAGTTGTTGAGCTTCTTTGACATTTGAAAATTTTCTGCTAAGAAATCCACCTTCAATTTCTCCCATATATATATATTGAGTTGAAAGGGAGTTAATTATTCTAAACCGCTACATCGCCGGTCAATGATAAAGGAAGTACTCGCAGCACATAACATCCATATCCTAGTTCGTTCGACGTATCCAACTTTTGCAAACCGCCCTGATATTTGCTATGTAACATTAGGGTTATCTGACGCAAACCCTGCAAATAAGCCTCTCGCTATGAGCATTTGCATCAAGCTAGTAGTTACCACAAAGGTGTGGCCCGATTGTAGAGGGGGTAGCACAAGAGGTCCATCTGAATCAGCAATTTTGAAGTTGACCATGTAGTTGTTCTGGGTTGTGGCTCCCGTGTCTCTTGCATCCACACTGCATTTCCCAGATGATTTTAAGCTGGAACCTTGTTATTTTGATTAACCACCCTTATAGGTTGTATCCAAGCACTATCACCTAATTCTCATCCGATGGCATTAACTTGCACTCCCTGATTATTCATTCTACGCAATGTTTGGTTGATCTCTAGATCGTATTCGATAAGTGGTTATCCTTGACTTCGTGTAATTGACAAACACTAGAGTTGGAACCTAAGAGACAAAAACATCAGAAAAAAGTAAACTATGGAAATAGTTGACTAATGTTCAATAATGTCGTTAAACATAATCTAAAAGACAATTTCCCTTGCAGTGGCACATAAATTTGATACGCTCAAATTACACCTCCCTAAAGAAGCATAAGCGATTGTTATCAAGTAAATAACCAAACTTGTAGGTTGGGTTAAATCCAACGAGGAAAATGGTTTACACTCAAACTTAACTAACAATTATATTCGTTTAGCCAATGTATTTCAGGAAACAAGTTATAAAAGAGAGGAATTTGAGAAACAAATTCAGAAAGCTATGTAACCAATTCATGAGCAAGATTAAAACTCTAGTTCTTATCAAAATTAGATAGAAACTATGTCATATTTGTTGCCCATAAGCTCGTAACGTGGTAATCCTAGTAATAGAAACTCCTTCCTAGTGTATTGCATACAAAGGGATAAGTTAGGTTTGATTTAATCCTTGGTCCATCCTCTAAATATTTTCACACCTCACCTTGGTCTAGCTATGTGTGTAAAATTTATCAACCATTACTTTTACCTCATATAAGACATCACATCGATATATAGGTTAGTTTACACACTCGCACCAATCGAAACGTGCCTATTAGATAGTATCACACTAAATCTGTATTGATAATTCTTTTCTTATTCACTACCTCCTTGGTCCTACAAGTAATAACAAGGTGAGTTTTAACGTTGGCCACCATTAAAAAGACTTCGAAATGAAAGAATTATAAATGTATGCAACAACACGATTCATGGAATTCTTAGTTAGTCTGCATACATCTTAATCGCCAATGGTTTCCACAAACCTTGTTGATGATTTAGTTACCCATATTTGCAAGAACACAATTCATAGTTCTAGATGAAAGAATCCTAAACTTACATAATAATAACAATTATCCCATATCTCAACATGGATCGCAAAACCAAAAACATAAAATGTACATTAGAAATAATCAATTGCCAAAAAAATTCAAGTTCATCTCGATAAGCACTAATTAAACAAGAACAATAACATCTAACCCTCAAAATGTGGTTTACATACCCTATACATAGAAACACAAGTCCTAAATAATAATGGAAGCAAAATAAGGTAATAACTGTTTCTAACGTGTCTTTGATCTAGGAGATTGACCTATGATTCGTAACTCATTGTACAATCCGTATGTCTCTTCATGGGCTTAGCAATTACGCAAAATTTCAGTCTACAAAATCTTTGTTAGCTTCTAGGATCCATCAATACAATCGTTAGTTAAACGACGGTCCGTAACTCCATTCCGTCAGTCTACTCTTACACTTTTCATCATCAGGTACTAGAACCCTTCTCTAATAACTTCGACGGAGCTTCAGTACGGTCGGTAGATCACTCTATGGTCTGTAAGTCACAATCATGGTTCCATACTTGGTCAAGATTTCTCTGATCTTCAGCAATACCTTACATGTCCTTCTATGATCATCATCTATGGGGCGTAACTCGACCTATGGTTCATAGGTTGCCTCCGCAAGCCTCTTTTTCTACACTTCTATCCATGTGTCTTCAATTCTTTGCTTTTGAACTTATTTCCTAAAAATACAACAAAAACACATAAAAATCAATTCAAAATGGCTCTAGACACCTACACTCTCAAGTGAAATGTATTAGAAATACCGAAAACTCACGAGATATCAAAAGCAAGAAACACTTTTGCCATCATTCTCAAGCAAAACAACTGCCTCAACCCATTTAGACAAATAGTCTAGTGTAACAATATATACTTCTCCCCATTGTCACTCGAAAATTGTCCCACAATCTACTCCCACACATTATATAACTCCAGCTCCAGAATACGTGTCATTGGTAGCTCGTGGCACTAAGATATGTCTCCTTTCCACTGGCACAGATCATAACTCCTTACTACATCCATTGCATCCTAATGAATTGTCAGCCAGTAGTAACCACTCCGAAGTACCTTTTGGGATGTCCGAACGCCTTTATGATGGCCACACAATTGAGAGGAGTGACAAGCCTCGAGAATATACAATATCTCATCTTTAGGGATGCATCGCCTGATGATATAATTAGCACACACCCTATAGAAATAATCTTCATCCCAAAAATACTTAACCACATCATGGAGGAACCACTTCCTTTGCTGAAATGTCAGCCCCTATGAGATCAAATCAGAAACAAGGAAGTTAGAAAAATAAGCAAACAAAGGAATGAGATAAAGAGTTGCAGCTCATACCTGCACAAAAATATTTCATTGGTTTCTAACTCATGTTCCTCTTTATTTTTGGCCTCAAACCTGGATAGGTGATCAAACTATTGGTTTCACAACCTCTTATGTCCTTAACCTCAAAATCAAACTCTTAAAGCATGAACCTTGTCTTTGGATCTTTCTTTTCCATGAAGTATCTCAGAGCTGCATGATTTGTGTAGACTATTACTCTAGTATTCAACACGTAGGCTATGAATTTCTCATAAGCATAGTTTTGTTATGCTCCATTTACTGACTTGGTAGCATAGTATATTGGATAGAACATATTTTTGCTCTTGTGCCCCAACACAACTCCTAAGGTAGTACCAATAGCATGGCACATTACATTAAATGGTTCAGCCCTATCTGGACCAATGATCATTGGGGCAGAAATGAGCTTCTCCTTCAAGAATTCAACTGTTCGTAGACAGACCTCATAAAAATAAAATTTCACATCTTTCTTCAAAATCTTGCAAAAGGGGTGTGTGACTTTTGTGATGTCTTTGATGGGATCGCCGATAAAACCCAGTATGTCCTAAAAAGCATCGGACAACCTTCACACAGATAGATGGAGACATCTTTTTAATAACCCCAATTTTGTCCTTGTGAACATCTATCCTTTTCGTGACACCTTGTGACCAAGGACTATAACTTTCTTAACTATGAAATGGCACTTCTCCCAATTCAACACTAGATTAGCCTCCTCGAGTTACTGTAAATCCCTTCTAAGATTGAGAAAACACTCATAAGAACTATCACCTACCACCAAAAAGTGTTCCATGAATACCTCCTGAGTGTTCTCCACCATGTAAGAGAAGACATACATAATACACATATGGAAAGTTATTGGTGCGGTACATAGTAGAAAGGGCATGTGTTCAAATGCAATGGTGTCATAAGGGCATGTAAAAGTGGGTTTTTCATGATCTTCAGCAATAATTGATATGTCATTGTAGCCAGAGTATCCAACAAAGAAACAGTACCACCATTTTCCAGCCAACATGTAACGACCCACAAGTACACCCTAGAAGTTAGAGCATTGTTGAGTCGCTACAGGACATATGAGACTACGAAAAGTCTCACTTACAAAACTCGTACCATTCATTCCACAATATACTATCGAAAAGAAGTCAAAATTTAAAACTTTTTCACACGAAGAACTCTTTCATCAATACGCACGCGGAAGACTTTCTTTAAAACCTTAAACCTTTACAATGTCTCATTAAACCATCTATACATTGGAATATACAACACTTGTGACTAAGACCATAAAAGACATAAAAATAAAGACTGACATAAGGAATCATGGGTATTGTCCTCGAATCGATGAGGACTCAACAAAACATCATCTTCAACACTTAGAAACCTATCCGTCTTCCATGATATATCAAGTCTCCCATTTCCATACACTTTAGTAAAAAAAGGGAAAAGAAGGGGTTAGCACAATGAATGCACTACCAACGGGAGCCATGCAAAAACCATGAAAAAGGGACATTTAGTAAATAATATGTTTTTTCATGAAATTTGATAAAAACTTTCATAAAATAGTTTAAGAGACATTTAAAAAACCATCAATTACATATAGAACATATTCAAGTAGCCGTATTCTTATTAGTATATTCACATATAAGCCACTTATCACAAGGGAACATCAACAACACTTCAAAGCACATAAACATTAGACCCCCTTACAAAAGGTGATTCCAAGGTTCACTTGAGTTAGTTCTGAAGTGACCGCCCATAAAATCCCTTCACACATTCCAAATCGATCCTTTAGACTACCTTAGATAATATTATTCCCATTTCATTACTCAAACCCCCTACCTAGAACTATTCTAAGACTCACCTAAGTAAGACAAGAAGAAAACGCCCATACACTCTCTCCAAGCCTACCAAGACAATCCTCAAAGCTACCCTATATAGATACCTTTTCATTATCATACCTTAACTTATGTCATTTTTGTTCATTAAGTCATATAAGAGACATTCACATAATGGTCTTGGAGAAGACCTAGGGATCCACACACAAACATCTTCTAAGACTAATTTTGAAATGTCTAGATAGTGTCTTATTCCACTACCTAAACAGCATAGAACTTATCCAACACTAGCATGTATCCCAAATGATGATAATAGGCAATAACCTACACAGACCATGTTAGCTAAGCATGGAATCTGGAGTCATGAACCTACTCCGATGGAGGGTGTTCTACTTGCCAATTGTAGAACAAGGACACATCCCATGTAGGCACATGGTTAAGGAATATTGAGGGTTTCTTTGTAATCTAGCCTCTTTCTTAGCTACAGCTACTACCCAAGCATACTCACTCAGTGCTAGCCTTTGTTTTCATATAGTATTTTAATAAAAGATCATATGAAGAGGTATCATATCTTGTTCACAACAAAATCATAATACATCTTACGAAAGAGGATCCACTAGGGTTGCCTACAATGGTTACGAGGATAGTTCAATGATATTCCTAAGGATGATTTCATGCCTTTTCAGCCAATCAACCCAAATCCACCATTCACACAGGAAGGATACCATTACGACTTTCAACTTCAAGGATATCATAATCTTTCATCTAAAAGGTTCCAAGTTAATGACCTTCTTTTCTATGTTTAAGGTCATATTTCAATCACACATTTTAATACAAGACAAGGGTGCTTTAGCCTACCAAGTCAAGGAGTCATATATTCACATATCTTTCATGCATCAAGAAGAGGGAATAATGTCTACCCAATTAAAACACAACATTCCTCATAGAAAAGATTTATCATCATTCAACTACAAAGTAGGGACACTAAGTCTACCACACCAGATACCACATCTACACATATAAGAATTCGTCATACATTACCTTAGTCACATATAGACATTTTAAGGAGAACATGTTAACCCTCACACATTCATATACAACTTAATCATATATCATCACTTAAGAAAAATCATAACATAGTCACTCAAATAAGATCACATAGACATTATAACATTACTATACTACATATCTTCACAATATACTACATGTAAACCTGTATCATATCATACTACAATTCACATGTTAATACAAGCCATAACACCTTATACATTATCACCTTACTTCACATAAACATCTTCACATTATACCTTCATGTAAGCCCTAAACATGCTACTCATACAATATATATAATTAATGTCGATCAGGACGTGTTCATCACATAATCCCTGCCATCATAAATGGACCATAAAATCATAATTATAATATAAAATGTACACTACATAATATCAAGAGAGTTAGTGTACATTCCAGAAAATGTACTTTTCTAGTGAAGAATCTATTAGGTTTTAAGAATGTGTATTGGGGTACATAGGCATCCCAATGCCCAATATTGAGTAATATTGGTCATGTTAGAGAATATTGGCTTAAGGGTGTTAGCCAATTTCTATGTATTAACAAGTATCTTATACCAAGCTTGTTTAGGAATTGTACCTGCAATAAAGACCCTAAACAATAATTATTAATTTCTTCGCTTACACCCATTAGGTACTAGGCATCCAAGTGTCAAGCCTAGTTACCATAGAACATGATCATTTAAATTGATCATGTAGATTAAGAAGTGTCCAAGGACATAGTAAGGATCCTTGGGACAAGAAGTGAACTTTCCAAGTACAACTACAGAGTGCACGGTTATGAAAGTGCACGGCAACACATGTGCTACCGGCTGAGAGACCAAGAGACCAAGCCCAACCGATTCGGTTAGGGCGGTTAGAGGGCCGGCATGCGTTGGGTAAAACCACGTGGGGCCGAGCTTCCTAACTAATCCTAGGCTCAAACTAACTTACCTAACTATCTAACTAACCTAGGACTAACTAAAATGTACTAACTAGTGTGCCGAAATCCTAAGACATAACCGGGTAACGCTAGCCGAGTAGCTAACTAAAAAAACGTCCTAGTACCTAACCTAGGATGGTCCAAAGGGGTTGGTTATTGTCCTAGTGACTTAGGGGTACTTTAGTAATTATCCTAGGTCACTTAATTAATTAAATTAGAAACTTAATTAATTAATTAAAATTCATGGTCAAACCTGAGACCCTTAGCAAATTTTCAGAATTTGGCTAAGTCAAATGCTCTCCTATTTTTAGTCAATTTAGGAGGGGCGTTTTGGTAATTAGCTAATTGATTTATTTAATTAGGTTAATTAGCCATAAGTTGAATTAGTCAATATTCAGTTCCTATGACTTAGACTCATGTTTATCCAGTAGTCTCTCACGACTTAAAAATAGTGAACAAACTTAAGAAAAATAGAAAAATACTCTCGGTTCTCCTTAGGCGATTTCAAAGTAATTCTTCAAGATTTTCGTGCAAAGTATAGGGTGATCATCGTAGATTCAATTCTACAGTAAGACATGGGTTTCTCTCTTGGATTCCTTTCACCAAGAGGCTTTTCAAACTTTTGAATTCAAGTAAACCGAAACTAGGGTTGTGCCCAATGAAATTATCGAATGTTCATCTCCCTAGTTCTCCTTATTTCCGATTCTAGTAGTATGAATAATGCAAATATCGAGCATGTTGTTGGTATGTGGTGCTAATTGATCATTATGTGTAGGTTTCTGTGATTTGATAATTTCGAATGAGACCTATAGGTTAGGTCCGTATGATTAGAGTATCATTTACATGAGACAAGAAACGTTGTAATGCCTAATCGAGTTTGAGAAGATGAAATTGATATAAGTAGGTTATGAAATTCAATTTACTGTTGAAAAGAATGAAGGTTTGGATTACTGCGTGTGTTTACGGTAGATATGTTTGTAAGTGTTTGGAATGCAATGTTTACAAGAATAAATAAGAATGCTAATCAAAGCTAGTTAATGAATCTTCAATGCCAAATCAACTTTATAGCTTGGCCAAACTAAGCACTGAATTGTTCTTATAGTCTAATCAAAGGATAAAAGTTGGCTTGATTAAAATGATGAGATTACTATAGTATATACATGAAGTTAATTGACTTGACTAGTGATAATACCATGAAAGTGTTTAGTGAAAGTTTGGTTCATGCCAATAAACTGGCCAGCAATATTATTTCCAAAACATGTAATAGAATTGGCCAATGACTAAGTCATACCAATCTTATATGGCCAATGTAAACTATGATGTTTCTTGTAAGGCCAAATACATGTTAAAGATTGACTTGACAAGATGTAACTCAACGAACTCATAACCTAGAGTATGTCAATGATTGGGACAAGTCCTAACATACCCTATCTAAATGAACTTGTGAATATAGTAGCACATTGAATAAGTCCTTATAACTTTCATAAAGAATGGTACAAGACTACCAATTAACATTGAACAAGATAAGGTGAGTAATGAAATAACTAAAAGCTTATGAGTTATAAAATTGACCTAGAATGGGGTGTTAAAAGAAGTGAGACAAGTCTCACTTACACCTAAACAATTATGTCAAAGATATTCACATACAAGGGTGTTAGAAATTGTGAGACAAGTCTCATTCACACCATGATGATAATGTAAGATTTAAGTTCACATTCATCAAGTATATAAAGGGATGACAAGTCATCCATTGAGCTAATCATACCAGATACTAGAAGCAAGCTTCCATAATGTATGTGTCAATTCTAAAAGTTGTAAAGTATGATACATTGAGCTAAGCACCGATAGACTAGTAATGAGCTTGTGCAAGCACATGTAAGCCTTATGAGATGATAATACCACCAATTTGGATAAGGGTCTCCAAATTCTCCTAGTCTTTGAACTATGTCGCCAGCATAGGTTACTAGCTAGTGGATCCATCTATGAAATCTAGGAAGTATTCAGTTTAACTTTTGCCGGTGAACCACCTCTTTTCAGTGTGGGGAAGACTTTGGATTTTATGTTACCTCACATGATCAATGTCGGTTAAATGCTAAAGATTTCTTTAAGAAAGTAAGAAAGAAAGAAAGAAAGAACTAGGAAGATGAGAGGTGTTCGGATAGGATGACCAAAGGGTGAGGTTAGACTAAGTAATGATGTAAATCATTCTTAGTCATTGCACAGAAAGATCCCAATGGAAGTCTTAAAATAATATCCTAAGTCAACCTAGCATGTTCAAAGTGAACATCATATAAAAGAAGAAGAAATGTAAGTTCAAAGTTAACTAAGTAAGCAAAAGCATAAGAATATCAAATCATCAGTGTTTGATAAGAATGAAGTTTTAACAGTTATTGTTTTATGGCAATAATGAGAGCAAAACATAATGACCCATCAATTGGAGTATGAATATATGCCCCAGTATCTATATATTATGTAAATAATCAAAGAATGGGCATAGCCAATAAAGATTGGCTTCTAAAGACTTCATGCCTAATTTAACAAAAATGGAAAGAACAACTTGTGAGTAGGGTAGTCAAATCATGTCCTTAGTCTTTTGGAATACTTACTTGATTCATTGTAGGATGGGACTACAATGAATCATTGCACTCGTAAGTAAAACATAGGATCAAAGGAGATCATTGAACTACACAACAGAAATAAGAAAAGACTGAAAAATAAACTAAGTCTGGGAGAGGGAGCTCTCAGGCTAAGGGGAGCAAAAATATTAATTTTTGCTTAAGTTATTCTAAAATTATGTTCATGATTCCAAGGTCTTATGATCAGATAGAAAATTAGTTGTGTGCTTTAAATGCATTAAAATATGTCATATTCATAGCATGATTCATAAAAAACGAATTAGGAAAGTGAAGTGACTTCACTTTCCAAAGATGGCATGTTGCTATAGGAAGAACTTTCCTTGATCATGCATAGTCCTTATGTGTTTATGTGCATACACCCATACTTAGTACAAGTGTGTACTAACCCATATACAATTACTATTTCTATAGGTGCAGGTGCTTGAAGAAGATTGAAGATCAGTTGAAGTTGTTTGGACTAGTACCTCCAGACTTTGGTAGGTCATCTTGAGTTCGAGGATGCCTATGCTTATTATTCTAGATTTAGTAGATTATACATATCTAGCGGATGTTGTCCCTAGCATTTATTTTCAATCATTTTTTCAACATTTTATATTAAGGCCGGTTTGGCAACTATTAATGATATTACGAATTCTTCATTTCAATTGTTCAATCTGTTAATAGATGGTCGTTTATCTTGTGTCATTAGTATATCACTCTTATGCAATTATATGAAGTCTAACTACATTTCAGTACAGTTTTAAATTTTCTACTACATTTAACTGTATGATTGCGATAAAAGCTAAGAAGAGGCTTGTCTGCGACCTCTCAGAGGTTAACGACGCCGATCTAATCTAGGGTCTAGGACCCGGGTGTGACAAACTTGGTATCAGACCATGAGGTTAAATTACCCAGGAACTAAGGCTCAAAACAACCACGTTGCGTAGTTTCTAGCTTATTATTGTGAAGTGAACCACAACCATGACTTAGAGACTTAGTGATGTTAAGAATCTTCCCTTCTTCTACTCTTTATGGTGCTGTGTAGAGTTTTGACATTTTGTGTCATTCTAGCATCTAACTTCCTTCTTGTGTGGGCTTGTAGAAAAATGAACACAAGAAGAAACGCAGGCAGGAGAGTTAGAGAAGCAGCTGCTTGGGGAAAGCATGCTCCTCCTCAAGCCCCAGCTGCTGGAGTGCAAGTGCATTTCAACCCAGCTGCGTTGACGGATGGGGAAGTGAGAGCAGCACTGGTTTAGATGGCCCAAGCCATCACTGCTCCGGCATAGGCTATCACAGCCCAGGCCACTAGAGAGGGCTCTCCCAGGAAGAACCCACATGCTAGCACCATGGCTAGCAGACTGAGAGATTTCACCAGGATGAATCCTCCAGCCTACTTCGGGTCCAGAATCAATGATGATCCCCAAGAGTTTGTGGACGAGGTCCACAAGATTCTCTGTGCTATGGGTGTTAATGAAGAGGAGAAGCATGAGTTGTCTGCATACTAGCTCAAGGATGTGGCTCAGGTATGGTACAAGATGTGGGTAGATGGCGGAGCACCAGGAGAAGTTCCCATCACTTGGGACATTCTCAAGACTGCATTCCTGGAGAGGTTCTTTCCCATAGAGCACAGAGAGGCTAAGGTTGAGGGGTTCATCAACCTACGTCAGGTAGGTATGTCAGTCCAGGAATACTCCTTGAAGTATGTTAAACTTTTATAATATGCTTATTCCCTCTCTAGTAGCAGGGATGAGATGAGCAGGTTTGTGACTGGTGTATCGGAGGATCTGGAGAAGGAATGTTGGGCAGTCATGTTGCATGATAATAGGGACCTTGCTAGGTTGATGGTACATGCACATCAGGTGGAGGAGGTTCGTCGGAGGAAGAGAGGTCGAGAAGGCAAGAAGCCTAGGCCCTCAGATAAGGCTGGTTCTAGCACTGGTAGGAGTTCGTTTAGAGTCCAGGACAGGCCCAAGTTTAAGAAGGGGCACCAACACTCATGTAATCCTACTTCTTCCAGGAACACTAGTGCCAAACGGGGCAAGTCTGGCCCCAAGAAGGGCAATGATAGAAATGCCCAGCGTGACAGAAAGTTGTGTGGTAAGTGTGGCCGTTTGCATGGAGGTGAGTGCATGGTAGGTTCTAATGCCTGCTATGGGTGCATTAAGAGTGGGCATATGATAAGGGACTTCCCACATGTGAAGAATAAGGCCAAGGCAGATACTCATCCTCGGCCTAAACCTACTGCTGCAACCGAGCCTCCCAAGAGAAACAGGTTCTATGCTTTGAAAAGTAGAGAGGAGCAAGAGAAGTCATCTGATGTGGTCACAGGTACCTTGCATGTCTTTTCTTTTCCTGTGTATGCATTATTAGATCTAGGATCCACCTTGTCTTTTGTTACTCCTTTAGTAGCTAGTAAATTTGACTTGCTTCGTGAGATCTTGCGTGAACCTTTTCTAGTTAGTACTCCCATAGGAGACAACATTAGAGCTGAAAGAGTATATAGAGATTGCCTAATAATTGTTCTTGATAGAGTTACCTATGTTGATGTAATAGAATTAACCATGCTTGACTTTGATATAATTTTTGGTATGGATTGGCTCCATAAATTATATGCTACCATAGACTGTCGAAACAGGGTAGTAAGGTTTCAGTTTCCTAATGAGTTAGAGCTGGAATAGGAAGGGCGTAGTTCAAATCCAACAGACCAAATAGTTTCCCATCTTGAAGCCAATAAGATGTTATCTAAGAGGTATTCATACCACTTAGTCAGAGTGAATGACTTAGAACATGAAGTTCCTCCCATAGACTCTGTGTCCATGTTGAATGAGTTTCAAGATGTCTTTCCGGAGGATTTTCCAGGAATCCCTCCTGAACGCAAAATCGACTTTGGTGTTGACTTAGATCCCAACACCAAACCAATTTCCATTCCTCCCTATAGAATGGCTCCAGCTGAACTCAAAGAGTTGAAGTTGCAGTTAAAAGATCTACTTGATAAGGGATTCATCCAGCCGAGCATATCCCAATGGGGTGCTCCAGTTTTGTTCGTTAAGAAAAAGGATGGAACCCTTAGAATGTGTATCGATTATCGGCAACTCAACAAAGCCACTATAAAGAACAAATACCTTCTTCCCACAATTTATGATTTATTTGATCATCTCCAAGGTTCAAGTTTCTTTTCTAAAATAGATCTCCGATCAGGGTATCACCAGCTTAGAGTGAGACAAGAGTACATTCCTAAGACTGCCTTACGTACTAGGTGTGGTCATTACTATCTTGTTATGTCATTTGGTCACACTAACGCACCAGCCACGTTTATGGACCTTATGAATAAGGTCTTCCATAAATACCTTAATTCTTTTGTCATATTATTCAAAGATGACATCCTCATATAATCTAAGACCAGATAATAGCATGAACAACATTTGCGAATGACATTGCAAGTACTCAGGGAACATCAGTTGTATGCAAAATTCAGCATATGTGAGTTTTGGCTGAGATCAATGACCTTCCTTTGTCATGTTGTGTTCGACCAGGGTGTAGAGCTTGATCCGAAAAAGATTGAGTCAATAAAGAACTGACCGAGACCTCTCACTCCTACAGACATTCGGAGTTTCTTGGGTTTGGCTGGTTACTATCGCAGGTTTGTTGAGGGCTTTTCCGCTATTGCTTCTCCATTGACGGCTTTAACAAAGAAGAAGGCGAAATTTGAGTGGTCTGAAACTTATGAAAAGAGCTTCCAAGAGCTCAAAGATAGACTCACTTCAGCCCCAGTTCTCAAATTGCCAAGGAGTGGTGAAGGGTATGTGGTGTACTGTTATGCTTCCCGAGTAGGTTTGGGATGTGTTCTTATGCAGGATGGCAAGGTGATTGCATATGCATCAAGACAGTTGAAAATCCACGAGAAGAATTACCCTACCCATGATCTTGAGTTAGATGCTGTGGTATTTGCATTAAAACTTTGGAGACATTACTTATATGGTGTACATGTTAATGTATTTACTGACCATAAAAGTCTTTAATATGTTTCTACACAGAGAGAATTGAATCTTCCTCAGAGAAGATGGCTAGAGTTGCTCAAGGATTATGACATGAGTGTCCACTATCACCTAGGTAAGGCCAATGTAGTTGCCGATGCTTTGAGCCGATTGACCATGGGCAGTGTGTCTCATATTGATGATGAGAAGAAGGAGCTGGTTAAAGAGGTACACCAATTGTCTAGGCTAGGTGTACGGCTGGTAGATACACCAAGTGGGGGTGTTTCAGTTCATTCCAGTTCTGAATCCTCATTTGTTGTATATGTTAAAGCTAAGCAGCATCTCGACCCATTACTCATGGAGTTGAAAGACTCAGTGCTGAGTAAGCTGAATGAATCAATCTCCCTGGGGGGATGGTGTGCTTAGATACAAGGGCATATTGTGTGTGCCCAATATTGATAATCTGAGATCTCATATTATTTCAGAGGCTCATGGCTCCATGTATTCCATTCATCCAGGTTCCACCAAGAAGTATCATGATCTCAAGGAGATCTATTGGTGGGAAGGTATGAAGCGAGATATTTCTAAGTTTGAGGAGGAGTGCCCCAATTGCCAACAGGTTAAGGCCGAACACATCCCAACATGGAAGTGAGAGGATATTAATATGGACTTTATGGTTGGTATGCCCAGGACCAGGAAAATGCATGATTCCATTTGGGTCATTGTTCACAAGATGACTAAGTCTGCTCACTTCATTCCTGTAAAGTCTACTTACAGGGCTGAAGATTATGCCAAGTTGTATATTGCTGATATAGTGAGGTGGCATGGGATCACTTTATATATCATTTTTGATAGGGGAGCCCTGTTCACTTCTAACTTTTGGAGATCTTTCCAAAAGAGCTTGGGTACAGAGGTGAAGCTGAGTACTGCTTTTCATCCTTAGACGGATGGACAAGCATCGTGTACCATTCAGACCCTTGAAGACATGCTGAGAGCATGTGTTATTGACTTCAAGGGGAGTTGGGATGATCACTTGCCACTGATTGAGTTCTGTTATAATAATAGCTACCATTGCAGTATTAGTATGGCACCTTTTGAAGCACTGTATGGCAGGAGATGTAGGTCCCCAGTTGGGTGGTTTGATATAGGAGAGTCTTCCATCCTTGGCCCTGAGATCATACATGAGGCTATGGAAAAGGTGAGAATGATCCGGGATAGATTGGTTACTGCTTACAGTCGTCAAAAATCCTATGCTGATAACAGGAAGAGGGCTCTTGAATTCAAGGTAGGTGATCAAGTCTACCTAAAGATATCACCCATGAAAGGGGTGATGAGGTTTGGTAGGAAAGTAAAGCTGAGTCCAAGGTATATAGGTCCTTATGAGGTCTTACAACGAGTAGCGAATGTTGCCTATGAACTAAAGTTACCAAATGACTTGGCTTCTGTTCATCAAGTGTTTCATGTTTCGATGCTTAAAAAGTGTCTAGGTGATCCAGCATCCATCGTGCCTGTTGAGGGGTTAGGAGTTGATGAGAACTTTTTTTATGAGGAGGTTCCTGTTGAAATTTTAGATCTCCAAGTGAAGCATCTGAGGAACAAGGAGGTTGCCACCGTAAATGTGTTATGGAGGAACCACCTTGTTTAGGGAGGAACATGGGAGGCCGAGGCCGACATGAGATCCTGTTACCCTCACTTGTTCAGTTCTTGAGGTTAGATATACTCTTCCTAAGTCTGATTTTGTTTATGAAACTCTAAATTTTAGTGCACTAGTCGGTTTTGGTGTTTTAAGTCCATAACTGTGTGTTTTATACTTGCATTATTTGAGTTAATATGAGTTCATGCTTGCATTCATGTTGCTGTTTTTGTATAGCGTTTACGTGATTTTTGTGTCACATGAGTTGTGATGTGCATTGAGTTAAAGTGAGATTGAGAATGAAGTTCCTCAATCTCAGATATGAAGCTTTAGATAAGGTTTGAGTGATGTGCATCATCCAGAGTAAGTTGTGAATCATATATTCACAAAGAGTAAAGTTTCAAGTATGTTGATGTGTTTTTCGAAAATACCCTCTTTGATGCAAAATTATGTGTAGTGTCATTCGGGGACAAATGTTCCTAAGGGGGGATAATTTAACATTCCAGAAAATGTACTTGTCTAGTGAAGAGTCTATTAGGTTTTAAGAATGTGTATTGGGGTACATAGGCATCCCAATGCCCAATATTGAGTAATATTGGGTATGTTAGAGAATATTGGCTTAAGGGTCTTAGCCAATTTCTATGCATTAACAAGTAACTAAAACCAAGCTTGTTTAGGAATTGTACCTGCAATGAAGACCCTAAGCTAAAATTCATAATTTCTTCGCTTACACCCATTAGGTACGAGGCATCCAAGTGTCAAGCCTAGGTACCATAGCACATTATCATTTAAAATGATCATGTAGATTAAGTAGTGCCCAAAGACATAGTGAGGATCCTTGGGACAAGAAGTGAACTTTCCAAGTGAAACTACACAGTGCACGGTTAGGAAAGTGCAAGGCAACACGTGTGCTACCGGCCTAGAGACCAAGCGACCAAGCCCAACCTATTCGGTTAGGGAGGTTAGGGGGCCGACACGCGTTGGGTCAAGCCACGTGGGGCCGAGCTTCCTAACCAATACTAGGCTTTAAGTACCTTACCGAACTAGCTAACTAACCTAGGACTAACTAAAATTAACTAACTAGTGTGCCGAAATCCTAAGACTTACCCGGGTGACACTAGCCGAGTAGTTAACTAAAGAAACATCCTAGTACTTAACCTAGAATGATCCAAAGGGGTTGGTTATGGTCCTAGTGACTTAGGGGTACTTTAGTAATTACACTAGGTCACTTTATTAATTAATTTAGCAACTTAATTAATTAATTTAAATTCATGGTCAAACCCGAGACCCTTAGCAAATTTTCAGAATTTGGCTATGTCAAATGCTCTCCTATTTTTAGTCAATTTAGGAGGGGCGTTTTGGTAATTATCTAATTGATTTATTTAATTAAGTTAATTATCCTAAGTTTAATTATTCAATATTTAGTTCCTAAGACTTAGACACACGTTTATCCAGTAGTCTCTCATTATTAAAAAACAGTGAACAAACTTAAGAAAAATAGAAAAATACTCTCGGTTCTTCTTAGGCGATTTTAAGGCAATTCTTCAAGATTTTCGTGCAAAGTACAGGGTGATCTTCGTAGATTCAATTCTACAGTAAGGTATGTGTTTCTATCTTGGATTCCTTTCCACAAGAGGCTTTTCAAACGTTTTGAATTCAAGAAAACCGAAACTAGGGTTGTTCCCAATGAAATTGTCGAATGTTCAACTCCCTAGTTCTCCATATTTCCGATTATAGTAGTATGTATAATGCAAATCTCGAGCATGTTGTTGGTATGTTGTTCTAATTTATCATTATGTGTAGGTTTCTGTGATTTGATAATGTCGAAAAGATACCTATAGGTTAGATCCGAATGATTAGAGTATCATTTACATGAGATAAGAAACGTTGTAATGCCTAACCGTGTTCGAGAAGATGAAATTGTTATAAGTCATTTGGGAAATTCAGTTTACTGTTGAAAGGAATAAAGGTTTCGATTACTACGTGTGCTTACAGTAGATATGTTTTTAAGTCTTTTGAATGCAATGTTTCCAAGAAGAAATAAGAATGATAATCAATGCTAGTTAATGAATCTTCAATGCCAAATCAACTTTATAGCTTGGCCAAACTAAGCATTGAATTGTTCTAATAGGCTAATCAAAGGTTAAAAGTTGGCTTGCTTAAAATGATGAGATTACTATAGTATATACTTGAAGTTAATTGACTTGGATAGTGATAATATCATGACAGGTGTTTAGTGAAAGTTTGGTTCATGCCAATAAATTGGCCAGCAATATTATTTCCAAAATATGTAATAGAATTGGCCAATGACTAAGTCATACCAATCTTATATAGACAATGTAAATTATGATGTTTCTTGTAAGGACAAATACATGTTAAAGATTGACTTGACAAGATGTAACTCAATGAACTCATAACCTAGGGTATGCCAATAATTGGGACAAGTCCCAACATACCCTATCTAAATGAACTTATGAACATAGTAGCACATTGAATAAGTCCTTATAACTTTCATAAAGAATGGTACAAGACTACTAAATAACATTGAACAAGATAGAGTTAGTAATGAAATAACTAAAAGCTTATGAGTTATGAAATTGACCTAGATTGGGGTGTAAAAAGAAGTGAGGCAACTATCACTTGCACCTAAACAATTATGTCAATGATATTCACATAAGAGGGTGTTACAAATCGTGAGACAAGTCTAATTCACACCATGATGATAATGTAAGATTTAAGTTCACATTCATCAATTACTGCTCTATTTTCCCGATGGAGGTGGTGTGACAGTGTACCAGTTGACTCATACCGGTGAAATCACATTTCATATCCTTTATCCCTGCATTACTTGACTCTAATTTTTGGAGCACCTTGGTAAACATGTCTTCCAGCTTAGTCCCGCTAGAACTACCACTTGTCCTTTCTCTATTACATGGAGAGACATATATACCACTATAATAATTTCTATATCCAACTATTTTCTTCCATTTCCGTTGTTGTCTATTAGATTTCCTATCATATTGTCCTTCTCTAGAGTCGTTCCGACCTTCCATTCCCACAATCGTAACCTTGATTTCACAAGTTATAATTTCGTAAACTTCCTTGCTTTCCCAAGTATTTAGCTTCCTCATCCAGATTCATATACCGATCTTCAAACTTGTTTAGTGTTCCTAGAGCACCTACCGTTTCAAAAAGGTTACAATATACTTCATGAGTAGATATATCAAGGTCCTCATATGTCCATGTATCGATCCATTTCTTCTTCGTTTGTTCTTTGTTCAACTGGAAGTTGAAAAGTGAATCCAAGCTCCTACTTCTTCATCCCTTCTGTACCATGCCTTATTCTTCAAAGTCACTTCATCAATCAGTTGCATGCTCTCTATGAATGACTTCCTTATAAATGTTCCTCCATACACTATATAATAAACATGTTTAGTAACATAATTTGGAGATTTGAAAAAAACCTCTTGTGGATATCTCTGAGTGGCACCATGGTTTAGAAACTTCTTCAACTTTTAAAAGAATCTCCACTAGATATCATGCATCGCTTCTCCTGGTAACTGTTTGTGTGAACATATCTAATGCTTCATTCTTAGCTAAACAATCTTTCAAGAAAAGCCTTGTTAAACTCAATCCATGCCCTGATTGAGTCATCTAGCATCTCATTCAACAAATAGGTTGGCTAAGCAGTTAGAGAAAATTTGAATACCCTCAGTCTCATCGTTGGCTTACTAACTCCAAGAATTTCTTGAGATTTACATATGGACACAAAGTTCATCAATTTTTATTCGCATAATCATCAGCTGCACCTTTGAACATACCTTTGAAATTCAACAATTAAATCATAGTGCTGGTGATTATAAATTTTAAAGTTGGAGGTAGTGCAGGTAACACTATCGTTCTTGTGGCTCCAGCTCCGTCCACGTCTAAGTCATCATCTTCATACATCATGTGAGCTAGATATTTTGCTTGACCTTTTAGACCTAGTTTTTGGCGGTGGGAAAGAGATATTTTTTCTAATCCGGGTTATTTATCCATCACCCTAGGTTAATTATAACATTCTACTGAGCATTTCATGTAGCAAACTCAACATCAAGTCCCAATCGTTGTCATTGTTCCTCAAGTTCTTGTGCATTCACCATTTTGCAAATAGTTCTTCAATGTTCCAGATGGTAGGGAACCAATGGTGCTTTCTTACTTCTTGTATTTGACATACACAATCGAACTTACCGTTAAGAGACACAGACAACGAACAAGACATGAAAATAGGAAATATAACTAAGATTTGAATAAAATCTAGTAAAGCACTTCTAAATTGAAATTCTCCGACTGTGGCGCCAAAATTTGATTAGTCCAAACTTACATGGTCAAAGTCAATTAATAGAATTCAAATTGAGTTGAGTTCGAACCCATAGAGAATTTCTTTACAAAATGATTTTACTCTACTATTTTCCCAAATGTTATTATTATTTCCTAGTCAGAAATATTATGGGAAGTAAAATGAGTTTATTTATAAAGTCATATTAACTAAGATTTGTAAGCAAAATCCAGATTAACATTATAGGAATATTAATTCTAAAGTTGTTACAATAACGAAATCAAACAAGGACTTTGTTCACTATAACATTTCATCTATTGATTTTTCCTTCAATGTGTTTTTTGCAATTCATCTCTTCAAAGTAAAGGCGAGCTTTACTCAAGACCTTTCGGTCCTAAAATGTTCACAAATTTTACCCTCGCTTACCGTAGTGTTAAAGTTATTTTCTCTTAAACTCAAACTTTGAGTCCATTTCTTCAAGTTAATTTAGCTTTTCTAAACCATCGTTTTTCTCTCGAACAAATGGAATATACATGATACACTCTAATGTGTTCACTCATTAGCCTTCATGAAGAACAAAAGCTAAATTATAATTTGCAAATATAAACCACCTTCAACTCATCTTAAGTAATTACACTAAGATTTACGTCATAGATCACACAATCCCAGTTGTGGTACTTAACCATTCACGATTTCACGTAAATATACAGAACTATATAATGAAAAAAATACCAGAAAATACTTACAAAAATAAGCAAGATCAATAAGCACTTTGATAATTTGAAAACTGCAAATCAAACTTCCAAATTGATTATATGTTAATCGTTAGAAATTAAAGCTAAGAATATTTGAAACTTCTATCTTAGTTCATGATAAGACGATACAAAAACAAAAAACAATTACCTAATTGATTCAAAATGAATTTTTAAAATGAATCCTACTCAAAGTAGGACTAATCTGTCGCGCAACTTCATGACCTGCTGTACGATCTGTCAAGGGCTTCACGGTGCGTGAAGCCCTTCATGGTCTTCACTTGAACTCATCCAAAATATTTTCTTCAAGTCCTGTACAGTGTATAATCACAACAGAAACCACCACGACTCGTGACAATGACCACGTTCCGTATAGTTATACGTGGTCTTCACTTGAGCAATTCTCTCTTGAACTTTAATATGCCCATTAACTAGATCAACACCACGGAAACCACCACGACTCGAATAATGACAATGGTCTTTATAGTTGTCTGTAGTATTCACTTGACCAATTCCATCTTCAACTTTTCATTCCCACATCACTAGATCACTTTATGAATCTCACTATGAATCGTTGTGAGGACCACGACATGTGAGGTCATTTGTGGTCTTCACTTAGTTCAATCATATTTCATCTCCTCCAACATTAAGCACTGGTTTCAATCTACGAGAAAATCCATGATCGTTAGTGAAGACCACTGTCACATCCAGGAAGTACCCTCTAGACGTAACCGGCGTCGTCGTCCTCGGAGAGGACTAGGACTAGCCTTTATTCATCATTATATTCATAGGTTAAAAATGCAGAAAAATTTAAAACTTTTCTTCTATATGTATCACGAGGTTTACATAGACCTCTTTCACACAAAATATGTTCATATCGAGTATACATAGATCCTTGGTATAAGAAGATTACATAGTCTTCTACTTTTATGCCACACATACACACACACACACACACACACACACACACACACACATATATATATATATATATATATATATATATATATATATATATATATATATAAGCTACATAACATAGTCTTAAAATGGTAGTCTCATATCATAAACATCTAAACGAGAGTATAACAATTTGGCGAATGAGAATCAAAGTCTTCCTTCAAAATTCGTCATGAACCCTTCAACGACCGAAACCTAAAATGTTGAGGAAAAGGGATAAATGGGGTTAGCACATTACTTGTACTAATTATAGTACCATATGCACACATAACATAGAAATCATGCTAAAAAGGGACATTTAATTAAAGCATGCAAATTTACTTTGAAAGCCTTATGCACATTCAAGAACCAATACAATTCAGTATTATATATTCATTAAGTCAAGACAATGTACATAATAAGACCAACAATACTAAGTTTAGTCAAGTCAACATGCATATCAACATAATTAAGAACATAATCAAGACAACTCTATCATCAAGTTATAACATCAACAAGCATGTATAAGAGTTCATAACATCATAACCAAAGCAAGACCATCACTCATGAACCCTCATTAAATCCACTTGTGCAACGACTAAAGCAAATTCCCATAACCTCACTCAATCGTTTAAACTTAACAAGAACCATAAACGATGCCCAACTTTATATATCATATCATTTAGGAGTAAACATCATCATACTTTAGCAATATAGACCAAACACATGTTCATAAGAGCAACCAACATCACATAGTGTCATTAACATGTAAGATCATCATATACATATTATTTACATTTATAGGCATATACATACATAAGCACATCCTTCTAAGATTTCCCTCAAGGCTAACTAGTGCAATGTATAGGTAGAGTCCCATACCCCTACCTAGACTAAGCTAAACCCCTTAGGTCATCCTAGTTAGAGTTCACTTCTTTACTTCATTTTACCGTTTGGGTACATATTGCCATGTCCAACATCGACCACGTGAGCTAATGTCGAATCCGGTGTCATGGAACCTTTCACCAAAATAAAGCGTACTACTTGACAAGGTAGTACAAAAACATGAACATAGAATCTATGTGGATCCACTAGCTAGTGTTCCTATGGGAGAAACATAGTTCAAGAACTAGGAGATGTAGTTGGGACCCTTTTTATGCTATATGCATTATAGTCTCCAATCTCATGAGTGCATTAGTGATCGTACCTCCCCTATGTGGGAAGGGACACTCCTCACTCTAGTTCACTCGGTACTAAGCTAGAGTCCCTTTGGAAATGTCTTTGAGTCTTTATTAAACATCATAGCTTAGTTTATGCCATAGGGTCTATCCTTTATATAATCATCATCATATCTCAATAAGAAATCCATAAGTATTTTTCTTTCATTACAATTCATACATGTGAGGTTAGTACATTTACATATCATATTATTATAAGGCACATTGGTAAGTTATCACTATCCTTATAACATTTACATCTTCGCCAACAACTAACAAATCATAGTTCAACACATAACAATTCAACATCATACCAACCCTAATCAATATTATAATAAGGTATACTTCAATATAACTCATCACTAAACACAAGTAATCATATTTGAAGTAAAGAATTGAAATCACAAGACTTACCCCAATCTCCTTCACAAGCCATCATCAAGGTCTTACCATGAACCATTCAATTCAACCCAAAAATGGGTGCAATTTCATCACACAATAGTAATCAACATAATAATGAAGTCAATTGAATTACTACAAAACAATTCATCACTAGTTCATAGACTAGTGGTAGGGACTTAGGTCAAATTCATGATCCACTTCACTACCTAGGTTAATTAATCAAGAACTAGCATAATTGGATTACAAGACATCATAATATACTCATAAATATCTAAAAAATCATTAAAAAAAATAATAATGTAGATAATCAAACTTAATAGAACAAAACCCAGTCGAAAACTCTTCTTTTTGAAATCAATTTGGAGGAACCCTTTGGGGAAGGAGATTCTAAAGGTGAAAGGAATACCATAACATACTAACTGATGAAGTTTGATTGATAAAATCCCCCTCCTTGCAGACATAGAACCCTCCTTTGCTTGGTCTTCTATGGAGTTTTTGTGGGAACGACAAAGAAGAGAGAAGGAACAACAATTGGGTTTTGGAAATTATGAGAGTAAGGTTTAGTTTAATTAGGTTTGGGTTCTTTATAGAAGTCATTAACTAATTATTAGAACCCCCTTAACCCCCAAATTATTAACTAACCACTTTATAAAAATGAAACAGCAAAATAGTGGCCTGACCTATGAGACCCCGACTGACGGGCCGCATGTCAGTCGACGGCCAAGTCCTCCTCCGTGCTGCACATCTGTAGTTTTGGTCAGAGATTGGCCCAAAGAACCCCCTAACAAAATTTATTAAGGGACCACCGATGGTGTCCATCGACGCCCCATCTATTGGGCAACACCTTTGGTTGGCAATCGTCGATGGCACCGTCTTTTGACAACTTGTTGCCAAACATGAAGGGTCCTCCTCAAGGACCCTTTGGTTGGTACTTGGGGGTTGTACCCGTAACTTTCAACTATAAACTAACTCTTATACGTGTTAGACACCTTACCATCATATTTGATTGAATTCCAACTCCGAAAACCTATTGAAATAGGCTAAGACACACTAGCACCTCTAAACCTAGTTTCCTGACGTCATGGACGTTCCATGACGTTTTGATTCTAAAACGTCCTAAATGACTTATATACATTATAACTTACCTGAAAAACATGTTACAACTCTTAGAATCTCCTGTTAGTCTCTAGATTAGGCTTTAGACTTTCGGAGTATTACATTATCCCCCCTTAGGAACATTCGTCCCCGAATGACATTTAAATTCTTTAAAAAGAAGGAATAGACTCAAGACTAGCAGCCCAACCAACAACAACATATCAAAACATGAGTCACAATCAAAATTATCTTAACACATGACCTTTTAAACAACTCAAAACATCATTTTCAACTCATAAGAGTTCAACCTTCAACACATGCTTATTCACTTATGGCAAAGCTTTCTTCATCACATATTAACATGCTCAATACAACTCATGAGCGAACAATATACAAAAATACACCACATAAGTTCAAATCAACTAAAAGACCATTTTGTTGAAAATTTTCATTTGGCTAGGCATAATTTACTGTAACTTACTGTAACAAGGCACATGGTTCAATATTTTACCAAAAATCAAGGAAACTTCAAATAAACTCATTATTTTCACTATAAATAGGAACAACTAACCTTAGTTATCAAATATATGAGGGTAACCGGACTTCATATCGGCATCGGCCTCCCATGTTTCACCCTCAACTAGGTGGTTCTTCCATAACACCTTTACGGAAGCCACCTCTTTGTTCCTTAACTCCTTTACTGTTTATCAAGGATTTTGAACTAGAACCTCGTAATAGGAGAGGTTCTCTTGAACACCTAGACCTTCAATAGGAATAATGGATTAGATATGACCAATACACTTCTTAAGCTTGGAAACATGAAACATCAGATGAACCGAAGCCACAACAGTAGGTAACCTCAACTCATATGCAACATTACCAATATTTTGCAAATTTTCATAAAGACCCACATAACGAGGACTCAACTTCTATGGTCAGCATAAGACTTTTACTGGATATAGGTTGTTTTCAAGTGGTTTCTTATTATATGAACCATCTCCAAAGTCTTATAAATCAATTAGGGACCCAAAGGTGAAGACTCGCCCACTTCAAACCCTCTAATAGGAGATCTACATCTCCTACAATACAAGGCTTCATAAGGAGCCATAGATATAGATGAATGGTAACTATTGTTGTAAGAAAACTCAACCAATGGCAAGTGTTTATCCCAATTTCCCTTGAAATAAATTATACAAGCTCTAAGCATATCCTCAAGGGTTTGAATAGTACGCTCCCCTTGACCATCCGTTTGGGAATGAAAAGCGGTTCTTAGCTTCACCTTGGTACCCAACCTTTTTTGGAATAACTTCCAAAACCTAGATGTGAGCTGTGCACCCCTATCCGATATGATGGATAACGGAACACCATGGCGACACACAATCTCATGTATGAAGATCCTTTCATAATCCTCTGCTGAGTATGTGGTCTTGACGGGGATAAAATGTGCTGATTTGGTCAACCTATCCACAACCACCCATATGGAGTTATAATGCTTTTGTGTCTGAGGAAAACCTACCACAAAGTCCATATTAATGTCTTCCTACTTCCAAGTAGGAACTTGGATTTCTTTAAGTAAACCACACGACTTTTTGTGTTCTGCTTTCACTTGTTGCCAATTTAGACATTTTGCAACAAATTCCGCTATGTTTCTTTTCAAGCCTTCCTACCAAAACACTTCTCTAAGGTCATGATACATCTTTGTAAATCCCAAATGAATGGAGTAATGGGACCCATGAGCTTTCTCAAGAATCCGGTTTCTCAAGCCATCTACATTGGGAACATAAAACCATCATTGATACCTCAAGACACCATCCCCTCTAAGGAGAATAACTCATTAAGCTTACCAATAACCGAATCCTTCAACTCCATCAATGGTTGATCAAGGTGTTGTTTTGACATAACCCTCAACCACCAAAGACGATTCGGAGCTATGATGGACCATGAAACCACCATTCGGATCATCTTCCAATCTAACATCCAAACGAGCCAACCTATGAACATCTTTCACTAGGTATTTCTTGGCTTCTTCTACATGAGATAAACTACCCATGGTCATACGACTTAGAGCATCACCAACCACATTGGCCTTGCGGGGGTGGTAGAGAACATTCATGTTGTAATCTTTCAATAATAACAACCACCTTCTTTGTCAGAGATTTAACTCCTTTTGAGTAAACACATATTGATACTCTTGTGGTCGGTATACACATCAACATGGATATCATAAAAATCATGCCTCCATATTTTCAAGGCAAATACCACGACTGCTAACTCAAGATCATGAGTTGGATAATTCTTCTCATGCACCTTAAGTTGCCTAGAGGCATAGGCTATTACTTTCCCATATTGCATAAGCACAAAACCCAAGCCCACTCGAGATGCATCACAATATACAACGAAGCCCTTGGTACCCTCAGGTAAAGTCCACATCGAAGTGGAAGTAAGCCTATCTATCAAGATTTAGAAGATTCTTTCACATGGCTCTGACCACTAAAATTTCATACTCTTTTGGGTCAAAGTAGTCAAGGGAGATGCAATGGATGCTAAAACATCCACAAACCTTCTATAATATCCCGCTAGACCCAAGAAAATTATTATTTCGGTTGGAGTCAATGGTATAGGACAAATCTTGACTGCCTCGGTTTTCCTTGGATAAACCTCAACTCCCTCACTCGAGATGATATGACCAAGAAACGCCTCGGACCTCAAAAAACACTCACTTTTGTTACACTTGGCAAACAATTGGTTTTCCTTCAGCACTTGTAACACCACTCTAAAATGGTCCATGTGTTAACCCTCATTTTTCGAATATACCAAGATGTCGTCAATAAAGACAAAGACAAATGAATCTAGGTAAAATCAAAACACCATATTCATGAGATACATAAATGCCGCCGAGACATTAGTGAGACCAAAAGACATTACTAAGAACTCATAGTGACCATATCTAGTTCGGAATGTCATTTTTGGTATATGATACACCTATTACCCTAAGTTTGTGATACCCCGATCTCAAGTTAATCTTAGAAAAGTAGCTTGCCCCTTGGAGTTGATCAAACAAGTAGTCAATCCGAGGGAGAGGATACTTGTTGTTACACCCTCAAAATGAGCTAGGTTGAATTAGAGCATAACATGTTGGTTATGACTTTATTAAATACATAGATGACTAATTATAGTTTTAAATGGCAGTGTGTTAAGCTTGGAGGAGTTTGGAGGTCAAACGTCCATGACGTACAAAATTGTTGCCTTAAAACGTGCTTGTGTCTCTTGGTGTGTCTTGTCATGTTTTATGTGTTTTTTTGAGTTCAAATTGACGTGAGAGGTTTCTTACATGTATATGAGAGTAATTAAAGTGTAAACGTCCAGGTAAAACAGCCCTAGGACCGATGAAAGGGTCCTAGAGGAGGACACAAGCCTTGGGCTAGCAAGCTGCCCAAGACAGAAGCATTTGGTCATTAAGGGAACCAGTCCGCGTCGCAGACTTGGTCCACCAAGAGCCAAAATGCTTCTCTGCATCGCGTAAACATGGAGTACTCCGCTAGTTCAAGAATTAACTCAAAAAATGATGCGGGAACAGCTCTGCGTCGCGGACTTATTCCCCGACAAAGATTCCGAAAATTAAAGTTGAGTATGACATGTCTAGAAGTCCAAATATGTATGGGGGTGTTTTATCAACTTTTGATGACCTTTATAAACTGATTTCAAGACCTATTTAACCCTTTACCAAGTCAAAACCCAAACACCCCATAAGAAAAATCAAAACCCCAAAACTCTCATCTCTTCAAAGTTCTCCCAAAACCTCCATTGGAAACCAAAACTCAAGATCAAGCTAGAGGCTGGATTTCTATGGTTTTTTCTCCAATTCTTCACGGGTCTTCCATCAATAAGGTATGGTAATCATTCATCTTTATTTATCCATTCATCAAAGGAGTTGAATCAATGATTTTCAAAAGTGATTCAAAGACTAAAATTCCCAATTTTCAATCGAGTCATGGGTTCATTGTCAAATTGATTTCAAAGTCATTCTAATTATCGATTTAAGATTAAATACTGTTTTAATTATGAAAGAAGAACCCATGATCCTCCTAATTTCTCAAATTGGCCTATAATGGGGGTCTTATGATCTTGATTTCATGTTTATAGAATTGTGATTAGATTTTATTGAACTGTTTATTGCTAATACTATCTATATCGATTGAATATGAATTTTGGAGGAATGATCAATTATGATCATTATCTTGGAGATTCGGTAAGTTGACCTATTTCTTCTAATTAGCTTAGAATGTATATTGAATTGTGTTGATTGGTATGGCCCACTTATGGTGGCGGTGTTCACATTCTTGTACATGTTTATATGTTACGATCATTGACTTGAAGGAATTAAATGCAAGATGAATTGAAATAATGATTCCATGTTTAGGAAGTTGAAGTATTTACCATTTATTCTAATATCATATTTCAAGTGAATTGATGTTATGTGAAGTATATGAGTAGCCTCCCACATTAGTTGCATGATTTAGGTGTGTGTATGATGTAATGTGTATATGTGATGATTATGTTAGGGTTAGTGGTGGTCTAATATGCATAATATTTATGAGTACTCTAATATCATGACCCCGACCTATATGAACCCGATTTGAATGTGTGATCAATGTATGCTACGAGTCTTCTATTCTAATGATTGAGTATGTTCTTGTCTCCTATGATGTAATGTTAGTGTGTGTAGTCTATAGTCCTTAATACTATATATATGTGTATGACTTGAGACTTGAGAAATGTTGTACATGTGTTGTGATCTTAGTGTGTGGCTTCCTCAATGTTATGTGATAGCCATTATGTGATCATATTGACCAATGTACACACACACTTCATGCATATCTATGAGTAGGATAGATTCAATATGACTAAGGAAATGATACTTCTCCTATGCATCATTACCTATTTTTGTGCATGTATGAAGGAGCAAGCTCCTAAAGCCTTCCTTATGAATTAGAGTATTAAAGGCTCAACTATATATATTAAAAAGGGTGGTAGAGCCTAGCACCGAGTGAACATGACAAATAATAGTGGTAGTTTCACGTAAGTATGTATGACTTCCCATAAGATAACCTTCACATTTAGCAAGTCTGGGTTCCCAACATACATGTTGTCTCATGAGATGGAAACCTCTATGATATTAAGTCAAGGTTTCTAGAAGAAATCTCCATGTTTCATAACTACATGTCCCGAAGGTTATAGCATGTGGATACCACTTATAGATCTATGTACGATGGTTACACCTTAGGCAAGTGTTAACCCTCTCTTTTCAGTGTGGGAGTAAAACATTGGATTCCATGTAGCTCACATGGTCTATGTCGGTTATGGCTATCTCCCTCGAAGGTTAATAAATTAACTAAGATAAGAATATGAATTCTAATCAAATTCCTTGAGAAATTTACTTAGTTAAGGGAGGACTATGGACCCTACCTATGCATTGCACTAGATGACTTCAAGAAAGGATAAGATTGGAGCCTCTTCTGAAGTAAAGACTTATGTTATGTATGTATTATATGAATGACACGCCCTGAAAATGAACTAAGGTATCTACAGCCTCAAATGTTTCTAAAAAGATTACTAACATGCTAATAATGTGTTTTATAGTATGTATACTTGATTTGAGGTGATTTGAAAGTCAAACGTCAAGGGACGACCAAGACGTTCGACGACTAGTCACCAAAGGTCCGTAGGTATTTTTATGTGCTTATGTGTGTGTCATGGGCAATTGAGTTCCTTATATGAGTTATAATGATGTTTATAAGCAGTATGTTAAGTTTCATGAAGTTTGGAGGTCAAACGTTCAAGAACGTCCAAGAGATTCGAAGGTTAGCCTTTTTGATGTGCTAGCGAGTCTTTGTATGGTTGCCTAATTTTTGTGTTTTTTTTCTAGTTTATAAGCAGTGTAGTTTACCCTAGTACCTTAATGGACATTTTAAGGGTCAAAAAGTCCGGGTACGACTCCCCGAGGACCACCCGAAGGCCCCCCTTGGAGGACCCAAACCTTGGACAAGAGGCTGCCCAAGGCAGCGTGCAGGAGCAAGATTTGGACCTTGCACTCGCGACACGCGTCTGTCACGCACCTCAGTGCCTCAAATTTTATTTGGGGTAGAATGGGGAGGCTGCTCCGCGACGCGCAACCATTTCCTAGATCCAGTAGCGTCGTTTTTATGTCAATTTTGACATATCTAAGATCCCCAATTCGTGTGGGGGTGTTTTGGTAACTTGGGGGACGTTTTATTAACTTATTTAGCACCTTTTTAAACCCTTTCCCAATCCAAAGCACCAATACCCATTAAGAAATCAAATTCCCAAAGTTCTCTTCTCTTCCAAACACCCCAAAACCTCCATTGAAGACCAAGCTCAAGAACAAGCTATGGAGTTTGATTATTGGAGCTTTCTTCTCAGATTTTCATGGGCTTTTTAATGAATAAGGTATGGTGATACTTAATCCATAGACAACCATTCATCTATGGAGTCCTTTCAAAGGTTTTCAAAATATGAATTCTAAGTCACAAATCCTGTTTTTTTAATTTAGCCATGTGTTCATTCTCAAATTGATTTCAAAAGAATTCTATTGATGAATATATGTTTAATTACTTATTTTATGATGAATTTCTATCCAATTTTACGGAGAACCAATGATCCTCCTAATTTCTGAAATTATACTAAAATGTGAGTCTTGTGATCTTGACTTGATGTTAATAGAATTCTGATTAGATTGTATGGAACTGCTTATTGCTATTACTTTCTATATCATATGAATATGAATTGTGGAGGAATGATCAAAGATGATCATTATATTGGAGATTTGGTAAGTTGACTATTTCTTTTAATTAGCCTAGAATGTAAGTTGAATCATGTTGACTGGTATGGTTCACCTTTGGTGGCGGTGTTTACATTCTTGTACATGTTTATGTGTTATGATCATGTCTTTGAAGACATTAGATGAAATATGTATTGATGTGATGATTTCTATTTTAGGAAGTTGAAGGATTTAGCCTTAATTCTAATATAATGTTCTAAGTGAATTGATGTTATGTGATGTTAAGTGTATAGTCTTATACACTACTTGTTCAATCTAGCTGTGGAGATGATGTTATATGTATATGTGTGATGATCATGTTAGGGTTAGATGGTCTATATGGCTAGTGATGAAGAATAACATTATAGCATGACCCCTATCCATATGAACTCTATATGAATGTATGATCAAAGTATGCTAGGAGTCTTATATTCTATTGTTGAATATGCAATTTCCTTCTATGATGTACTGTGAGTGTGTGTAGTCTATAGTACTTAATACTCTATATGTGTATGACATGAGACTTGAAGAATGTTGTACATGTGTTGTGTTCTTTAGAGGGTGGCTTCCTCAATACTATATGATAGCCATTATGTGATCATGTTGACCAATTTACACACACACTTCATGCATATCTATGAGTAGGATAGATTTCATGATGACTAAGGAAATGATAGTTCTCCTATGCATCATTACCTATTTATATGTATGTAAAGTATATGATTTATGAAGTTATCAACATGTGTGCCTAAAGGTGTTTATGTGAAGGTAGATCTCACATATATGTACACACACACATGTATGTATGAATATGATATGATTATGTGAAAGGACATTCTCACATAATGTAGGTTCTATGATGAATGTAGAATTCTCATCCTAGACACCTTTGAGCTATATGATATATGAGGGAGTAAGTCTATAACGCCTATTCTTTATGAACTAATGTTATCTAAAGTCTTAATTATGTTTAAAAAGGGAATTATTGCTTAGCACCGAAAGGACATGTAAAAAAGATGGGTTTCTTCACGACTACTAGTGTTGATTCCCAAGGTATATATTGTTTCATGAGATGGAAACCTTCACGATTAGCAGTCAAGGTTTCTAGAAGCAATCTCCTTGTCCCTTAACTATGTGTCCACATAGGACTCTAGCTTAGTGTATCCACCTAAATAAGCTATGTACGAATGGTTGCACCTTAGGCAAGTGTTAACCCTCTTTTTTCGGTGTGGGAGTAGAACACCAGATTCCATGTAGCTCACATGGTATATGTCGCTTATGGATATGTCTCCCGAAGGTTAATAAGTAACTAAAATAAGAATATGAACTCTAATCTAAATTCCTTGAGAAGTGTACTTGGTATGGGAGGACGATGGACCCTACATATACATTGCACTAGATGACTTCAACAAATGATTGTATTGGAGACCCTTATGAATTAAAGACTTATGTTATGTATGACTTGTATGAATGCATGTTAAGTGACCTTGTTATGTCAAGATATTAAATATGACTATGCATGTGAAATACACTTGTACCTTCTAAATGACTTTATTTAGTATATGTGGGGGTATGGGACTCCATTTGTACATTGCACAAGTAAGCTTATGAAGGGGTTGTGAGGGTAGTTTACCTATTATATGAACTAAGTAAGTCTATCAATAAAGTGTATGAAGTATGATGAGTCTTCCTATGATGTTATGAAGTATGATGAGTCCTTATATTATGATATGAAGTATGTGACCTTATTGCTAGTTGTAAATGAATATGTTATGACTTGTTGAATATGGCATGCCTAGTCTAGAGTGACTTCTTAGGTAAACTTGGTGGAAGTAGCATTATGGGATGTTACCTACACGTTGCACTATTGTGACTTAGGAGTTGTCTTAGGTGATGGTTCTTATGTGAAGTTGATGTCTTTGATGTTCTTATAACTTGTGAGTATATGTGGTTGTGTTTATGAAGCATATTATGAAAGACTATTGTAAGGTGATCTTAAGATGATACAATGCACTAGGTACACTTGAGGGTTACTTAAGAAAAGAAGTAAAGTAAAAGAGAGGTAATGTATGATATGTATTGAGTATGCTTATAAGTATGATAAATGGCTTTATGTTCTATTATGCTTATTATCCATGTCTATATGATGTATGTGAACTATATTGAGCTTATATGTGCTTATGTTCATGAAGTTCACTAAAAAGACATGTTGCATGATTTCAAAAGAAATGTCCTCTTTAAATGCATGTTTTTGCATGGTTGCCATACTTAGTGCATTCTTGTACTAATACCATTCTTCTTCATCTTTTTACACAAAGTGTAGGTGGTGATGGAAAGAGGATGTCTCCTAGGTGAAGAGCTTGGATAGATCTCCCAAGTTCAAATAAAGGATCCCTTATGATTCAAGGGTTGCCTATGTCAAGATGTTCTTAAAGTTAATGTAATAGATTAGATATTATGTTATTAAGGGTCGTGTCCCTATTCGATTTTATTGAGTTGTGTCTTAAGATGGCAAAGAGACAATTAGAGTCTAACTATGTATTATTACTCTTATTGTATATATATAAGAATTAATGTTCTAGCATATGATGTGCTATGAAAAGTTTTAAATTTTCCGCTATTTTTATGAGTATGCAATGAAGGTACGCTAAGAGGCTTGTCTTAGACCTCTGAGAGGTCGACGATGCTGTGTTAATATTCAAGAATACCATAACTTTTAGGGTATACCCTCGGGTCATAACAAATTTGGTATCAAAGCATAAGGTTTTGTGTTTTGTCCTTAGGTTTCAATGTCTCGTGTTGCCACGTCTAGTAGAGTCTCGTAACATTTGTGGTGAGTCGCGACACATCAAATTGTACGGGAGGCAATAGGACGATAGAGTTTCCCTTCTTCAATATTTTCATGTCGTTCCATAGAACTTAACGCTATAAGATATCTCTCTTATGTTTCCTTGTCCGGTGGTCTTTTAGATGTGATTGCTTTGAAGGGAATATTTCTCAATGCGTGAGGGAGAAATAGTGAGTTTTTGATACCTACCCTGGTTTTATGATTGATGAGTATATGTGAAGTTGAATTTTAGTACATGTTGATGTGATGCCATTTATGGATCTAGGTGGTTTATGAGGAAGGAGATGTTATGTTGAGAAGATTTATGATCAGGTATGGTTATCACTTGTTAGTAGTTTTTATGGTTAAATGGAGTTCTCCATGTCATGATAGAATGCCATATGATTATGTAAAATTGTAGCATGATGTTATGATATAGGCTTGAAAAGTCTTGGAGAATGTGGTCAATAATGCGAATAATGAATATTGCCTTGATATATGTGAAATGCTTCATAGTTGTCCTTGTGTGGATTTGAAACCGTTTGTATGGGCTTGCTCTTAAGGAGGGGAGATAGTGTGTTGAGCCTTTTAAGGTGATTGTGAAGTATGCTAGTTAATGGTAGAAACCTTATGACTTGTTAATTATCCTCTCTATGAACCTATTCTAAGAGTGGTAAAAAGTAATTTTTTTCCTTAAGTGGGAAGTATGATTACCCTAAGGTGACTTAGGGGATGTATGGTATGTAATCCCTTAGCTCTTCAAGAGAAGGAGAGAATTGAAGTTGACCTACTTTGAAGTTGTTAGTTGTCTTTTAAGCTTGAATTAAAATATGGTCAATTGAGGAAGTTGTTAGATTGTACCTAGTCATGGTTGGTTGGAAAGTTCCATTAAAAGTGATAAACCTTGTAGGTTTGTCTTGACTTGCCTTGACCCTAGTGTTTAGGGCATGATGTGATTAGGCTTACCACAAGTGGGGGATAATGTGCATAGATGGTAAGATTTATTTTAAGTGCCCTTGATGTCCCTATGTTGAGTTACCTTGAGCTTCTTTAGGTTTATTATCACTTTGTGGTGATGGTAAAAAGGGTGTTCATAAACTTAGATCCCAAGAGAGGGATGATGTGCTTAGTTAATAAGGTTTTTAAGCTAAATTCCCTTAGAGTTGAGAGGAGTCTCTCTTAAATGAGTTTATCCTAAGTGGCGGAGGATGATTAGGTAGTAAGATTTTAGATATCCCTATATTTTCCTTCTATTCTTACTCAAGATTGAAACCAAAGAGTTCCTAAGTAGCTTGTTCATGATAGGAGTTTTGCATAAAAGAATAAGTTGCATGTTCTCCATATGTCATGCATGTCTTAAATGACACTATGTTATGAATATTATGAAATGTCATTATTGCATGAAAAAGAATTTTTATAAATTTTCATGTTGCTCATGTTGTTGTGCAATCTTATATGATAAATGTGCAACTTGATCTCATGAGATAGCTTAATGAGCATGCATGATGTCCCTTATTATGTGTTGTTTTTGCCCCACAATGAGAAGTTGAGTCTCCTTTAAAATAAGAAATATGAATCTCTTTTAAAAAATGTGTGACTTTTTGAGATTTGGGGAGTGTTATGATAGGCTCACTCTTGAAGAAGTGATGGTTAGTCTAGCCTATGTTTATTTGTGTGCCTATAAATAGTGATAAATTTCCCTAAATTATGCATGCTTTTTCAAGCTAGTGATGTGTTAGAAATAGAAAGTTTCAAGTTTACTTCCTAATGTTGTAATGTGATTGGTGTGACCTACCATGTTGATTTAATTAGTAATAAAGTATGACTATAATGTGGTTTGGAGTAAAGAAATCCACCTTAGTATGAATTAACCTCAATGCATTGCTTTTATGTTAACTCTATGATGACATGTGTGTATGTTGTGACTAGGAGAAGGTAGTCACTCTTTGAATAACGTTAAGCATGGTAATGTCATATATGATCTTGATGGTATTATGTCGAAACAATATAATTGTAGTTGATCTACTTTATTCATGACTCTTGTGCAACTAAATGAAGTGTTTAAATTTTTTCACGAGTTGAAGAGTGGACTATGCCTAAGGGTGCAATTGGAATCCATAGTATGTTTAATTTTGTGATGAAATATTGAACATGACTTAAGTTGGAGAAGGTAGTTCCTCCAAATGGCAATGAATATGAAGAAGTATGTATGCATGGGATGAATTAAAGAAGTAGTAAATGTTTTATTATGTTGCCTTAAACACATGCTAGAATGAAGTTGTGTTCCTTGTAAGTTTTGTGCATTGACTTTTATGTGATAAAATGCTAAAATGTTGTGAGATTCTATGAAAGTCTTTGTGTCCTTCAATGTGTTTAAATATTTTAGTGTCATTCGAGGATGAATGTTGTTCTAAGTGGGGGAGTATTTACACGCCCTGAAAATGAACTAAGGTAGCTAGAGCCTCTCTAAAAAGGTTAATAACATGCTAATAATGTGTTTTATAGTATGTATACTTGATTTGAGGTGATTTGAAAGTCAAACGTCAAGGGACGACCAAGACGTTCGACGACTAGTCACCAAAGGACCTTAGGTGTTTTTATGTGATTATGTGTTTGTCATGGGCTCTTGAGGTACTTATATGAGTTATAATGACTTTTATAAGCAGTATGTTCAGTTTCTTGAAGTTTGGAGGTCAAACGTTCAAGAACGTCCAAGAGATTCAAAGGTTAGCCATTTTGATGTGCTAGAGAGTCCTTTACCTCATTTTTGTGTGTTTTTTAGAGTTGATAAGCAGTGTAGTTGACCCTAGTACCTTGATGGACATGTTAAGGGTCAAAACATTATAGTACGAGTCCCCGAGTACAACCCGAAGGGCCCCCTAGGAGGACCCAAACCTTGAACAAGAGGCTGCCCAAGGCAGCGTGCACGAGCAAGATTTGGACCTTGCCCTCGTTACGCGCGCCTGGCATGCACCTTACTGCCTCAAATTTTATTTGGGTCAGAATGGGGACGCTGCTCCGCGATGCAGAGCCCACTACCAAATCCGGTAGAGTCGTTTTTAAGTCAATCTTGACCTATCTAAGAGCCCCAATTCGTGTGGGGGTGTTTTGGTAACTTGGAGGACGTTTTATTAACTGATTTTAGGACCTTTTTAAACCCTTTCCCAAGCCAAAACACCAATACCCATTAAGAAATCAAATTCCCAAAGTTCTCTTCTCTTCCAAAAACCCGAAAACCTCCATTGAAGACCAAGCTCAAGAACAAGCTATGGAGTTGGATTCTTGGAGTTTATTCTCATATTTTCATGGGCTTTTTAATGTACAAGGTATGGTGATCCTTCATCCATAGATAACCATTCATCTATGGAGTCCTTTCAAAGATTTTCAATATGAATTCTAAGTCAAAAATCCTATTTTTGAATCTAGCCATGGGTTCATTCTCAAATCGATTTCAAAAGCATTCTAATGATGAATATATGTTTAATTACTGATTTTATGATGAATTTCTATCGAATTTTATGGATAACCCATGATCCTCCTAATTTCTCAAATTAGCCTATAATGCGGGTCTTGTGATCTTGACTTGATGTTAATAGAATTGTGATTAGATTGTATTGAATTGCTTTTTGCTATTACTTTCTATATCATATGAATATGAATGATGGAGGAATGATCAAAGATGATAATTATCTTGGAGATTTGGTAAGTTGACTTATTTCTTTTAATTAGCCTAGAATGTACATTGAATCATGTTGATTGGTATGGTTCACCTTTGGTGGAGGAGTTTACATTCTTGGACATGTTTATGTGTTATGATCATCGCTTTGAAGACATTAGATGCAATATGTATTGATATGATTATTTCTATGTTAGGAAGTTGAAGGATGTAGCCTTGATTCTAATATCATGTTCTAAATGAATTGATGTTATGTGATGTTAAGTGTATAGTCTTTTACACTACTTGTTTAATCTAGGTGTGGAGATGATGTTATATGTATATGTGTGATGATCATGTTAGGGTTAGATGGTCTATATGGCTAGTGATAAAGAATATCCTTATAGCATGACCCCTATCGATATGAACCCTATATAAATGTATGATCAAAGTACGATAGGAGTTTAATATTCTATTGTTGAATATGCACTTTTCTCCTATGATGTAATGTGAGTGTGTTTAGTCTATAGTCCTTAATACTCTATATGTGTATGACTTGAGACTTGAAGAATGTTGTACATGTGTTGTGTTCTTTAGAGGGTGACTTCCTCAATACTATATGATAGCCATTATGTGATCATGTTGACCAATGTACACACACACTTCATGCATATCTATGAGTAGGATAGATTCATGATGACTAAGGAAAGGATAGTTCTCCTATGCATCATTACCTATTTATATGTATGTAAAGTATATGATTTATGAAGTTATGAACGTGTGTGCCTAAAGGTGTTTATGTGAAGGTAGATCTCACATATATGTACACACACACATGCATGTACGAATATGATATGATTATGTGAAAGGACATTCTCACGTAATGTAGGTTCTATGATGAATGTAGAATTCTTATCCTAGACACCTTTGAGCTATATGATATATGAGGGAGTAAGTCCCTAAGGCCTATTCTTTATGAACTGATGTTATCTAAAGTCTTAATGATGTTTAAAAAAGGATTTATTGCTTAGCACCGAAAGGGCATGTAAATGAGATGGGTTTCTTCATGACTAGTAGTGTTGATTCCCAAGGTATATGTTGTCTAATGATATGGAAACCTTCACGATTAGTAGTAAATGTTTCTAGAAGCAATCTCCTTGTCCTTAACTATATGCCCAAATAGGACTCTAACTTAGTGGATCCACCTAGCTAAGCTATGTACGAATGGTTGCACCTTAGGCAAGTGTTAACCCTCTTTTTTCGGTGTGGGTGTAGAACACCGGATTCCATGAAGATCACACGGTCTATGTTAGTTATGGCTATGTTTCCCGAAGGTTAATAAGTAACTAAGATAAGCATATGAACTCTAATCTAAATTCCTTGAGAAGTGTACTTGGCATGGGAGGACTATGGAACCTACCTATACATTGAACTAGATGACTTCAAGAAAGGATAGGATTTGAGACCCTTATGAAGTAAAGACTTATGTTATGTATGACTTGTATGAATGCATGTTAAGTGACCTTGTCATGTCAAGATATGAAATATGACTATGGATGTGAATTACACTTGTAGCTTCTAAATGAATTTATTTAGTATATGTGGGGGTATGAAACTCCATGTGTAAATTGCACAAGTAAGCTTATGAAGGGGTTGTGAGGGTAGTTTACCTATTATATGAACTAAATAAGTCTATGAATTAAGTTTATGAAGTATGATGAGTGTTCCTATGATGTTATGAAGTATGATGAGTCCTTATATGATGATATGAACTATGTGACCTTATTCGTAGTTGTGAATGAATATGTTATGACTTGTTGAATATTTTATGCCTATTCTAGGGTGACTTCTTAGGTACACTTGATTGAAGTAGCAGTACGGGATGTTACCTACACATTGCACTAATGTGACTTAGGAGTTGTCTTAGGTGATGGTTCTTTTGTGAAGTTGATGTCTTTGATGTGCTTATGACTTGTGAGTACATGTGGTTGTGTTTATGAAGCATATTATGAATTACTATTGTAAGGTGATCTCAAGATGATACAATGCACTAGGCACAGTTGAGGGTTACTTAAGAAAAGAAGTAAAATAAAAGAGAGGTAATGTATGATATGTATTGAGTATGCTTATAAGTATGATAAATGGCTTTATGTGATATTATGCTCATTATCCATGTAATATGATGTATGTGAACTATATTGCGCTTATGTTCATGAAGTTAACTAAAAAGACATGTTGCATGATTTCAAAAGAAATATCCTCTTTAAATGCATGTTTTTGCATGGTTGCCATACTTAGTGAATTCTTGTACTAATACCATTCTTCTTCATTATTTTACACCAAGTGTAGGTGGTGATGGCTAGAGGATGTCTCCTAGAGGAAGAGCTTGGATAGATCTCCCAAGTTTAAGTAAAGGACCACATATGATTAAAGGGTTGCCTATGTCAAGATGTTCTTAAAGTTAATGTAATAGATTAGATATTATTTTATGTTATTAAGGGTCATGTCCCTATTAGATTCTATTGAGTTCTGTATTAAAATGGCAAAGACACAATTACAATCTAACTATGTATTATGACTCTTATTTAATATATATACGAAGTAATGTTCTATCATATGACGTGCTATGAAAAGTTTTAAATTTTCTGCTATTTTTATGAGTTTGCAATGAATTTATGCTAAGGGGCTTGTCTTAGACCTCTGAGAGGTCGACGACTCCGTGTTAAGGTTCGAGAATACAATAACTTCTAGGGTATACCCTCGGGTAGTAACAATGATTGCATGTTAAGTGACTTAGCTATGTCATGATATTAATTATGAGTATGCATACGAATTGCACTTATCGCTTCTAAGTGAGTTTACTTAGTACATGTGGAGGTATGTGACTCTATGTGTACATTCCACGAGTAAGCTTGTGAAGGGGTTGTGATGGTGGTTTACTTATGGTATGAACCAAAAGAGTTATGACTAAGGTTGTACTAAATGAAAGAGTCCTTAATTGATACTATGAAGTATGTGACCTTATTTCTAGATATAAATGAAAGTGTTATGACTTGTTAAGTATGTTATGCCTAGTCTAGGGTTACTTGTTATGTACACTTGGTGGAAGTAGTATTATGGGATGTTATCTACACATTGCACTAGAGTGGCTTAGGAGTTGATATTTTTATGGTCTTTATGTGAAGTGATGTCTATAATGTGCTTATCACTTGTGAATATATGTGGTTGTGTTTATGAAGCATATCTATGAAAGACTATTGTAAGGTGACCTCAAGGTGATACATTTTACTAAGTACACTTGAGGGTTACTTAATAAAGGAAGTAAGATAAAAAGAAAAAGTAAAGTATTATATGTATTGAATATGCCTCAAAGTACGATAAATGGCTTTATGTGCTATCATGAGTAGTATCCATAACTATATGATGTATGTAAACTATATTGAACTTATATGTGCCTATGTTCATCAAGTTTACTAAAAATACATGTTGCAGGATTTGAAATGAAATGTCCTCTTTAAATGCATGTTATTGCGTTGTGTTATACTTAGTCATCTTTTTACACAAAGTCTTGGTGGTGATGGCTAGAGGATGTCTCCTAAGTGAAGAGCTTGGATAGATCTCTCAATTTCAAGTAAACAGACCCTTATGATTCAAGGGTTGCCTATGTCAACATATTCTTTAAGTCGATATAATAGATTAGACTTATATGTTGTGTCTTAAGATGGCAAAGAGACTTAGATTCTAACAATGTATGATGATATTATATATATATATATATATATATATATATATATATATATATATATATATATAAAGTAATGTTCTAGCATATGATGTGCTATGAAAAGTTAAAAATTTTCCACTATTTTTACGATTACGCAATAAAAGATTTGTAAGGGCTTGTCTTAGACCTCCGAGAGGTCAACGATGTCGTGTGGCGATCTAGGAGTACTCTAACTTTTAGGGGGTACTTTGGGTCATAACAAACTTGGTATCAGAGCATAAGATTTTGTATTTTTTCCTTAGGTTTCAAAGTCTCATATTGCCACGTCTAGTAGAGTCTCGTTTATTGGTGGTGAGTCTCGACACATCTATGAGCGAGAGGCTACAGGACGATAGAGTTTCCATTCTTCACTATTCTCATGTCGTGCCATAGAAGTTAAATCTATATGATCTATCTCTTACGTTTCCTTTTCCGGTGGTATTTTAGATGTGATTGCTTGGACTGGGATGATGTCTCAATGCTTGAGGGAGAAAGGTGAGTTTTTATGCTTACCTTTGTTTTATGGTTTGGTGAGTATATGTGAAGGTGAATTTAGTATATGTTGATGTGATGCCATTTATGGCTCTACATGGATTATGAGGAAGGAGATGCTATGTGGAAAAGTTATGATATGATGTGGTTATAGCTTGTTAGTTATTGTTATGTTTGAATGGAACTCCCCTTGGAATGATCGATTGCCTTATGATTATGTAGGATGGTAGCATCATGTTACGATATAGGCTTGAAAAGTCTTGGAGAATGTGGTATATAGTGAGAAAGATGAATGTTGCCTCTGTATACGTGAAAAGCTTCATAATTGTCCTTTTGTGGATTTATGATAGTGTGTTGAGCCTTGTAAAGTGATTGTGAAGTATGCTAGTTAATGGGAGAACCCTTATTACTAGTTAATGATTCCCTCTATGAACCTAATCTAAGAGTGGTAAAAAGGGGGAAAGTAGTTTTATTCCATGAGTTGGAAGTATGATTACCCTAAGGTGACTTAGGGGGATGTATGGTATGTACCCTTACCTCTTGAAGAGAAGAAGAGAATTGAGGTTGACCTACTTTGAAGTGGTTAGTTCTCTTTTAAGCTTCAATTTGAGTATGTTCAATTGAAAAAGTTCTTTGATTTTGCCTAGGCATGGTTGGTTTGAAAGTTCCACCAAAATTGATGAACCTTTTAGGTTGGTCTTGACTTGCCTCGACCTCGGTGTTTAAGGGCATGATGTGATTTGGGTTACCCCAAGTGGTGGATAATGTGCATAGATGGTATGATTTCTAGAGCCCTTGATGTCCATATGTTGAGTTTCCTTGAACTTCTCTAGGTTGAGAATCACTATGAAGTGATGGTGACGTGCTTAGTTAATACGGGTTATAAGCTAAATTCCCCAAGAGTTGAGATGAGTTACTCTTAAATTTGTTTATCCTTAGTGGGGGGAGGATGATTGGAGTAGTAAGGTGGTAGATATACCTATCTTTTCCTTCTGTTCCTACTCAAGCTTGAACCCAAGAGTTCCTAAGTAGCTTGTTCATGATAGGAGTATTGAATAAAAGGATGAGTTGCATGTTCTCCATATTTTATGCATGTCTTAAATGACACTATGTTATGCATGTTATGAAAGGTCATTATTGCATGAAAACAAAGAATTTTTGATAAGTTGCACGCGGCTCATGTTTTTGAACATCTTTATGTGATAATGTGCAATTTGTTCTCATGAGATAGCTTAATGAGAATGCTTGATGTAACTCATATTGTGTGGTGTTTTGGCCTCACTATGAGAAATGGAGTCTCCTTTAAATAAGAAAAGATGATTCTCTTTGATAAATTTGTGACTTTTGAGATTAGGGGAGTGTTACTATAAAATCACTCTTGAGGTGTGATGGTTTGTCTAGCCTATGTTTGTTGTTTTGCCTATAAATTGTGATAAATTTCCCTAAATGATGCATGTTTATGAAAGCTGGTGATGTGCTTGAAATAGAAAGCTGTAAATTTACTTCCTAATGTTGTGATGTGCTTGGTGTGACCTACCATGTTGATTTCAAAAGAAAGAAAGTATAAGCATAATGTTGTTTGGAGTAAAGAAATCCCTCTTAAATATGAATTAACCTCTATGCATTGCTTTCATATGAACTCTATGATGCCATGTGCATAGGTTGTGACTAGGAGAAGGTAGTTCCCAATTGAACAAAGCTAAGCATGGTAGTTTCATATATGACTTTGATGGTATTATTTCTAGACTATAATATTGTAGTCGTTCTACATTATTAATAATTCTTGTGCAACTAAATGAATTGTTCAAAATTTTCTCATGAGTTGAAGTGTGGATTATTCCTATATGTGCAATTGAATTCCATTGTATGTCTAAACTTGTGCTGAAATAATAATCATGCCTAAAGTTGGAGAAGGTAGTTCCTCCAAATGGCAATGAATATGAAGAAGTATGTATGCATGGAATGAAATGTAGAAGTATTCCATGTTTAATTATGTTTCTTTGGTTTCATGATTGTATGAAGTTGGTGTTTCTTGGTATGTTTTGTGCATTGAATATTGTGTGATAACATGTTGAGGTGTTTTGAGATGCATTAAGACTCATTGAGTCCTTGAAAGTGTTTAAAATGTTTGAAGTGTCATTCGAGGACGAATGTTTCAAAGTGGGGGAGTATTGTTACACCCTCAAAATGAGATAGATTTAATTAAAGCCTAACATGTTGGTTATGAGTTTACTAAGTCCTTAAAATACTAATTATAGTGTTAAAATGAAGTGTGTTAATCTTGGAGGAGTTTGTAGGTCAAACGTCCAAGGACGTCCAAGATGTTCGAAAGTTTTGCCTTGAAACGTGATTGTGTGTCTTAGTGGGTTTCGTCAAGTTTTATGTGTTGTTTTGAGTTCAAATTGACGTGAGAGGTTCCTAACATGTATATGAGAGTAATTAAAGTGGAAACGTCAGGGCAAAACTCCTTGAGGACTGATGAAAGGGTCATAGACGAGGACGGAAGCCTTGGGCTAGCAGGCTGCCCAAGGCAGCAGCATTTGGTCACTGGGTGAACCAGTCGGCGTCGCGGACTTATTCCACCAAGGGCCAAAATGTTGCTCCACATCGCGGACACGTGGCAGAATCCACTAGTTAAAAAATTAATTCCAAAAATGATGCGGGAAAAGCTCCGCGTCGCGGACTTGTTCCACGACGAACATTCCGAAAATTAAAGTTGAGTTTGACATGTCTAAAAGTACAAATAAATATGGGGGTGTTTTGGTGACTTTGGGTGACGTTTATAAACTTATTTTAAGACCTATTTAACTCCTTTCCTAAGTCAAACCCCAACACGCAATAATAAAAATCAAAACCCGAAAACTCTCATCTCTTCCAAATTCCCCCAAAACCTATATTGGAGAACAAAATTCAAGATAAGGATAGGGTATGGATTTCTACGGTTTCTCCTACAATTATTCATGTGTATTCCATAAATAAGTTATGTTAATCCTTCATCCTTAGTTATCCATTCATCTAAGGATTTAAATAAATGATTTTCAAAAGAGTTTGAAAGACCAAAATTCCCAATTTTCAATCTAGCCATTGGTTAACTGTCAAATTCATTTCAAAGTCATTCTAATGATGGATTTATGTTTAATAACATTTTTAATTATGAATTTCAATCCAATTTCATGAAGAACCCATGATCCTCCTAATTTCTCATATTGGCCTATAATGTGGGTCTTGTAATCTTGATTTCATGTTTATACAATTGTGATTAGAATGTGTTGAGTTGCTTGTTGGTATTACTATCTATATCAATTGAATATGAATTTCGGAGGAATGATCAATGATGATAATTAGCTTGGAGTTTTGGTAAGTTGACCTATTTCTTCTAATTAGCTTAGAGTGTATATTGAATTGTGTTCATTGGTATGGTCCACTTATGGTGGCGGTGTTTAAATTCTTGTACATGTTTATGTGTTATGATCATGGACTTGAAGACCTTAGATGCAAGATGAATTGATATAATGTTTCCACACTTAGGAGGTTGAAGGATTTAACCTTGATTCTAATATGTGAAGTATATGAGTAGCCTACAACACTAGTTGCATGATTTAGGTGTGTGGTTGATGTTATGTATATATGTGATGATTATGTTAGGGTTAGGTGTGGTCTAATATGTCTAATGTTGATGAGTACTCTAATAGCATGACCCCGACCTATATGAACCCTATATGAATGTGTGATCAAAGTATGGTAGGAGTCTTCTATTCTAATGATTTAGTATGTACTTATCTCCTATGGTATAATGTGATTGTGTGTAGTCTATAGTACTTAATACTATATATGTGTGTATGACTTGATACTTGAGGAATGTTGTACATGTGTTGTTATGTTTATAGGGTGGCTTCCTCAATTCTATGTGATAGCCATTATGTGATCATATTGACAAATGTACACAAACACACTTCATGCATATCTATGAGTAGGATAGATTCATGGTGACTAAGGAAATGATAGTTCTCCTATGCATCAATACCTATTTTTATGAATGTAAGTATATGATTAATGAAGTTATGAGCATGTGTGACTAGAGGTGTTTATGTGAAGGAAGATCTCACATTCTATGCATACACACATGATGTATGATTGTATGTATATGTGAAAGGACATTCTCACATGAAGTACGGTCTATGATGAAAGGACATTCTCATCTTAGAAACCTTTGAGCTATATGATGTATGAAGGAGCAAGCTCCTAAATCCTTCCTTATGAATTATAGTATTAAAGGCTTAACTATATATATTAAAAATAGAGTTAGAGTCTAGCTCCTAGTGACCATGAAAAATGAGAGTGGGAGCTTCACGTTAGTAAGTCCCTCTACCCACAAGAGAACCTTCACGTTTAGCAAGTCCGGGTTCCCAACATAGATTTTGTCTTATGAGATGGAAACCTCCAAGCTAGTAAGTCAAGGTTTCTAGAATCAATCTCCATGTTTCATAACTATGTGTCCCCGTAGGTTATATCTTGTGGATACCACTATAGCTATGTACGATTGGTTACACCTTAGGCAAGTGTCAGCCCTCTCTTTTCGGTGTGGGAGTAGAACACTGTATTACATGAAGCTCACATGGTCTATGTCGGTTATGGCTATGTTTCCCAAATGTTAATAAATTAACTAAGATAAGAATATGAATTCTAATACAATTCCTTGAGAAGTGTACTTAGTAAGAGGAGGACTATGGACCCTACCTATGCATTTCACTAGATGACTTCATGATAGGATAGGATTGGATCCTCTTATGAAGTAAAGACTTATGTTATGTATGAATTGTATGAATGCATGTTAAGTGACTTTGCTATGTCAAGATATGAATTATGAGTATACATGTGAATTTCACTTATGGCTTGTAAGTGAGTTTACTTAGAATATGTAGAGGTATGGAACTCTATGTGTACATTGCACAAGTAAGCTTGTGAAGGGTTTGTGAGGGTGGTTTACTTATGGTATTAACTAAATGAGTTATGACTAAGGTTGTAGTAAAGGAAAGTGTCCTTAATTGATACTATGAAGTATGTGGACTTATGTATAGTTATAAATGGAAGTGTTATGACTTGTTAAGCATGTTATGCCTAGTCTAGGGTGACTTCTTAGGTACACTTGGATGAATTAGTATTATTGGATTCTATCTACACATTGCACTAGTGTGACTTAGGAGTTGTCTTACGTTATGGTATTTATGTGAAGTGATGTCTATGATGTGCTTATGACTTGTGAATATATGGGGTTGTGTTTATGAAGCATATCTATGAAAGGCTATTGTAAGGTGACCTCAAGGTGATACATTGTATTAAGTACACTTGTGGGTTACTTAAGAAAGGAAGTAAGTTAAATAGAGAAGTAATGTATTCTATGTATTGAATATGCCTCAAAGAACGATAAATGACTTTATGTGATTTTATGAGTAGTATCAATGTCTATATGATGTATGTGAACGATATTGAGCATATACGTGCCTATGTTCATGAAGTTTACTAAAAAGACATGTTGCATGATTTCAAATGATATGTCCGCTATAAATTCATGTTTTTGCATGGTTGTGATACTTAGTGCATTCTTGTACTAATACCATTATTCTTCATCTTTTTACACAAAGTGTAGGTGGTGATGGTTAGAGGATGTCTCCTAAGAATAGAGCTTGGATAGATCTCCCAAGTTAAAGTAAAGGGTCCTTATGATTCAAGGGTTGCCTATGTCAAGATATTCTTTAAGTTGATGTAAAATATTAGACTTATATTTTATGTTTTTAAGGGTCGTGTCGCTACTCTATTCTATTGAGTTGTTTCTTAAGATGGCAAAGAGACTTAGAGTCTAGCAATGTATTTTTGATATTTTATATATATATGAAGTAATGTTCTAGAATATGATTTGATATGAAAAGTTTTAAATTTTCCACTATTTTTATGATTATGCAATGCAAGATGTCTAAGGGCTTGTCTTAGACCTCCGAGAGGTCGACGACGCCCTGTAGCGACCTAGGAGTAGTCTAACTTTTAGGGAGTCATTTGGGTCGTAACACTTGCTCCTAATAATGACTTTACTGAGTTGGTGATAATCATTGGATATTATAAGGGACCCATCCTTATTCTTTACAAACAAAAATGGAGCACCCCATGGAGAAATACTAGGTCTAATGAAGCATTTGTCTAGTAATTCCTTGAGTTAAGCCTTCAACTCTTTCAATTCGGTCGGAGCCATCAGATAAAGAGTACTTGAAATGGGATTGGTATCCGGTAGCAAGTCAATACCATAACCAATTCCCTGTTCGGGAGGGATTCCGGGAAGATTATTAGGAAAGACCTCCAGAAATTCCCTTACTACGGGAACTAACTCAATGGGAGGATTTTCGGAGTCTAAATTTTTTACTCTTACAATGTGATATGGACACCCTTTTGAGATAATTTTACAATCCTTAAGACAAGAGATAATACGACCTCTAGGAATACAATTTCCCCCCTTCCATTCTAAAACGGGTTCATTAAGGAAACTGAACTTGACAATTCTTGTTCTACTGTCAATGGAAGCAAAAGAATCATGCAACCAATCCATCCCCAAAATGGCATCAAAATCAACCATATAGAGTTCTACTAATTCAACATGAGTAACACTATTGGGAAACCTTATCGGACAATTTATATATACCATCTTTGAAACCACAAACTCACCTACCGAGGTAGTTACCATGAAAGATTCATTTAGAATATCGGGCAAAATTTCAAAGTTTCTATCTATCAAGAGAATAACAAAAGATAATGTAGAACCCGGATCAAGTAAAGGACATACATCAACAGAGAAGACTTGTAACATACCGGTCACCACATAGGAATAACTCTCTCGTTCACCCCTAGAGCAAAGTGCATAAAATCGATTCTTCTTTGGAGGATCCAGATTTGAACGACTAGCTTGAGCTTGCCTGCTACCTTTGTCTTCCCCTTCAAGTTAGGGCAATCCCTAACCTTGTGGCGACTCTTTCCACACCCAAAGAAATTTTCCGTCCCAACAAGGCAATCACAATAATGCTTCTTGCCACAATTTCCCCAAGTTGGCTTCTTGCTTGGTGAGCTAGTACCTCATTCATTTTGAGACTTTGGGTTAGACACCCTATCATCAAGAGCCTTGTGAAATTTTGAAGTAACATGATTAGAAAACCTTTTCTTGAACATAGGCTTGTCTTGAATGTCAAGCCTACCCTTTAAACAACCACCTTCATAAGACTTGGCATTCTTAGCCTCCCTACTCTTTCTCCTTATCCTATTTTCTTCCACTCGTTGATCATGAACCATGAGACTAGATATATTCATATTATAATGAATCATAGCCGAACAACATTCTTCCACCAAGTCATCAGACACCCCCTTAAGAAAACAACTCATCTCGTCCATGGAGCATACTTTGATAATTTAGTGAATTTCAAGGAGTAGTCAAGTACACTCATACCTCCTTGACGAAGGTTGATGAATTCTTCCACCTTATCATCATCTCAGTAGGAAAGTACCTATCAAGGAAAGACTTCTTGAAGATCTCCCAAGTCACATACCACCTCTTAGTGCCCTATTATCCCTCCATTGCACATACCAAATTTGGGCCACATCTTTTACTAGATAAGCCGCTAACTCGGCCTTCTCAATTAAGGTCATACCTATAGCATAGAGAATATTAAAGGCCTCATCGAGGAAATCTTGAGGATCCTCATCCGACCTCAACCCTAAGAACATAAGTGGATTCATTCTAGCAAAGTTTCTCAAACGCGAGTCCATAGTGATAGCATGTTGAGGCCCTCGGGGTCCAACCTCACTATTATTTTGGGTCGTCATATCTTGAACTTGAGAAGTGACAACATTTTCTTGAGAGGTAGCTTGAGTCAATGTGAGAAAACATGACCTTATATATCCGTCGATCATTGGTGGAGGAGCAACCGGAACTTGATCACCCATACCAACTTCTTCAAGTGGAGGCACTTGGTTGTCTTGTGGAGGTACTTGATTGTCATTAGCTCCCGCATTAGCCATTTCTTTTTTGGCCCTTCTAGCAGCGTCTCTTCGATTATTCATACCTAAAACCAAGATATAAGGTTTACGTGAAAGCACATAATAGTACTCTAGAGGAACGACATAGGGATACAAGAAGATGAGAGTTTCTAAGTATCACATAGCCTATCTTTCATAAGTGTGGCGTGCTTCAAAATTATGAATAAGAATCAACATAGACGTGGTTTAATAAGACATCAATTCTAGGGATATTAAACCTCTTGCTCTGATACTAAATTTGTCACATACGGGAAGTACCCCCTAGACGTAACCGGCGTCATCGTCCTCGGAGAGGACTACGACTAGCCTCTTAGCATTCATCATTACATTCATAGGTTAAAAATGCGGAAAATTTTATTCTTTTCTTTTATATCTCTCATGAGGTTTATATTAATCTCTCGCACACACATAATATATTCATATCAAGTTACATAGACCCTTCATATAAGAAGATTACATAGTCTTCTACTTTTATGCCACACACATATATAAGCTACATAACATAGTCTTAAAACGGATGTCTCATATCATAACTATATAAACGAGAGTATAACAATTGATCATAGCTCATACATCAATACAATAAAAGCCACATATAGGCTATACAATCTTAGTACTAAAATTAAAGAGAATGAACAAAGTGTCTTTAAGACTAATCAACATCCAGTGCTAGAAAAGTGGCATTGTCCTCGAACTGGTGAGGGCCTACCAAACTTGGATAATGAGAAACCAAGTCTTCCTTCAAAAGTCGTCAAGAACCCTTCAACAACCAGAACCTAAAATGTTGGGGAAAAAGGGAGAAATGGGGTTAGCAAATCACTTGTACTAAGTATAGAAGCATATGCACACACCATATAAATCATGCTAAAAAGGGAAATTTCCTTAAAGCATGCAAATTTACTTTAAAAGTCTTATTCACATTCAAGAACCAATACAAGTCAATATTACATATTCATTATGTCAAGACCATGTACATCACAAGACCAACAATATTAAGTCTATTCAAGTAAACATTCATATCAACATAATTGGGCACATAATAAAGACAACTCTATCATCAAGTTATAAAATCAACAAGCATGTATAAGAGTTCATAAAATCATAACCAAAGCAAGACCAATACTCATGAACCCTCATTAAGTCCACTAGTGCAACGAATAATCAAAGCCCCATAACCTCACTCAATCATGTAAACTTAACAAGAACCATACAATTAGACCACATAAGGTAATGTGGAATCCGGTGTCATGGAACACTACATCGAAAGAAGGCGGACTACTTGCCAAGGTAGTACCAAAACATAAACATAGAATCTATGTGGATCCACTAGCTAGTATTCATATGGGGGAAACATAGTTCATGAACTAGGAGATGTAGTTGGGACCCTCTTTATGCTACATGCATTATAGTCTCCAATCTCATGAGTACATTAGTGATCCTACCTTCCCTATTTGGACAGGACACTCCTCACTCTAGTTCACTCGGTGCTAAGCTAAAGTCTCTTTTGAAATGTCTTTAAGTCTATATTAAACATCATAGCTTAGTTTAGGTCATAGGGTCTATACCTTATATACTCATCATCATATCTCAATAAGAATTGCATAAGTATTTTCCTTTCATTACTATTGAGACATGTGAGGTTAGTACATTTACATATAACATTATATTAAGGCACATTGGTAAGTTATCACTATCCTTATAAAATTTACATCTTCGCGAACAACTCACAAGCCATAGTTAAAGACATTCCAATTCAACATCATACCAACCCTAATCAATCTTATCATAAGGTATATTTCAATATAACTTAATCATTAAACACAAATAATCATAATTGAAGTAAAGAATTGAAATCAGAAGACTTAGCCCAATCTTCTTCAGAACACCTCATCAAGGTCTTACCAGAAACCATCCAATTCAACCCAACAATGAGTGCAATGGCATCACACAATAGTAATCAACACAATCATGAAGTCGATTGAATTACTACACGACAATTCATCACTAGTTCATAGGACTTAGGTCAAATTCATGATCCACTTCACAACCTAGGCTATTTAATAAAGAACTAGAATAATTGGATTACAATACATCATAATATACTCATAAATATATAAAAGAATCATAAACAAAGCAATGTAGATAGTAAAATTCTTAATAGAAGAAAACCCACTTGAAAACTCTCTTTTTGAAATTAATTTGGAGGAGCACTTTGGAGAAAGATATCCCAAAGGTGAAGGGAATAACATACCTTACTAATTGATCAAGTTTGATGGAGAAAATACACCTCCTTGATACCCTAGAAACCTTCTTTTCTTGTTCTTCATTGAGTTTCTTTGGGACAGAAAAGGAAGAGAGAAGGAAGGGCAATTGGGTTTTGGGAATTATAAGGAGTAGGTTTAGTTTAATTAGGTTTGGAGTCTTTGTAGAATTCATTAAATAAATTAATTAGACTCCCCTTAACCCCTAAATAATTAACCACTTAATTAACTAATTGAATTAATTAAAATGAAACAACAAAATAGTGGCCTGACCTACGAGACCCCGATTGACAGGCCGTATGTCAGTCGACAACCAAGCCCCCCTCCGTGCTGCAAATCCGTAGTTTTGGTAATAGACTGGCCAAAACAACCCCATCACGAAATTGACTAAGGGACCATCGACGTTGGCCATTGACGCCTCGTTGGTTGGCAACCATCGATGGCACTGTCTTTTGACAACTTTATGCCAAGCATAAAGGGTCCTCCTCAATGACCCTTTGGTTTGTCCTTGGTGAGTGGTACCCGAACATTTCAAGTATAACTAACTCTAATACGTGTTAGACACCTTACCACCAAATTTCATTGAATTCCGACTTCTAAAACCTTGTTAAATAGGCTAAGGCGCACTAGCACCTCTTGAACTAGTTTTCGGACGTCATGGACATTCTTTAACGTTTTGATTCTAAAACATCCTAAATGACATATATACATTTTAATTGACCTTAAAACCATGTTACAACTCTTAGACTCTCATGTTAGACTCTAGATTATGCTTTAGAGTTTTGCAGTATTACAACCACGGCCTATGAGATCATCCATGGTCTTTACATTCTTCAATTCAGTTTCACTTAATTTTCTTCTTTTAAATCTTCTTGCACGTCCACCTGTTTCACTTATACAAACACTATTAAACACATCATATTAACATAACTACACCTAAGTTTAGTACTAATTCTTAGTTTTCAAGTATCAAATATGCAAAAGTTTTGTGGCACATAGTGTTTGCAGGACAACCCTTAAATTAGTCGCCTGTTCTTCCTTATTCCTAGAGTAAATGAGGATATCATTGATAATGACGATAAAGAACAAGTGCACATACTACTTCAACACCTTGTTCGTCAAATGCATGAAAGTTGTGTGAGGATAGGTTAATCAAACTGACATAACTACAAATTCATAATGACCATATTGAGTTCTGAAGGTTTTTTTTGGATTGTAACTATCTCAGACTCAGAGCTTATGATAACTGCATCTGAGGTCTATCATCGAAAAATGACTAGCACCTTAAAGTTGGTAAAACAAGTAAGTAATCCTGGGGATAGGATACGTATTCTTTATTGTGACCTTGTTAAACTACTCACTTTCAATGCACATCCTGAGAGAACCATCTTTCTTCATGTCAAACAACACTGGTGCACCCCTTGGGGAAATACTAGGTTTGTTGATGCCCTTTTCTAGAAGGTCTTTCAACTGCTCTTTCGATTTCATTAGATTGGTTGGAGACATTATGTAAGGAGGAATATAAATAGACTTGTATATGGAAGAAGATCAGTTTTGAAGTTACAGGGAAAATCTGGGAAAATCTTCTCGAAACACTTCTGGAAACTCTCGGAAAATCTTGTCGAAACACTTCTCGAAACTCCAGGAAAATCTTCTCAAAAGACTTCTGGAAACTCATTAACTACGGGAACTGACTCAAGAGTTGCATTTTAGATCTTGAATCATTAACCTAAATTAGATGAAAGAGATAAATCTTAAAGATCATTTTTCTAGCCTTAAGGTATGAAATGAATCGACCCATTAGCGCTAAGCTACTACCTATCCATTCTATGATTTGTTCTTTGACAACTGAACACGAACAATCCTAGTTCTACTATTAACTAAGGCATAACTGGAATCTAACCAATGGATACCTAGAAGGATATCGAAGTTTATCACTTCTAACTCTACAAGATCTACTGAGGTGAATTTCTGAGAGATTGGTAAAGGCAATTTCTTTAAACCCGTCTAGCTATAATTGGGTCACCAACTAGAGTAGAGACTGTTAAGGTTGTGGTAGAGTTTCTAGAATTACAATAAAGTTTATTGCTAAATATGGAGTTACACAGAAAAGAGTAGCCCTTGGATGTAACAAAGCATAAATATATAAGTTAAAATTCGTAAGTTACCAATTACTACATCGGGAGAATCTTCCTGATCCTCGCGAGCCTGAAGAGCACATAACCTTTTTAGCCGTTTTCCGCCACATGTACCAGTTGAGTTACCCTACTTATTTGGGCGACCTCCTAGTGCTGCTGAATTTGTACATTTAGCCCTACCAATGTTTCCTCCTTGACCCTGTTTAGTAGAAGAAAAATGTATCATCATATGACAAGACTAACTAAACCCAAAACATCCTTTTTTTACTACAAGACAAACGTCTGGATGGTTCTTACCACACTTCAGACAAGTTGGGTAGGTCCTTCTTCCTGAAATACACCCGTGAGACTTATATCTTGATGCCCTATCTTTCTGATCCTTTAAAAATCTTGAAGATTGGATACTAGTTGATGAAGGTGTTGGAACTGAAGTCTTTGGATGAAATAGTGAATGATTTGCAGAACCAATTTCCGTTGAGAATACTCATAGTTGCATGTTATAGAATTTTTATTATCCTTAGACTCTTCCTTAAGATTATCTTTCTCAACCTGCTGAGCATGATGGATGAGTCTAGATATGTTCATATTTTCTAGAAACATAGTATTCCAATATGTTATTTTCACTAATTCTGATGCTTTATATATAAACTTGTTCATTTGAATTTTAGAATCAGCAACGATGTGAGGAGCATATGTGAAGAGTTAAGTGAAAATGAGTCTGTAATGAATTATCATTCTAACTTTCCTCAAATTAATGAATTCATGATCTATTTCCTCTCAACCCACTTGGAAAGAATTTTTCCAATAAAGCTTCACGAGAAAACTCCGAAGTAATAAGAACTGCATTTGTACCTCTGTTTTTGTTACACCTCGGAAATCAAATGACCTAGGCTAGAGCCTCACCTAATGAATAATGATTAAAATTGTTTTATAGACCTAAACTAGTGTAACCAACTTTTTTTGGAAGTATTAGATCCTAAACATCAAGAAACGACCATGTCATCCAGTAACTAATGAAATTGAACTAGTAGATGTCCTTGGGTCTTCTGAAGGTATCGGAGTGTTGTATGACGGGTAGACTTTTTTTAAAACTTTTAAAAAGGTAAAATAATGTTTTTAGGATCAAAAAGTCCAGGTGTGACCCCCGAAGGACCACCCTAGGCATCCTTTAGAAGGACCCAAGCATTTGGTAACCAAGCTACCCAAGACAGCACACATTGTGCTTGGTGGGAGCATGTCCGCGTCCCGGACTAGATCAACCATGGGCAGAAATGTTCGTCCGCATCGCGGAAGTTTATGCGGAATCCTCTGTCCCAAAATAAGGTTCTAGAAACTTGATGGAACAGCTCCACGATGCAAACTTTTTCCGCGATGAAAATTCTGAAAAATGAAAGTCAAGTTCGACTTTAAAAGATCCAACTACGTGAGGGGATTTTGGGTATTTTATAGGATGGGTATGTATTAATTTTAATTCAGTTTTACCCCAGTTTTAATCATCCAAAAAAATGCCAAATTGAAACCCCAATTTTTCTCACCTCTATCTAAATTCTCTCTTTACCCAAACCTCCGTTGAAGGAAATTAAATCTTCAAGAATAAGATCAAGCTTTAAATTCAATTTCATGGATAAGTCATCATTAAGGTATGGTTTCGTTCACTCTTTGGATTCCTTTCTCCAAGAGGTCCCTCCAAAGATGTTTTCAAAAAAAAACCAAATCTAGGGTTTTTCTCAACACATGGGTTTTCTTTGAAAAACAAAATTATGAATCAATTATCATGAATTATGATTATTTAGGGTTGTTTAGGTGTATAATTATGAATAATTATTATTTTTCACTTGAAATTCCCTTCAACCCATGTTCTTCCTCAGTTTCATAAATCTTTGATTTGATATGGTGAATGTTTTGAAGGTGATGAATATGTCAATAGTTTGTATTGATGTTAGTATTATATTACATCATGAATTACATTGTTTTACGTAATGGTTATGCATTCTTGGGTGATTGAAGTATGAAGTCCCATGAAGGGCAAAAAAAGAGGTATGAATGTTGGTTCTGCCTTGAACTAAATTATGAAAGATACAGTTACTTAGATGGTAATGATGTTATAGCTAATTTGTTATTGTGGTGTTGATGACAAGGTCCCCTCACCCTTAACCCTATACATATGAATTATATATGAAGTATGTGTGTATGTTACAATATGATTGTTATATGATTGAAACGTAGTTCTCGTGATTATAATAAATCGGTAAAGTGAATGGTTTACTCACTTCTAGTGTTTCTAAAGTGAAAGTATTGTTCTCACTTATGATCACCTATGAGATATTATGGTAATATGTTTACATAAGGGTCTAGTAAAGGCTAATGTGAAATTATGTGATTACTAAAGAGGTTTACTAAAGGGAATAGATGATTAGCACCGAAATGGTATGTAAACGAGATGGGGGTTTTATGTTTAATAAGAGTGGCTCCCCACATGGGTTTCCTCACCTTTAGTAAGTCTAGAATCCCAAAGATATTTGTTGTCTCGTGAGATGGAAACCCTCATGTTTAGCAACTTAGAATTTCTAGTAACAATCTCCATGACCCTTAACTATGTGCCCGCATAGGACTCTAGCTTAGTGGATCCACCTAGATAGATATGTACGAAAGGTTACACCTTAGGCAAGTGTTAACCCTGTCTTTACGGTGTGGGAGTATAACACCAAATTCCATGTAGCTCACATAGTTTAATGTCAGTTATTGCAACCTCTTTCCCTAATATATAAGTAAATGAATAAGGGAAATGTATGGACTCTCTTGAGGTATTTTCTTTAGGGGTGTCTACATATTGTCAGAGAGGGTATGAGACTTCTTTTACAAATTGCACTTATGGGATCCTAAGGGATGGTTCTAGTAGTTTCCCTTTCTAATTATGTTTATTATTACTCATGTATGTGAAGTCATGTATGATCTTTATGAATATAGAAAGTTAAGATGAAATATGAGATTACGAATGTATATATGAAGTAGGTTGTTTAATGGGATACTCAGATTTTGATACGGTAATGGAATTTTATTCTTTGTATTGCATAAGTATTACTTGGGTGGTCTACATGTTGGGATGATATTATGTTGGGTTGGCTTATGATGATGACTTTATGTCCATATTGGATAAACTTGGTTAAAAGCATGTTTTGACTATAATTTCCTTTTATACATGCATTGATGAGTTTTATGCATCGAAGCCATACTTAGTACGTGTGATGTACTAACCCATATATTCTTACCTTTTCCCAAAAAATGTAGGTTTGGGTCGTTAAGGGTTCAAGGCCATTTCGGAAGTATACTTGGATTTGCTTCACCAAGTTGGTGAGTACTCATGTTCGAGGAAAAGACCCTATGTCCTATCTTTTTAGTTCATTGCTTATGTTGAAAGAAAATGTTGTACTTTTTATTTCTGGACTCCTTATTGATGATAGGGTTAAGTCCCAAATTTCTATACTCCTATGTTTAGATGGTATGTTGTGACGATGTTAGATTCTATTTTCATATACGAAGCAAAAGTGAACTTCCAAAGTAAAAGTTTTAGATTTTTCCGTATTTGTATTCTATGATAAATGTTATAACGAATACTAAAGTCTTGTCTAAGACCTCATTGTGTACGAAGACTCCGGTTATGACTAGGGAGTGCTCCCCGATTGAGAAAAACTTTTTATGGGAGCATAATGTGGAGAATAATTTAGGATTGATGTCACAAAATACCACGTCGAGTAGTGTCTTGTTCATGGGTGTGAAGAGTGCCACAGTTACGTATGAGAGGCTATGAGATGATTTGTAACTTTCACTCTTTTGTTATTCTTTAGTCGTGTCTATGAGTCTTAACTCTATCTAGTCCTTTCTTCTAATTCTTCTATTGTTGTTATAGGCAATGAATATTAGAAGGAACAATTCTTGAAGGGCCAATGGGGAGAATGCGAATGAGGCGGTTCCCCCTTAAGGTCCTCAAAACCCTCAAGTTCCTATTGAAGAAGGGGTTGTGCCTAATGTTGAGATAAGGGAGGCTATTCATAGCTTGAATCAAGTGTTAGCCACTCAAGCTGCAACGAATACTAGGATGCAAGTGAACTCTAATTCTAGCACCACCGCTTCTAGGATTAGGGATTTCACAAGGATAAATCCCCTTATATTCTTTGGTTCCAAAGTGGAGGAGGACCCAAAAAGATTCATTCATGAAGTGATCAAGGTATTAGATTCTATGGGTGTGTCTATTCAAGAAAAGATTGAACTAGCCGCCTATCAACTTAAAGATGTGGCTCAACTTTGGTATGAACAATGGAAGGAGGAGAGGCCTGTTAGAGAAGGTATGGTTAGTTAGCCTCATTCAAGATGGCTTTCCTTGATAGGTTATTCCTCTTTGAATTAAAGGAGAGCAAAATGCAAGAATTCATCGATCTTCCCCAAGGGGGTATGAGTGTGAATGAGTCTAGCCTCAAGTTCACTCAACTATCAAAACATACTCCTACTATGGTGGCGGATTCAAGGGCCAAGCTGAACAATTTTCAATTCGGATATCAAACCTTTTGGTTAATGAATGTAGGTCATTTATGTTTATTCCTAGCATGATATCTCTCATCTTATGGTTCATGCTGAAAAAATTGAGGAGAAAAAGCTTAAGAAAGTTGGTAGGGAGTAGAAGAGATTCCAAGGCTAGATTTGAGGTTCAAGATAAGATAATGTGCAAGAATAGGTTTGCCAACCATGGTCCTCATAATACTCCAAGGGTCAACAAAGGAAAATAGTCTACCCCCGAACCTCAAGAGGGAGAAAGTGGTGGTTCTTATGTAGAGAATCCTATTTGTGCAAAGTGTGGTAGAAAACATGAAGGTAAGTTCCTAGTTTGCACGGGTAATTGCTCTAGTTGTGGTAAGAGTTTTAACATGAAGATGTAATGCCCTATGTTGAATGCCCAAAGAACGGAAAATGTTCAAGCACAAGCAAGTTTTCCAAATTCCGATGCTCCTAAGAAGAATCGCTTCTACGCTCTCCAATCCCGCGTGATCAACAAAGCTATCCGGATGTTGTTACTAGTATGTTGGAAGTATTTTATATTAATGATTATGCATTTTTGGACCTTGGTGCCACTTTGTATTTTGTAACTCCTTTAGTGATTGTGAAATTTGATATGCTTCTTGATGTCTTAGATAAACCCTTTTCTGTATCTACCCTGGTTGGTATTTCCTTAGTTGATAGAAGAGTCTATAGAGGTTGTCCCATTTCTTTGCCCAGTAGAGTTACATTGGTTGATATGGTAGAATTTGATATGTTTGACTTTGATGTCATATTGGGGATTCATTGGTTACATGTTTTTTTTGCTTCAATTAATTGTAGAACAAGGGTAGTTAAATTCAAATTTCCTAATGAACGCATTTTAGAATGGAAGGGGGAAACTCAATCCCTAGAAGTCGTGTCTAAATGCTTGTAAGATGATTTCTAACGGAGGTTTGTATCATATTGTAAGGGTTAAGGGTCATGGGTCCGAGTCTCCTAGTTAAGAGTTGGTCCCCGTAGTGTTGGATTATTCGGAAGTCTTCCCCGATGACTTACCCGGAATTCTTCCCAAACAGGATATAGACTTCGGCATAGATTTATTGCCAAATTCTCAACCCATTTCAAATCCTCCTTAACGGATGGATCCGACCGAGTTGAAAGAATTGAAAGTTCAACTCAAGGATTTTCTAGACAAGGGTTTTGTACAACCAAACATATCTCCATGGGCGCTTATTTGTGATAAAGAAAGATAGGTCGCTTAGAATGTTTATTGACTACCGACAACTAAAGAAGGTCCTTATAAAGAATACATATCATCTCCCTAGAATTGATGATTTATTTGACCCACTCTAAGGGGTGATTTACTTTTCAAAGATTTATTTCTGGTCCGGGTATCACCAACATAGACTTAGAGGAGTTGACATTCCTAAAATAACTTTCCGAACAAGGCATGGTTATTATGAGTTCCTATTCATGTCTTTTGGTCGAACAAATGCCCCAGACGGCTTTCATGGACCTTATAAATAATGTGTTGTGGATTTATCTCGATTTATTTGTAATTTTATTTATTGATTGTATCTTGGTATATTGCAAGAGTTGGAATGAATATGTGGGTCATTTGAGGGCAGTATTTCAAGTCTTCTAGGAAAACCAACACTTTGCTAAATATAGTATGTGCGAATTTTGGCAAATATCCATGTTTTTTCTTCACCACATTGTATCTAGTGCACGTATTGAGGTGGATTGGAAGAAGATGGAGGCGGTTAAGAATTGGCTTAGAGATCTAACTCCCACCGATATTAGAAGTTTCTTGGGTTTAGCGGGGTATTATAGGAGGTTTATTTAAATATTTTCATCTATAACTTCTTCATTGACTACCCTAACCCATGGAAAATTTAAGTTTGAATGGATAGAAGTTTGTTAAAAAGGCTTCCAAAAGTTGAAAGATCTATGCTCCCATGTTGACCTTATCGGAGGGTACCGAAGGGTTTGTTGTGTATTTTGACGCTTCTCGAGTAGGTTTTGGTTGTGTCCTCATGAAAAATTGTAAGATTATGGAATATGCCTCTAGTAAACTCAAAGTGCATGAGAAGAACTAACCAACTCATTATCTTGAACTAGCGGTCCTAGTGTTTTCTTCAAAAATATGGAGACACTATCTATATTAAGTGCATGTAGATATGTTCACCAATCATAAGAGCCTCTAATACGTTTTCAACCAAAAAGAGTTAAACCTCCGACAAAGAAGGTGGTTAGAACTTTTGGAAAAAAAATATGAGTGTCTACCACCCCGAAAAACCAATGTTTTTGCGGATTATTTGAGTCGGTTGTCTATGGCTAGTGCGGCCCATGCTGATGATGGTAAGAAGAAGTTAGTAAAAACTGTGAACAGATTGGCTCGGTTGGATGTTAGTCTTCAAGATTCTTTAAAGTGGGGTTTCATGGTTCATCATAATTCTTAGTCGTCTTTGGTGGTTGATGTGAAATCTAAGGAGCATCTTGATCCTTTATTGATGAGTCGAATAAATCGGTTCTTAGTAAATCTAATGAGTCCTTCTCCTAAGGAGGGGATGGGGTACTTAGGTATCAAGGTAGGTTACACGTACCTGATGTTGATGACTTAAGAAGACAAATTTTTGAAGAGGCTCATGGTTCCCAATAATCCATTCATCCCGGTGAATCAAAATTCTATCGTGATCTACAAGAGATCTATTGGTGGAATGGTTTGAAGAGGGATATAGCGAATTTTTGGCCAAATGTCCAAATTGTCAACAAGTCAAGGGCGAACATCAAATACATGGAGGGTTGACTCAATATATAACTATCCCCACTTGAAAGTTGGAAGATATCAACATGGATTTCATTGTGGGTTTGCCTCGTACACGAGGGAAAAATTATTCGATTTGGGTTATTGTTGATAGATTGACAAAATCATCCAATTTCATTCCCGTCAAAGATACTTATTGGGAGGAAGAATATGCTAAGTTGTATCTCAAGGAGATTGTGAAAATGTATGGAGTTGTTTTGTCTATCATTTAGGATAGGGGTACTCAATTGACTTCTCATTTTCGGAAGGCATTCCAAAGTGGGCTTGGTACCAAAGTTAAAGTTAATATCGTATTTCATCCAAAAATGGATTATTTGGAGGAAAGAACCATCAAAAACTTAGAAAATATGTTGAGGGAATGTGTAATTGACTTCAAGGGTAATTGGGATGACCATCTACCATTAATTTAATTCGCCTAAAATAATAGTTATCACTCAAGTATCTGCATGGCACCCTTTCATGCTCTATATGGGAGGAGATGTAATTCTCCGATTGGGTTATTTGAGGTAGGTAAGTTTTCTCTAATAGATCCCAAAGCAATTTATGAGTCTCTGGAGAAAGTTTGACTCATAAGTGATAGATTAAAGACGGCCAAAAGTCGGCAAAAATCATATGTAGACAATAGTAAGAGGGACCTTGAAATTATGGTAGGTGAATTGGTCTATTTGAAGATATCAACCATGAAAGTGGTGATGAGGTTTGGTAAAAAGGGAAGACTAAGTTTCTCGTATGTGTGGTCGTAAGAGGTTTTAAAACATCTCTAATGTGTTTCTTATGAATTAAAATTATTGATTGAGTTGGCTCCGGTGCATCTCGTGTTCCATATATCAATTCTCAAAAATGGCATAGGCGATCCGGTGTCTAACCTTCCTCTAGAAGGTTTGGAAGTTGATGCTAACCTTTCCTATGAAGAGGTCCAAATTGTGATTTTAGACCGGAATGTGATGAATTTTGGGAATAAGGAAGTATATTCCGTAAAGGTTTTTAGAAGAATCATCTTGTGGAGGATGCTACTTAGGAGGGCGAGGCCGAGGCCGATATGATGTCCTGATATCCTTATATTTTTCATTCCTTTTCTTTTCAAGGTTGAGGTTAGTAATCTCTCCTAGTTTTGGTTTATGAAGGGTCATAAGTGTATTTGAACTCCCATAATCCTTAATTATAAATGTTCTTGTGCAAATTCATGTTTCATATTTGTGAATTATATGTTCTTCATACTTGATGACACTTGATTATATGGTTGGTATAATTTAGATATGTGATAATTATTGATAGAAAATTTCTCAAGTGTGAAGTAATTAAATAATGTATTGTCTTCTTATTGATTATGTTGAGCTATATGAGAAGGAGAAGGAAATTCGTTGTTGCATAATGTGAAATGATCAAATGTGTGCATAATTGGTAGTGGATGTAGTTTCTAAAAGCATTGTTGTGTTTGAGAATGGAGTTAATTTTTCCTCCTTTCTATTGAATCATCATTAAATATCATGTGCTTGTTGAGCTTCTAGTCTTGAGTCGTATGTTCCTAAAATGATGTTTAAAGTATCATTCGAGGATGAATGTTCCGCACGGGGTTGATATTGTTATTCCTCCGAAATTCCATGACCTAGGCTAGAGACACACCTAATGAATAATGATTAAAATGGTGTTTCCTGACCTAAACTAATTTAACTAACTTGATTTGGACGTGTTAGAGCCTAAACTTCAACAAACGACCATGACGTTCGGAAACTAGTGAAATTGATCTAGTATATGCCCTTAGGTCTTGTGAAGGTTTGGGAATGTCGTATGAAGGGTAAAACTTTTCAAAATACTTTAAATAGGTAAAATAATGTTTCTAGGATCATAATGTCCAGGTGCGACCCCCAAGGATCACCCTAGAGGTCCTTGAGGAGGACTCAAACATTTGGCCAACAAGGTACCCAAGGCAGCAAGCATTATGCTTAGAGGGACCATGTCCGAAACGCGGACTAGCTCCACTAAGGGAAAAAAATTTGGTTCGAGTCGCGGACTCCTCTGTCCCTTAATTTTCAGAATCTTGAACGAACAACTCAGCAAGGCAAACTTGTTCTACGACAAAAATTCCAAAAATTAAAGTCAAGTTTGACTTGATTAAAAGGTTAAACTAATTGAGGGGTGTTTTGGGTATTTTAGGGGATGGGTATATATTAATTTTAAGTCAGTTTAACCCCAGTTTTACCCATACAAAAAAAAGCCCCAAATTGAATACCCAATTTCTCTGACCTCTTTATAAATTCTTCTCCACCAAAACCTCTATTGAAGGACATTGAATCTTCAAGAAGAAGATCTAGTCTTCATGCTTTCTACTCTATTTCATCACTAAGTCTTCATTAAGGTATGATTTGTTTCACCCTATGGATTCGTTTCCCCAAGAGGTCCCTCCAAAGATGTTTTAAAATATCCCCCAAATCTAGGGTTTTTCTATACACGTGGGTCTTCTCTGAAAAATGTAATTATGAATCAGTTATGATGAATTATGATTACTTAGGGTTATTTAGGTGTATAATCATGGATAATTGTTGTTTTTCTTTTGAAATTCCATTGGACTTATGTTCTTCCCCAATTTACCAAATCTTGAATTTGATATGGTAAATTTGTTGAAGGTGATGAATATATTAATTGTTTATATTGATGTTAGTATGATATTACTTCGATTATGTATTGGTTATGCATTCTTGGGTGATTGAAGTATGAAGTCCCATGAATGGAAAAAAAGGTATGAATGTTCGCTCTTCCTTGAACTCAATGATGAAAGATAAATTACTTAGATTTGAATGATGCTATAGCTAATGTGTTGTTGTGGTGTTGATGAGAACGTCCCATCACCCTTAACCCTATACACTTGAATTAGCTATGAAGTATGTATGTATGTTATTTTATGATTATTTTATGATTGTAAGGTAGTTCTCATGATTATAATGAATTTTTAAAGTGAAAGGCTTACTCACTTGCTAGTATTTGTAAAGTGAAAGGATTGTTCTGATTTATGATCAACTATGAGGTATTATGAAGAGATGATTACATAAGGGTCTAGTAAAGGCTAATGTGAACTTATGTGATGACTAAAGAGGATTACTAAAGGGAATAGATTCTTAGGACCAAAGGGCATGTAAATGAGATGGGGGTCTCATGTTTAATAAGTATGTCTCCCCACTTGGTTTTCGTCACGTTTAGCAAGTCCAGATTCCTCAAGATATGTGTTTTCTCATGAGATGGAAACCCCACGTTTAGCAAGATATAGTTTCTAGTAACAATCTCCTTGACCCTTAACTATGTTCCCACATAGGACTCTAGCTTAATGGATCCACCTACATAGTTATGTACGAAAGGTTAAACCTTAGGCAAGTGTAAACCCTATCTTTTCGATATGGGAGCATAACACCGGATTCCATGTAGCGCACATGGTCTAATGTTTTTTACTGCAACCTTTTTCACTAATGTAAAAGTAAATGAATAAAGAAAATATATGGACTCTCTCAAGGGCTTTTCTGAGGGGTTTCTACATAGTGTGAGGGATGGTATGAGACTTTTCTTACACATTGCACTTGTGGGATCCTAAGGGATGGTTCTAGTAGTGTTCCTTCGTTATTATGTTCATTATTACTCATGTATGTTAATCTATTTTTGATCTTTATTAATATAGCAAGTTATGATGAAATATGAGATTTTGAATTTATTTATCAAGTTGGTTTCTTAATGGGATACATAGCTTTGGATAGGTTTATATGGTTCTATTCTTTGTGTTGCACAATTATTGCTTGGGTGGTCTACATGTTAGGATGATATCTTGTTGGGTTGTCTTATGACGCTTACTTTATGTGCATATTGGATTTACTTGGTAAAAAGCATGTTTTGACTAAAATGTCCTTTTATACATGCATTGATAATTTTTACGCATAGAAGACATACTTAGTACATGTTATGTACTAACCCATATTTTCTTCCCATTTCCCAAACAATGTAGGTTTGGGTTGTTGATTTCACATCTGGAGAGCACCCCCTAGAAGTAACATTACGTACTTGACCTCTCGGAGGTCTTATACAAGCCCATAATTATCATTCATCGCATTGTCATAGTAAATTTAGCGGAAAATTTAAAACTTTTCATAGCACATCATATGCTAGAAACATCACTTCATATTTATAAATATAAGTCATAATACATATTTAGACCTAAAGTCTCTTTGCCATCTTAGACTCAACAACATTAGAGTACATTAGGGACACGACCCTTAAGACATAAAACATAAGTACAAATTTATACACTTTACTCTAAAGACAAAACATAGGAATCCTTGGACTTAAGGATTCCTTTACTTGAGCTTGGGAATCACATATCAAGCTCCTCAATCATAAAGACATCCTTAAAGCATCCATAATCTACACTTTGTGTAAAAAGCAGAGAAGAACGGGATTAGTACAAGAATGCACTAAGTATGGTAACCATGCAAAAACATGCATTTAAAAGGGACATTTTCTTGAAATCATACTTCATGCCTTTTGAGTAAATCTTCATAAACCTTTATAAAATAGCATTTATATCATTCACATATTTCATATAAACATATTCAAAGGCCAAATATCATAGAAAATCATATATAGAATTTAAGTCACATTTTAGGTCACTCTACAATGAGCTCTTTTACCTTAACAGTGAACATCCTTTATTTTAACTCCTTAACCTCCCAAGTAACCCTCTAGTGATACTTGGTGCAATGCATCACCTTAAGACCACAAGGAAAGAATACATACAATCTACATAGTTCAACACATACCAATATAAAAGCATAATACATCCTGGAAACATTTAAGACAAGACTATGAGAACCTTACAGTAAACTCCTAGTCATTATGCACATACACTTATTTTACTTCACATAGAACCTTATGAGACCTTACTCATAATCTCAATCTAAATCTACTAGTGAAATGTACATATGAAGCCCTATAACCTCCCACATACTTAGTAGACTTATCATTAGACCACAAGCCTTATCACCCAATTCATACATCAACAAGTAAATGAAGACAACTTCATTCGTGTCAATACAAGACCTTCATCATATAGTAATTTAGACCAACATAGTGCATATAAGGATAAGGTCACATCATATAGACTCGTACCATACACATCTTCATAACAAGTAGACAAATACTACGTACAATGTCATGTATAAAGACATAAGAATAATCATACATATTAGAACACCTTCCTAGAACTTACTAATGAGCTACTTGTGCAATGTCTAGATGGGTTCATTACTTTCACCTATCCTAAGTAACATCCCTTAAGTCAACCTAGTTAGGGTCCTAGTCATTTACTTCCATTGTCCATTTTACTTTAGGGAAATATAGCCTTAACCGACACTAAGACCATGGGTGCTAAATATGGAATTTGGTGTCATCCCCTCACACCAAATAGAGAGCATCTTACCTGCCAAAGTAAGACATGAGTATCATGCTAGCATATTAGGTGATATCACTTGCTAGATCATTTGTGGCAAGCATAGTTATCAAACTTGGGGGACATCATGGAAACATCTCTCTACGCCCTTTTTGGGTCATGAGGCTATCTTCCCCGTGACGACTGTTAGTGGACCCTTTAGCCTTCCCTCCTTAGGAAGGTGCCATCCACTCATCTACAAGTTCACTCGGTGCTAAGCTAAGTTCCCTTAATTGAAAAGCCTTTATTATCATTTCTTTATAAAACATAGTCTTAGGAGAGTCATTCCCTCATATGTTTAGCTCATAGGTCATAGATGAGAGTTCATCAACCTAAATCATGTGAGAGATCCTTTCACATTGACATAGCATATGTATTTGAACTATCTAGTTAAGGATACACTTGAGCACACCTTTCAAGGCTCATCTATTGACTAGATCATCATTCATGTGTGTGTATACATATATGTGAGCACTCCTTTCACACAACCACATTAAGACCAAACATGACCATATATTCATATTCATGCACATAAAAACCAAACCTAGGAACTATCATATCAAGGTACACATGTGCAATGCATAGACAAGGTCCCATACTCTTTCCCACACTAGTACACCTATAATTTCATCCTAGTTAATGAAACACATATCATTCTTTCATAGACATAAGCTTAACATTCATAGTAGTAGACACGAGTGAATAGGAGAACTACCTTTCATTTAGACACCATGAACCCTTACTACTTTTAAGCATGCATGAAGTGCGAGTGTGTGTGTACAGTGGTCAACATAATCACATAATGACTATCAACAACACATTGAGGCAGCCACCCTTTTAGACCATATTACACTTTCAAGCATAGACCACACAACACAATTTAGCATAGGAGGCAAGCTAACTTCATATTACACTTTAAGATTCCTAACATTAGCTATTCACTCATTTACATAGGGGTACATGGTAGGGGTCATCAATCCTAAAAACTTCATTTATGGAAGCACCTACACATGATCTTCACATAACCATTTACATGCTCATAGTAACATAACCTAGATTCACAACTAAAGTAGAATACTAGGCACAAGTTAGACATAAGGTTATCATCCTAACCACTCATTCATATATTCATCAATTTGCCTACAAGGCCATGGTCAACATATATAAGTACAATAAAGTAAACACCACCACCATAAGTGGACCATACCACATAATTCCATACAAGGCTTTATCAATTATTAATACTACAAGGAAATAGAAGAGATAAGCATTCTTACCACTTTCTCACCCTTTCATCATCCTTTATTAATACTCCTTTTTCATAAACAATTAATATAAAAAGACCGTAGCTAAATGTGCTTTAATCATAAGTGAAGCCATGCCTAAGACACTACAAGACCAAGCTACAACTAGTACAGTAAATCACCAATATACTAGAAAGTAGGAGGACATAGGTCTTTAATTAAATTCACTTACATTGATGATCAATTCTATTTCATCAATAGAATCAATCTATGGCAGTATCTAAGGACATAATTATCAATTCTAACTCATGTTTCATCTACTCTAGAGTTAAGATCACATAATGTTCATTACAACATTCAAATTGTAGACTAGAAGAACCTAGATCAATTCATGCCAGGCCTCCTTTACTTTGATTCAAGGATTCATATACACAATTAAATTATAACATCAATATAAGGCAGTAGTTAAGCACAACATAACCTAAACGAAATCCTACTTCAATTACCATAAACTAGAGATTACAGTGAACATGCTACATTAGGAATTCTATGGAAAAATAGAAGAACATAGGATAATCAAAACTTGATCCACATAGATCCTCATCAAAATTTAATCATTGATATTCATGTAAGGCAGTAGCTAAAATTATACTTACACATACGAGTTCCACAATTATGCATTATAGAGTCCATGTTACAGTGAATACCATGCTTAACATTCAATAAGAAGTAGAGATCAAATTCTTTAAGTATCAATCCACATTGATCCAATATCACACAATTCATCATCAATACACATTCTAGACACTAGACCTAATCATATTGACATAGTTGAATAACAAATCGATATGCATAAGATCAAGATCATAAAGTCATACATAGGCTAAAATTGAGTTTGTGAAAGAGCATGGGTTCAATATGCAATTTGATTCAAAACCACATCCAAATCAGTAGATAATCATCAATACATTCATATTATTCTTTTGAAATCAATTTAAGAAAGAACCCATGGCTAGATTGTAGAAGAAGAGATTTGATCATGGAACTTCTTTGAAGACTTTAAGATTAACTCTCAAAGTGAAAGGTTACTTAGAGATTGAGGATCACCATACCTTTGTCTAGTGGAAAACATCTACAAATTGGGCAGAACTCATGAGAATCCAATCTACAAGATGACTTTGAACTTCACCTTCAATGGAGGTTCTTAGAGAGGATATTTTGGGATAGAGAGGTTTGATTTTGAATGTAGGATTGTGTATGGTCTATTCACATTTTTAATCAACCTAATATACCCGAATATAGTTAAATAATCCGCCTAGGGTCAGGTTAGCACATGTGGTGAATTTTCCATTCACCCCAATAATAGGCAGCGTGCATGGCAGTGCAGCAGGCCTGCATCGACGGACCACTATCGACGGCCAATAGGTCCATCGATGAGCCGTCTGTGGCTTCAGTCGATTGGACCTTAGGATGTTCTTTGGTTGAGACTTTACCAGGATAAGTTCCCATCGATGAGACCTCACCAACGGTCCATTGGTCAACCAACTGGGCATCGTTTGGTTCAGTCGATTGACACTACCAAGGCATTATCTCGACAGCCCTTGCGTCCTTCTTGTGGACCCTTTTGCTGGGGCCATGGGAAGTCGTACCGGCGTGTTTCAAACGTAAATATGCAGATTGATAAGTCAAGGACCTTACATGAAAGTTTCACCCAAAATTCACACGTAAAACACCTCCAAACATGCAAGGCCCCATCAAGCAACACATGAGCGTCTCAAGGGCGAACTTTCGAACGTCTTGGACGTTCTGGACATTGACCTCCAAATTTCATAAAACTCCATATAATTCCTATAAACATAATTTTAAAACATTTTAAGACTTCATAAGCTCATGACATACAAATATAAGCACGTATAGTCACATGAGGAAAATAAGTGACTAGTCATCGAACGTCTTGGTCGTCCCTTGACGTTTGACTTCCAAATCACCTCAAACTTTACACACAGACTCAATACCATATTATAAGATATTTTAGGACCTTATAACCTTTTGAATAACATGGTAGGATCTAGACACCCTAACACATTTTGGGGGTCTTACATTTCAGGTTTCAAGGCCATTTCTAAAGAATACTTGGATTTGCATCTCCATGTTGGTGAGTCCTCAAGTCCAAGGACAAGACCCTATGTTCTAGCTTTTTAGTTCCTTGCTTTTGTATAAAGAAAATTTTGTTATTTCTATACTTCTATGTTTAGATGGTATGTTGTGATGAAGTTAGATTTTATTTTCATATATGAAGCGAAGTTGAACTTCCCAAGTAAAAGTTTTATCTTTTTCCGCATTTTTTCTATGATACATGCTATGACAAATGGTAAGGGCTTGTGTAAAACCTATTTGAGGATGAAGATGCCGGTTACAACTATGGGCTGCTCCCTAGTTGTGACAATTTTGCTTCCACTGATAAAACAAAATGTGAGCTACATCCTTAAGCTTGTAAGATGCCAAGTCCAGCCTATCATTTAAAGTTACCTACATCACTCCAAATATCTTCTTGACATCATTCATAAATTTTTAGGGATCCTCACAAATATGCGATCCTAAAAATGTAGGCGGATTCATCCTACCAAAATTTTGAACCCTGGTCGCCACTGATTCACCACTACCATTTGCCAGAAGTTGAACCTACTGGTTGTTCTAGTTTGTCACTCTCTACCAAAATCTTAATGGCGTTACAAAACTCTTTATTCAAAACATCATTATCTGGGACTAGAGAAGCTTCTTAGTGTTGTGGGAATTCAGATTCTTTCTTTAAGATCTGCCAGGAGGCATAATATGAAAGTGCATAACATTGAGTTAAAATGAGAATTAAGTCATACCTTGTGCACTATAAGAATATCAAATAAGTGAAGTTTTTTCCAAAAGAACTCTGTTGCATTTCACACGCATTAAAAGGACTCTACTTAGCGCGGATTTTCAAATATTCTAGGACTCTTAAACCTAGTTCTTTACTACCAAGTTTTTCATGTCACGCTTTGAGACTACACCCTGGGCTTGGCCTAGTTCACTTACTTAAGGGATGACTTAAAGCATTAACACTAGGATAAAAATGCACTTACTCAATTGTGTAAAGGATAACTTAGAAAGTTTCAAATATAATACATTCAATTTAGCCAAAATGACAACTAAACTCTTAGTACATAATAATTGATAATTTAAAGACTAAAAAGACTAATATTGACTATTTATGAAGCCTCTAAACATCCTAATGATTTACAACTGGTAGTGAAAGCAATAAAAATGGATCCTCTAAAAATCATGGAGGCTCACAAACAAACTCTGAATTACTCACTGGATCAACGGTGCGCTGGATGTCGATCTTAGTTACCTGCATCTTCATCATAAACCGGTGCAGACAAAGTGGCATCAGTACATTAGATGTACGAGTATGCAAGTTGGAATGGTAAAATAACATGGACTTGAAAGATATTATTAATGAAACACTTACCTTGACTCTTCTCAACTCATGAATACTTAACATGACGCATTTCATTATAATGAACATTAAAACAAGAGCAATATACATAAAATGAAAATTCTTTAAAACACGATGTCATCTCATAATCAGATTATCATAAAAACATATCATGATTCCTCTCAAAGTCTACTTGTGCAATGCATCAATGAAGTCCCATGCCCCCATTCATACTAAGTAGAACCCCTTGAGGACCATGCAATTACTACTCTGGGAGTTTCTCTAACAGAAAACCATCACTAAAGAGCTATGGTTATGATACAACACTTAACCTCATGCTACCAAGGACCATCCTATACCTTGCAATCAGCATATGAAGTTAAATCACTAAGTGAACCCACTAGTCCATTATGATAAGGTTTATTCTAAAATGTATGATCCTTTTCTATCCATAATGGCTACATGGTTTATAGAGAATTGAGTTAATATTAACTAGCATCCCCATATTAGTTCTCAATACTACTCCTAAAAATATACTTAGCTCATATGTTTTAAAAACAACTTCTTCTATGATTATAGATAAGTGATCAAAAACAAAGATCGAAGGCTATCTTGGATATCTCAGTTTTTTTCTTGCGTTATTTAGAAACTTATTACTCTTTTTTCTTATATCTAGCCATTATGTAAATCATAGTTTATGTTCTTATTTTACTGTGAAAACATTTTAAATCTCTTTGGGAATACATAAACTCCACATACTTTTGAAGAAACGAACTTCAAGCTTTCACTCTCTACTCTTTGCTTAACTTGATACTTTTAGTCTTAAAACAAATTTAAATCATTGCCAATGACTCTTCAAAATTTCTAAGAAATTAGCTTGACTTGCTTCTTAACTTCTAGACTTGATTCGTAACTTCTTTGACGTTGATCTTAACTTTCCTAGAATTGGATTATGAATTCAAGATTCATAATATCATGTTTATTGATGATTTCATGATGGCTATATGTACCTTAGAGTGTTGGAATCAACTAAGAAACATAGGTACATCACTAAGGAACTAGTACAAAAAGGTGGGGGAAGAATGGGGAGAACTGGCATCCCTGTCATTCTGAGAGGCGTGGGGAGCCAACCCTCATCTTACAGAGAGCAGTCTTGGGCTCTCTGGCAGGCACGGCACCCCAAGAACTTACGAACATCTTCTGTTTTGTGGAGCTCCAAGAGGTGTGGCGCTTCAACCACTGTACGCAGGTGTTCCAGACTTTTATCCTTCGTTTTGCATCTCTAAATCCGTAAAACTTCCATGGTTCTTTCCCCAAAAACATAGGATCATTAGTTATATCAATATAAAATAGATTCAACCCGCAATTAGAGCCAGAAAATTGAATCAAAACTTCAACAACACAACCATCAAGAATTCAACGAAAACTTCAACAACGTTCTTCAAGAACTCACTTTCTTAACATTCTAAAACTTAAATTCGCTGAATTGAAACATGGTTGACTTGACGGTGAACTAACCCAACGCTATGTGATCTCACATACCCCGACGAAATAAACATGTCAAACGCGATGAACTTGACGAATCTTGAATGTTTTTCTCCTTTCACCGCTTCTTTTCTCTTCTCTCATAACCATTACTTGATTTTCTAAAAGCTTAAACTGAATAAGATCAGTTTAGCACCCTATTAATTACCCAAAAATGAAAAAAAATAATTGGGTATGGAAAAGACAAATTTGCCCTTCCCAAATCCGAATTGGACTATCCTTAGTCCAACAACCCAACTTCCAAAAGCCCTAACTAACTCATACGAACTCGCAATCGCATAAACTTGGTGGCGTTGGAAAGATATTTTCAAGGGCTTTCCAACCATATCTTTAACTACACCTAACTCATCGTGGTCTAGGATTTATGGTCGTTTTAAGTTGACCAAAAACTGACTTTTACGTTACTTAAAAATTTCTAGATTTCCTCATACTTTCCAAAATAGGTATTTCTAGATTTTTAAACTTCAGTATAGTTCTTGTTGGTTGCAGATGTTACATTATCTCTCCCTTGGGAACATTCATCCTTGAATGAAGTTATTCTTACTATACTAAGGGTTGTAACATCACGTTCAAACACCCAACACGCAACTGCAACGACAATAACATGCTTACTCATAACTTAAAGAGTACTAAGAACAAAATTAGTAGATTGGTCGAAATTTTCTCCCGATTCGAAGAGATATGGGTATATCTTCTACCTATCCTCTTTATTTTTTAAAGAAGCTCCTCCACAAACTGATTTCTCCATAGAACTTTGACCTGTCACTACTTGCTTTGTTCTCAACTTGTAAACTTGGCGATCTAGATTCTTAACCGGGACCTCCTCATAAGATAATCTATCCTGGATATAAATATCCTCAGTTTGTTTGATAGGTGAAATATCTCTCATGCACTCCTTCAACATTGAGATGTGAGACACCGGATGAACTGCTGCTTACTCTTGTGATAGCTCTAACTTACTAGATACATTGATAATCCTCCTGGATATTCTGTATGGACCAATATATTGGGGATGAGTACTCCCTTTCTTACCAAATCTCATAACACCCTTAAGGGGTGAAACTTTCCAAGGGACTCAGTCATCTACCTCAAACTCTAATTCTGTTCTCCTAACATAATTGTAGGACTTATGATGACTTTGCGTTATTTCTACTCCCTCTTGAATGACTTTCATTTTCACCATAGTTTGATGAACTAACTCAGGTCCTATCAAATCTCATTCACCAACTTCAAAGCATCCAAAAAAGAAGATCTACATTTCTCCCTTGAAGAGATTCATAAGGATCCATTTTGATGCTAGAATGGTAAATATTGTTGTAAGAAATTCAATGTGATATATGTGATCATACCAATTACCTTTGAAATAAATCACACGATCTACCTCGATACCTCAAAACACCATCTCCCATTTTTCAGAAGCAATCACTTTTTTCTCATGAACATTTGTCTTTAATTCAAGAGATAGGGTCTTGTTCTTTCTCGCCTTCTACCTCTGACACTAACAATGACTCACCCCCATTCATCACAACTACTCCTTTTTCTATGGTATCCATTAATCGAACTCTTAATCATGCAAGTATGTGCGCCTCTTGTTCTAATTCATTCATACCTTCCTCAAATATTTTGGTACTAACCATAGACAACTTACTCAAGAAATCAGCAACAACATTAGCCTTACTTGTGTGGTTGTCACACCCGGGTCCTAGACCCTAGATGAGACCGTCTTCGTTAACCTCTCATAGGTCGCAGAAAAGCCTCTTCTTAGCTTCATCACAATCATACAGTTAAAATTAGCAGAAAATTTAAAAAAAAATAAATTTACTGATGTGTACTTAGAGTTCATATAATTATTGCATAAGAGTGATATACTAACAGCTCAAAATAAACAACCATCTATTAACAGATTGAATAATTGAAATGAAGAATTCTTAATATCATTAATAGTCGCCAAACCGTCCTTAATACAAAGGCTTGAACAAATGTTTTAAAGGAAACGCTTGGGACAACATCCACTAGCTATGTCTAATATACTAAAGCTAGAAAATAAAGCGTAGGCATCCTCGAACTCAAGAGGACCTACCAAAGTCTGGAGGTACTAGTCCAAGCAGCTTAAACTGATCTTCAATCTTCTTCAAGGACCTGCACCTATAAAAATAGTAATTGATTGTACTAAGTATGGGTGCATGCACATAAACACGTAAGGACTATGCATGATCAAGTAAAGCTCTTCCTATAGCAACATACCATTTTTGGAAAGTGAAGACACTTCACTTTCCTAATTCGTTATTTATAAATCATGCTATGAATATGACATATTTTCATGCATTTAAAGCACACAACTCATTTTCTATATGAACATAAGACCTTGGAATCATGAACATAATTTTAGAACAACTCAAGCAAAATTTAATATTTTTGCTCCCCTTAGGCCGAGAGCACCCTCTCTCATACTTAGTTTATTTTTCAGTCTTTTTTTCTTTTTGTTGTGTAGTGCAATGATCTCCTTTGATCCTATGTTTTACTTCTTAGTGCAATGATTCATTGTAGTCCCATTGCTACAATGAATCAAGTAAGTAATCCAAAAGGCTAAGGAAATGATTTGACTACCCTACTCACAAGTTATTCTTTCCATTCTTGTTAAATTGGGCATGAAGTCTTTATAAGCCAATCATTATTGGCTATGTCCATTCTTTGATTATTTGCATAATATATAGATGATGGGGCATATATTCATACTCCAATTGATGAGTCATTATGTTTTGCTCCCTTTATTGGCATAAACCAATAACTGTTAAAACTCCATTCTTATCAAACACTGGTGATTTGATATTCTTATGCTTTTGCTTACTTAGTTCACTTTGAACTTACATTTCTTCTTCTTTGATCTCATGTTAACTTTGAACATGCTAGGTTGACTTATGATATTCTTTTAAGACTTCCATTGGGGTATTTCTGTGGAATGACTAAGAATGACTTACATCATTACTTAGTCTAACCTCACCCTTTGGTCATCCTATCCGAACGCCCCTCATCTTCCTAGTTCTTTGTTTCTTTCTTACTTACTTTCTTAAAGAAATTTTTATCATTTAACCGACATAGATCATGTGAGCTAACATGAAATCCAGTGTCTTGCCCACACTGAAAAGAGGTGGTTCACCGGCCAAAGAGAAATCGAATACTTCCTAGCTTTCTTTGGTGGATCCACTAGCTAGTAACTATGATTGAGACATAGTTCAAAGACTAGGAAAATTTGAAGACCCTTATCCACCTTGGTGGTAATCTCATCGCATGAGGCTTACATGTGCTTGCACAAACTCATTAATGGTCTATCGGTTCTTAGCTCAATTTATTATACTTTACAACTTTTAGAGTTGACTCATACACTATGGAAGCTTTCTTCTAGTATGAGGTATGCTTAGCTCAATGGATGACGTGTCATCCCTTTATATACTTGATGAATGTAAACTTAAATCTTACATTATCATCATGGTGTTAATAAGACTTGTCTAACGATTTCTAACACCCTCTTATGTGAGTATCTTTAACATAATTGTTTAGGTGCGAGTGAGACTTGTCTCACTTCCTTTAATACCCAATTCTAGGTCAATTTCATAACTCATAAGTTTTTAGTCATTTCAGTACTCACCTTATCTAGTTCTATGTTATTTGGTAGTCTTGTACCATTCTTTATGAAAGTTATAAAGACTTATTCAATGTACTACTATGTTCACAAGTTCATTTAGATAGGGTATGTTGGGACTTGTCCCAATCATTGGAATACCCTAGGTTATGAGTTCATTGAGTTACATCTTGTCAAGTCAATCTTTAAAATGTATTGGTCCTTACAAGAAACATCAAAATTTACATTGGACATATAAGATTGGTATGACTTAGTCATTGGCCAATTCTATTACATATTTTGGAAATAATATTGCTGGCCAATTTATTGGCATAAACCAAACATTAACTAAACACTTGTCATGATATTATTACTAGCCAAGTCAATTAACTTCATGTATAAATTATAGTAATCTCATCATTTTAAGCAAGCCAACTTTTAACCTTTGATTAGCTTATAAGAACAATTCAGTGCTTAGTTTGGCCAAGCTATAAAGTTGATTTGGCATTGAAGATTCATTAACTAGCTTTGATTCTCATTCTTATTTCTTCTTGGAAACATTTCATTCCAAACACTTACAAACATATCTACTGTAAACACACACAGTAATCGAAACCTTCATTTCTTTCAACAGTAAAATGAATTTCATAAATGACTTATAAAAATTTCATCTCCTCGAACACAAATAGGCATTACAACATTTCTTATCTCATGTAAATGATACTCTAATCATACGGATCTAACCTATAGGTCTCATTAGACATTATCAAATCACAGAAACCTACACATAATGATCAGTTAGCAGCACATACCAACAACATGCTCCAGATTTGCAAAATACATACTACTAGAATTGGAAATAGGGAGAACTAGGGAGATAAACATTCGACAATTTCATTGGGAACAACCCTAGTTTCGGTTTTCTTGAATTCAAAATGTCTGAAAAGCCTTTTGGGGAAAGGAATCCAAGAGACAAACCCACACCTTACTGTAGAATTGAATCTTCGAAGGTCACCCTGTACTTTGCACGAAAATCTTGAAGAATTGCCTTGAAATCGCATAAGGAGAACCGAGAGTATTTTTTTGCTTTTTTTCTGACGTTTGTTCATTGTTTTTCAATTGTGACACACTACTAGATAAACATGAGTCTAAGTCTTAGGAACTGAATATTGACTAATTGAACTTAGGCTAATTAATTCAATTAAATAAATCAATTAGTTGATTACCAAAACGTCCCTCCTAAATTGACTAAGAATAGGAGAGCATTTGACTTAAGCCAAATTCTGAAAATTTGCTAAGGGTCTCGTGTTTGACCATGAATTTAAAAATTAATTATGTTGCTAATTTAATTAATTAAGTGACCTAGGGTAATTACTAAAGTACCCCTAAGTCACTAGGACCATAACCAACCCCTTTGGACCATCCTAGGTTAGGTACTAGGATGTTTCTTTAGTTAGTTACTCGGCTAGTGTCACCCGGTTAGGTCTTAGGATTTCGGCACACTAGTTAGTTCATTTAAGTTAGTACTAGGTTAGTTAGATAGTTAGGCAAGTTAGTTAGAGCCTAGGATTGGTTAGGAAGCTCGGCCACACATCGATTGACCCAACGCGTGCCAGCCCCCTAACCGCCCTAACCGAATCGGTTGGGCTTGGTCGTTTTGTCTCTTGGCCGGTAGAATATGTGTTGTCGTGCACTTTTCTAATTGTGCACTCTGTAGTTGCACTTGGAAAGTTCACTTCTTGTCCCAAGGATCCCCACCATGTCCTTGGGCACTGCTGAATCTACATGATCATTTTAAATGATCATGTGCTATGGTACCTAGGCTTGACACTTGGATGCCTCGTACCTAATGGGTGTAAGCGAAGAAATTAAGAATTTTAGCATAGGTCTTCATTGCAGGTACAATTCCTCAACAAGCTTGAGGAGGAGCTTGGTTTCCCCCATCAGCTGCTTCTCCAACTCTCCTGTCTGCGTTTCTTCTTGTGTTCATTTTTCTACACGCACACAGAAGAAGGAAGTTAGATGCTAGAATGACACAAAAATGTCAAAACTCTACACAGCACGATAAAGAGTAGAAGAAGGGAAGATTCTTAACATCACTAAGTCTCTAAGTCATGGTTGTGGTGCACTTCACAACTATAAGCTAGAAACTACGCAACGTGGTTTTTTTAGCCTTCGTTTCAAGGTAATTTAACCTCATGCTCTGATACCAAGTTTGTCACACCCGGGTCCTAGTCCTTAGATGAGACCGGTGTCGTTAACCTCTCAGAGGTCGTAGACAAACCTCTTCTTAGCTTTCATCACAATCATACAGTTAAATTTAGCGGAAAATTTAAAAAAATTTAAATTTACTCCAAGAGAGAAACCCATACCTTACTGTAGAATTGAATCTACGAAGATCACCCTGTATTTTGCACGAAAATCTTGAAGAATTGCCTTGAAATCGCCTAAGGAGAATCGAGAGTATTTTTTTGTTTTTTTTCCTTACGTTTGTTCACTGTTTTTCAGTCGTGAGAGACTACTGGATAAACGTGAGTGTAAGTCTTAGGAACTGAATATTGACTAATTCAACTTAGGCTAATTAACTTAATTAAATAAATCAATTAGCGAATTACCAAAACGCCCCTCCTAAATTGACTAAGAATAGGAGAGCATTTGACTTAGCCAAATTCTAAAAATTTGTTAAGGGTCTCGGGTTTGACCATGAATTTAAATTAATTAATTAAGTTGCTAATTTAATTAATTAAGTGACCTAGGGTAATTACTAAAGTACCCCTACGTCACTAGGACCATAACCAACCCTTTTGGACCATCCTAGGTTAGGTACTAGGATGTTTCTTTAGTTAGTTACTCCGCTAGTGTCACCCGGTTAGGTCTTAGGATTTCGGCACACTAGTTAGTTCATTTAAGTTAGTCCTAGGTTAGTTAGATAGTTAGGCAAGTTAGTTAGAGCCTAGGATTGGTTAGGAAGCTCGGCCACACATGGATTGACCCAACGCGTGACAGTCCCCTAACCGCCCTAACCGAATCGGTTGGGCTTGGTCGTTTTGTCTCTCGGCCGGTAGAATATGTGTTGTCGTGCACTTTTCTAATTGTGCACTCTGTAGTTGCACTTGGAAAGTTCACTTCTTGTCCCAATGATCCCCACCATGTCCTTGGGCACTACTGAATCTACATGATCATTTTAAATGATCATGTGCTATGGTACCTAGGCTTGACACTTGGATGCCTCGTACCTAATGGGTGTAAGCGAAGAAATTAAGAATTTTAGCATAGGTCTTCATTGCAGGTACAATTCCTCAACAAGCTTGAGGAGGAGCTTGGTTTCCCCCATGAGCTGCTTCTCCAACTCTCCTGTCTGCGTTTCTTCTTGTGTTCATTTTTCTACACGCACACACAAGAAGGAAGTTAGATGCTAGAATGACACAAAATGTCAAAACTCTACACTGCACGATAAAGAGTAGAAGAAGGGAAGATTCTTAAAATCACTAAGTCTCTAAGTCATGGTTGTGGTGCACTTCACAACTATAAGTTAGAAACTACGCAACGTGGTTTTTTTAGCCTTAGTTTCAAGGTAATTTAACCTCATGCTCTGATACCAAGTTTGTCACACCCGGGTCCTAGTCCTTAGATGAGACCGGTGTCGTTAACCTCTCAGAGGTCGCAGACAAACCTCTTCTTAGCTTTCATCACAATCATACAGTTAAATTTAGCGGAAAATTTAAAAAAAATTAAATTTACTCCAAGAGAGAAACCCATACCTTACTGTAGAATTGAATCAACGAAGATCACCCTGTACTTTGCACGAAAATCTTGAAGAATTGCCTTGAAATCGCCTAAGGAGAATCGAGAGTATTTTTCTATTTTTTTTCCTTACGTTTGTTCACTGTTTTTCAGTGGTGAGAGACTACTGGATAAACGTGAGTGTAAGTCTTAGGAACTGAATATTGACTAATTCAACTTAGGCTAATTAACTTAATTAAATAAATCAATTAGCTAATTACCAAATTGCATCTCCTAAATTGACTAAGAATAGGAGAGCATTTGACTTAGCCAAATTCTAAAAATTTGTTAAGGGTCTCGGGTTTGACCATGAATTTAAATTAATTAATTAAGTGACCTAGGGTAATTACTAAATTACCCCTAAGTCACTAGGACCATAACCAACCCCTTTGGACCAACCAAGGTTAGGTACTAGGATGTTTCTATAGTTAGATAATCGGCTAGTGTCACCCGGTTAGGTCTTATGATTTCGGCACACTAGTTAGTTCATTTTAGTTAGTCCTGGTTTAGTTAGCTAGTTTGGTAAGTTAGCTAGAGCCTAGGATTGGTTAGGAAGGCCCCAAGTGGCTTGGCCCAATGCGTGTCGGCCCCCTAACTGCCCTAACCGAATCAGTTGGGCTTGGTCGCTTGGTCTCTCGGCCGGTAGCACATGTACTTGCACCTGTGTTTCCATGCACTTTCCAAACCGTGCACTCTGTAGTTGCACTTGGAAAGTTCACTTCTTGTCCCAAGGATCCTCATTATGTCCTTGGGCACTGCTTAATCTACATGATCATTTTAAATGATCATGTGCTATGGTACCTAGGCTTGACTCTTCGACGCCTCGTACCTAATGTGTGTAAGTGATGAAATTAAGAATTTTAGCTTAGGGTCTTCATTGCAGGTACAATTACTAAACAAGCTTGGATTGGAGCATTTGAACATCAAAAGGTATTTTAAGTTACTTGTTAATACATAGAAATTGGCTAACACCCTTAAGCCAATATTCTCTAACATGCCCAATATTACTCAATATTGGGCATTGGGATGCCTATGTACCCCAATACATATTCTTAAAACCTAATAGACTTTTCACTAGACAAGTACATTTTCTAGAATGATACAGTGGTAAAGAGTAATCATGTCAAATCCTTGAGTAACTCTAACCAACTTCTATGTTTAAGATTAACTAAACACAAACTGAAGACTCTTGTAATAGGTGAGTACATCCACATGAACACCATAAAGATAAGGACGTGATATCTTCAAGGAGATACTACAACGTCAAACTCTAAGTTACATGTTGGGTAATTCTTCTCATGAACATTAAAGTTTCTTGAGGCATAAGCTATAACTTTGCCATTTTTCATTAACACACAACCCATACCAACACTAGATGCATCACAATACACAACAAAACCTTGAGCACATTCAGGTAAAGTCAAAACTGGGAAAAAGTCAACTTATTTTTCAATTCCTAAAAGTCTTTCTCACAAGCTTAAGACCGTTGAAACTTAATTGTCTCTTAAGTTAATTTGGTCAAATAAAACCCTTATCTAGAAAATCCTTCAATTCCTCTTTTAACTCATTCAACACTGCCGGTGCCATTCTGTATGGCAGAATATAAATATGATAAGTATATGAAATGATGTCTTTACCGAATTCTATTCCTCTGTAAAGAGGGAGTTCGAGTAGATCATCTAGGCAGACTTCTAGAAACTCTTTGACTAATGAAACTGAAACTAATGAATTTGAGATATCTCAACACTGGAGTCATTAACTAGGACTAAGTGATAGAAAAAACCCTTGGAAACTAACATCCTTGCCGTAGGGTAGGAAATGGAACGACCCATAGTAATTTCTCAACTGCTTTTAAACTCTATTATTGGATCACTGGAAAACTGGAACTTGACATCTCAAAAACTACAATCTACAAAGTCATAACAGGAATGAAGCAAGCATACAAAGAATGCTAATTTAAATAACTTAATTAAACAATCCATTGTGCTCTTGTGATTTGCGGAAATGGGACAATCACAGTAGACTTTGTTTGCTAGAATGTAATCATCAATAGGTGTAGAAACACTGAACGGTTTACTAAGTTTCTCAGGAACAATATCAAAGTTCATAGAAACATATGGAGTTATACAAATATAAACTTTCCACTGGATCTAGCAAGGCATAACTGGTAAAGTCAAAGACTTGTATCATACCAATGATAGCATCTGGGGAATAATGTTGCTCTTGGAGACTACCAATAGCATATAAGCGGTTTTTCCCTCCGCCAGTACCATTTCCTTATATGTTCTTTGGACACTCTTTCATGAAGTTACCCTTTTGTAAACACTTGAAGCAACCTGTCTAGCCCTAACGACACTTTCCTGGGTGGGCTCTACCAGACGTGGCACATTTTGGAGCCTAATTACCTCCTTGTGCCACAGTACCCTAGAACTATGCAGGTCAAGCTCTGAAGTTTTGCGCATTCAGGGTAGTATACTCACCTTTATACCAAGGTGCAGGTGCACCAGAAGTTGGTGAAGCAGATCCCTTTTGTTCCTATTTGAAAGATGATCGGTTGGTATTTCTTTTTTGCTGCACGAACTCAATCCCTGTCTTAGCCCTCTTGTTCTTGAACTCATCTCTGTCTCTAAGGTTCTCTTCCTCTACCAGTTGCACATGGACCATCAACCTTGAAATGTTCACGTCCCTAATAAGCATTGCTACCCGACCTTATTTTCATGATAGACGAGACCATCCAACAATGAAAAGACTCATCCTACTCTTAATGTCCGCAACCATTTACGAAGCATAGCGAGACAGTTGGTGAATTTCAAAACATATTGATTAACACTCGAACAATCTTTCTAAAGAGTGAGGAACTCACGTACCTTGTCCTCTTTCAGTTCTCGGGGAAATAAACACCCCAAGAAGGCCTCCTCAAAAGAATCCCAAATAGTAGGTGGTTAATTTTATCCTCTACCCTCTTTCCACTAATCAAACCATGTTCTAGAAACACCCTTGAGTTAATATGAAGCTAGGTCAACCCTGTCACTGTCAGCAACACGCATCACCTCGAATACCTTTTGCAGTTCCTCGGTAAATTCTCTTGATCCCGAACTAGTGAAACTTGGGAGATTTATCCTCAAGAACTTAGAATCCTCAAAGTGTCAGCCTCTTCTTTTCTATCTCCTCTTTAAAGACAAACTTGGTTAGTAACACCCTGACTCAGCATCCTAATTGCCTCTATGAGTTTGACATTAGTAACTTTTCCCTGGTGTTGTACTTCAGGTGCATTGGGTACCACTTGTTCCTCAACATTCCTCCTAGTTGGAGACCTCTGACTTCTGTTCGTAGAGGCATGACTCTCTGAAAACACGTGAAGGCACGATTTAGAAGGAAACTATTTAGAGATCAAACTCCAACGCACGAAAAAAGTGCAATATAAGTGAAGAAATTCCTAAATATTTCAGCCTTCTAATTATAGATGTGGCATGCTTCACACGACTCTACTGACACGGCTTCATACACTCTATAGGACTCTTGAACTTTGTGCTCTAATACCAAGATTTTCACGCCCCGAGTCTACACCCTAGGCGTGTCCGGCACTCGAAGATCATTGTTGATCCCAAGCGAACCCTTGGTATGACTTACTTATTTAGAGGAATACTGTAAGCATTAATACAAAAATTTAAATGCACTTACTCAATTGTTTATAGGATAACATAGAAAGTTTTTAAGATAAAACATTCAACTTAGCCAAAATGGCAACTAATGTATTAGTATATATAAATGATAATTAAAAGACTCAAAAAACAAAAACATGACTGTTTATGAAACCTCTAAGACTGAGATGGATGTTGGGACAAACCCCATAAAATCCTAATGAACTACAACTAATACTAAAGTGGACCGTACGAATCAAAACATAATTCAAGACCTACATTATATAAAATAAAGAGAATTAGGGCCCCGTACCACCAATCCATTCTCACAACTTCATTTCATAGCTTAATCATCCTATACAATACCAATAAGGCCATTACCCATGGCCATGATCGTCAATTCAATACGGAAATCATGATGCTCAATGATTCTAAATCAATTCAATATAAATTTATCAATCTAAGACAACCTATACATCAATCCAATACAATTCTTACATCATTCAATAGCCCAAAGAAAACTACAGTAGAATTCATTAGCATTGAGACATGATCACATAACCCAAATTATAGCAAAATTTAAGAGTTTATGTTTTTCATGGGTTCATGAAGATTTTAGGTTAACATCATCAAACTAAAATCAATTCAATCAATATTCAATGATTCAAACCGTTTTATGAAATAACCCACAGCTAGATCACAAGTTAGAAATCTATCTTTTCATAAATGTCTTTGAAAATCACTTTGAGGCTTGGATCCTTGATGAAAAGAGTTTCAAGGATGAAAATCATACCTCAATAAAGCTAAACCACGAAAAATGATGAAGAATCACCAACCAATCTTTATTCCAAGCTCTATGTTGAGTTTTGACTTCAATGGAGTTCTAGAGAATTTCATAGAGAATTTGGGTTTTGATTCGGAATAATGAATTTATCTAGGTGTTTAGGACTTAAAAACCCACTTAAAATACCTAAAATACCCTTATATAACCGATCATTTAGTTATTAGGACGTGGGGTGAATTTACCATTTCACCCCTTAACTTAACAATGAACTGTGCAGGTTGCAGTCACCAATGACGCCAGCCCACCTACGACCCGTCACCCAACCAACGGACCGTCCTGTTGGTATGTGGTTTAGGTCAGAGACTGTTCCAAAGGTAGAACAACCTCGTACTCCTAAGATTCAACCTACGCCCCTCACCTACGGGCCATTGACCAGCCTACTGGGCGTCGACTGCCTTCCGTAGGTTGGGCTGGTTTGACAGTTTTTGGCTCAAATTATGGGTCCTTCCTCAAGGACCCTTGGTTACTCCATGGGGATGTTTTCTGGGACGTTTCTAACCCGAATATAATTTTATAAAACTTTAGGACCTCTCACATCAATTTCATCCAAAATGAACACATAAAACTTATTGAAACATGTTAAGATACACAAGGTCGTTTCAAGGTAAACCTTTCAAACGTCATGGAAGTTCTTGGATGTTTGACCTCCAAACTTCATACACACTATTATTACTCATATAAGGACCCCATAAGCTCATGAAACACACACATAAGCACATAAAAACACATGAGGCATATAGGTGACTAGTCATCGAACGTCTTGGTTGTCCCTTGACGTTTTACTTCCAATTCACTTAAATCTTTAGACACTACCTCAATACCGGTACCACATTATAAACCATTTTAGGACCTTAGACCCTCGTGAAAAACATGTTAGGCTCTAGTTTCACCTAGTCGTTTTAGAGATGTCATAGTATCTTTACAACACAAGACCAAGCTGATCATGGGAGAGGTTGCTTACTCCATCCTAAGCTAACATGAGAACCACCATTCTCAAGATGTGTCACATCCGGGGAGCACTCCCTAAATGTAGTTGGGGTCATCGTCCTAAAGGAGTACTAAGACTAGCCTCTTAGCATACATCATTATATTCATAGGTTAAAAATGCCAAAAATTTAAAACTTTTCTTCTATATCAATCATGAGGTTTACATAGACCTCTCGCATACACATGATATATTCATATCGAGTATACTTAGACCCTTCGTATAAGAATATTACATAGTCTTCTACTTTTATGACACACATATATATAAGATATAATATAGTCTTAAAACGGATTTCTCATATCATAACCATCTAAAAAAGAGTATAATAATTCGTCATAGCCCATATATCAATACAATAAAAACCATATATAAGCTATACAATGTTAGTACCCAAATGAAAGAAAATGAAAATAGTTTCTTTAGGACTAATCAACATCCAATACTAGAAGTGGCATTGTCCTTGAAATATTGAGGACCTACCCAACTTGGAGAATGAGGATCCAAGCCTTCTTCAAATGAGCTCAACCTCACAACGACCGTAACCTAAAATGTTGGGGAAAAGGGAGAAAATAGGGCTTAGCACAACATTTTTACTAAATATAGGAACAATACACACAACATAGAAATCATGCTTGAAAAGGGACAATTTGTAAACTTATGCCAACTTATTATAAATCCCACTTTTATGCACAATTAAGAATCAAATTAACCGATAGCCACCTAAGACTCAATGCAATACCATATTTAACTCAAGACCAACAATACAAGTCAAGTCAACATATGAATAACCAAACAATGCCTACATCATACTATAAGCACAAGGCATTTATATAAGAAATTCATAACATTTGAACATATACAAGGCCCTTACCCATAACCCCTCATAAAGACTACAAGTGCAATGTCCAACCAAAGCCCCATAACCTCACTTAATCAAGTAAACCAAACAAAGGACCATAGGAAATGCCTAACTTCACATAACATAAAATCAAGAGTAACCATCATCATACTTTAGCAATATATATCAACATCATGCTCATAGGTGAAACATCATCTAGAGTCAATAACATGTAAAGTCAATATATATACATATCATATACATTATAGAAAACACAAGAAAAACCTCCTAAGGCTTCCCTCAAGGTAAACTAGTGCAAGGCATAGGTAAAATCCCATACCCCTACCTAGGCTAAGTCACCCTAGTTAGTGTTTACTTCATAACTTCATTTTTACATTCGGGAAAACATTCCTTAACTAACATAGACCACAAGAGCTAAGTCTGGAATCCGGTGTTTTAGAACCTTGCACCGATGGAAGGTTGTCTACCTTCCAAAGTAGTACCAAACATGAACATAGCATCTAGGTGGATCCACTAGCTAGTATTCCTATGGAGTCAACATAGTTCAAGAACTAGGAAATATAGTTGGGACCCTCTTTATGTACATCAAATTATAGTCTCCAATCTCTTTGAGTAGAATGGTGAACCCTACCTTCCCTCATTAGGAAGATGTCACCCTTCACATCTAGTTCACTCGGTGGTAGGCTAGAGTACCTTTTTGAAATGTCTTTCATTAATAATCATAACTTAGTTTAGGTAGTAGGAGACTACTCCTTGTATATCATCATAATTAGCTTATTAGGAATTGTATGAGAATCACCTTTCAATACATCCTTCAAGGTGAGATCAACACTATATATCATATCTTAGTAATGCACACAAATGAATCAACATCATCCTTATATCATTTAAAACTTAACATAATCTCACAATTCATAAGATAAGACATTTCAATACCAACATCATACCATCCTAATCAATCCAATGAAAAAACATATATTTCAAATGAATCACCATCATTCGGTATTAGTCATCACAATAGAGTTAAGGTTGTAAGATCACAAGGTCTTACCTCTTCCTCCTCCAAAGACATAATCATGGTATTACCATCAACAAACCCCAATTAATCCATCAATTGTGATAATAACATCATAGAATAGTAATTCACACATTAACCAAGTCAATTACATCAATACTAGATAATTCAATTCAAGAACACAACCTAGGGTTAAGGGGAAAAGGTCATCTTCCACAAACTAGGTCAATTCATCAAGGAATAGTATAATTGAATCATAATACATGTTAATATACTCCTAATAACCAAAAGGAATCATAAACCAAGCAATTTATAAGATCAATTTCGTATTGGAAGGAAACCCATATGAAGCTCAACTTTTGAAAATCAATTTTGGAAGAACCCTTTGTGGAAAGGAATCCCAAAAGTGAAATGTTCCCATACCTTGTAAATTGATGAATATTGATGGATAAAACTTGATCTTTGCAGACCTATAAACCTTCTTGACCTTGTCTTCTATGAAGTTTCTTTGGGAGAGAGAAAGAAGAGAGAAGCAAGAACAATTTGTGTTTTGGGAATTATGTGGGTTGGGTTACTTTAATTAGGTTAGGGTCTTTATATAAGTCATTAAATAAATAAATTAGACCTCCCTTAACAAATAAATAATTAACAAACCACCTATTCAATTTAATTTATCCAACTAAAACGTGGCAGCAAAACAATGTCCTGACCAACGAGACCCCGAAGTACGGGACGTAGGTCAGTCGATGCCAAGCCCCTCTCCATGCTGCTCATCCGTTGTTTGCAACTAAGTCTTTCCAAAATGACTTCCCATGAAATTGTCTAAGTATAAATCGACGGTGTACATTGACGCCCCGTCGATTGGACCACGCCTAATGGTTTGCCCCTCGTAGATTGCTACTGTCTTAGACACTTTTAGCCATTCTTCAAGGGTCCTCCTCAAGGGCCCTTGGTTGGTCCTAGGGAGTTATACCCAAATTTTTCTACTATAAAATAACTCGAACTCTTATTAGGCACCTTACTACCAAATTCCATCAAATTCCGACTCCTAAAACCTAGTCAAATAGGCTAAGGCACACTAGCACCTCTTGAACTAGTTTTCGGACGTCATGGACATTCTTTGACGTTTTGATTCTAAAACTTCCTATCTAACTTGTATTCATTATTTTTTACCTCAAAACAGTGTCCTAACCCTTGTACACTCATTTTAGTTTCTAGATTAGCTCTTAGACTTTCGGAGTGTTACATTATCCCCCCCTTAGGAACATTCGTCTCCGAATGACACTAAAATATTTTGGAAGGAAGGGAATAGAATAAGGACTAGTATTCCAACCAACAACAACACATAAAAAATGAGTTACAACTCAATCATTGCATTCACACATAGCAATTCAAAACATCAATCACTACACATAAGAGCTTAAAATCACAATATGAGGAATCTCCTTCTCACAAAAACATGAGCTCAACATATCATTAACGAGTCAATTATGCCAAAAATCAGCCTATCAACATGCTCAATATATATTAATAAAGGTACAACATACTTAAAATACACAACATAAGTTCAAAACAAGCAAAAGAGCAAAATTTTAGTTTTTTGGCATAAAGTTCACTATGATTCACTGTAACATGCACCTTTTTGCAAAATTTCACCAAAAATCAAAACAACTTCAAATTTACTCATTATTTTCATTATTAGTAAGAACCACTAACCTTGGTTAGGAAATATATGAGGATAACGGGACTTCATGTCGGCCTTGGCCTCCCATGTTGCTCCCTCAACTAGGTGGTTTCTCCATAACACTCTTACAGAGGCCACCTCTTTGCTCCTCAACCTCTTTATTTGACGATCAAGGATTTAAAGTAGAACCTCCTCATAGGATATGTTCTATCTCACCCAAGACCTTCGATAGGAAGAATGAACTCGGGGTTACCAATGCACTTCTTAAGCGTGGATACATGGAAAACCAGATGAACCGATGATAGTGACACACCCGGAAATTTTCATGACCTATACTAGAGCTTAATATGTTGATTAATGATGGTTTTAGACCTAAATAATTATAAATAACTTGCTTGAGACGTTTCGTAGCCATAGCATTAAAGAAAGGCCTTACCGTCCGGAAACTAGCAAAATTTAACTAGTTGACATCCCTATGTTTGGGAAAGGTTTCGGAGGATCAAATGAAGTCAAAAACTTTTAAAAAGTCTTTGTATAGGTAGAGTGTAGTATAGATAGTCTAAACGTACGATAACGACACCCCAAGGACCACCTGAAGGGTCCTTGGGAAGGATCCCAACATGGGTGGGCAAGCTGCAAAAGCAGCGTGCGAAAGTCAAGAATCGGTCGGCTACTGTGAGACGCGCAGCTAAAACGTACCTCACTGCATAAAATTATGTTTGGGAAATAAAATGTGTGTTGGCCCCGGGACGCGAAGACACTTCCCAGATATCCTAAAAGTCATATTTTGGGCGTTTTGACATCACAAATAAATCCATTTAAGTGAGGGGTCTTTTGGGTAATTTAAGCGGTGAATATATAATGTATTAGGGTCAGATTTAGGTCAATTTTATCACTCACATAAAGTTCCACAATTTGAAATCAAAAATCTCTCTCTCTCCAAAATTCCCTCTTCCTCCAAAACTCAATTGAAGACCAAAAGAGCTCCAAGAAGAAGATCAAGCCTTCAAGTTTTCCAACTCAATTTCGTGGCTTTCTCATCTATAAGGTATGGTTTCTTTCACTCTTGGGATTCCTTTCACCAAGAGTTCCTTCAAAAGATGATTTCTAAATTCCACAAAACACGGGTTTTTCTCCTCACATGGGTCTTCTTTCTAAAACAAAATTGTGAATCAATTGTGATGAAATATGATGAATTAATGTTGTTTAAGCATGAATTAATGGTTAATTGATAAATTCCTATGAGTTTTACCTTGTCCCATGTCTTTCCCTCAAATCCCTAATTTCTTAGAGTGATTATGGTGGATTGTTGAGGGTGATGAATACGTCACTTGGTTACTTTGATTTTAGTTATGTTAGTACTTCATGAATTGACCTATTTCATATGTTAATTGTGAATTCTTGGGTATTGAAGTATGAAGTTACATTAAGGGCAATGAGGTATGATCTTGATTCTTCTTTGATCTAAATTATGCATGGTGAAATCTTCTAATGTGATAGTAATTCTATAACTAATTGTGTTGTTTGATGTTGGTGACAAGAATCCATCATCCCTAAACCTAGATCTATGAATTGGCTATGAAGTACGTGATTATGTTATGGTATGATGATTATATGATTGAATGTAGTTTCTCATGATTATAATGTTGGGTCTAAAAGTGAAAGGATAGTTCTCACTTTTGATCACCTATGAGCTATTTTAATAAGATGTTCACCTAAGGGTCTAGAAAAGGCTAGTGTGAACTTTTATGATGATATATGATGATTACTTAAGGGAATAATTGCTTAGCATAGAAAGGGCATGTAAATGAGATGGAGGTCTCACGTTAGTACGTCCGGCCTCCCACATAGGTTTCTTCATATTAGTAAGTACGGATTCCCAATATATGTTTTGTCTCAGGAGATGGAAACCCTCACATTAGTAAGTCAAGGTTTTTAGAAGAAATCTCCTTGTCCCTTAACTATATGCCCGCATAGGACTCTATCTTAGTTGATCCACATAGATAGCTACGTACGAATGGTTGCAACTTAGGGAACTGTTAACCCTCTCTTATCGGTGTGGGGGTAGAACACCGGATTCCATGTATCTCACATGGTCTCATGTCGGTTATGGCACTTCTTTCTATAAAGTAAAGGTATGAACAAGTTATGTATGTGAACTTCTATTAGGGTTGTCCTAAAGGTTACTATATAGTGTGAAAGAGGGTATGGGACTTCTCTTACACATTGCGATCCTGTAGGATGATTCTAGTAGTGTTGTATTGTGATTATGATTATGCTTATGATTATGTTGATAATCTATGACTAGTGTTGATATATGAAGCATGTTTCATATGAGAATATGTTGTAAGCATGATTGGGTTGCTTAATGTGATACTTAGATTTGGATAGGGTTATGGGGCTTTATTCTTGGCATTGCACAAGTGTTGCTTGAGTTACATATATGTTGATATGATTATGATGTTCTTTATATGTGTATATTGAATTGTTGGTCATTGTGCATAGTTTTGACTAAATTGTGCCTTTTCTCATGCATTAACGATTTTTATGCATAAGGACCACACTTAGTAGATATGGTTTGTGCTAAGTCATATTTCTTCCCTTTTCCCAAAATTTTTTATCTTCGGGCCGTTGAAGTATTATTGAGGCTAAAGCTAGAAGGCTTGTACTAGACTCTCCAAGTTTGGTATGCCCTCTAGTTCAAGGATGCTACCACACACTCTATATTAGTAGTACTTGTATTGTCTAGTAGACATTCATTTCTTTCCTATTGTTGAAGATATTTATGTAAGCCCTATGTGGCAATTATGGATTTGTATAAGGGCTTTGCCGGATCGTTTGACTTCGTTAGATGGTTAATTTAAGACAAAGTATTAGACTAAATTCCTATGTGTTGTTATGGTCTATTCCAAGAAGCCTATGTATGCTTCCTATGTAGACGTCTATGTAAACCTCTTTCCTATATCAGCAAAAGTTTTAATTTTTCCGTGTTTTTGACTTATGATTTGCTATGACGAATGCTAAGAGGATTGTCTTAGTCCTCTTAGAGGATGACGACGCCGGTTACTCCTAGGGTGTACTTTGGGTTGTAACAAACTTGGTATCAGAACATGAGGTTAAATCTTCTTAGGATTGATGTGTCATTAAACCACATCTACGTAGTGTCTTATTCATAATTATGAAGCGCGCCACACTTATGAATGAGAGACTATGTGATGCTAAGGAACTTTCACTCTCTTGTTATTCCTTAGTCGTGCCTAAGAGTCCTAACTCTATCTAGTCCTTTCTTCTAATCATTTATTTGTGCTTATAGGCAATGAATACATGAAGGAACAATGCTCGAAGGGCCGTAGAGGAGAATTTGAATGACGCGGTTCCCCCTCAAGCTTCTCAAAACCCTCAAGTTCCTATTGAAGAAGGGGCTATGTCTAATCTTGAGATAAGGTCGGCCATTTATAGCTTGACTCAAGTGTTGGATACCCATGTTGCTAGGGATACGAGGGTGCAAGCGAACCCCAATGCTAATACCACCGCTTTAGGGATTAGGGATTTCACAAGTATGAATCTCACTACTTTCTATGGTTCTAAGGTGAAGGACGACAAGGGTTCATTGATGAAGTGTTCAAGGTTTTTGATGCTATGGGTGTTTCTTCTCCAGAAAAGGCGAAACTAGACACCTACGAACTCAAAGATGTGGCTCGAGTGTGGTATGAGCAATGGATGTATGAGAGGCCGGTTATAGAAGGTCGGATTACTTGGGGAGCTTTCAAAACGGCTTTCCTTTATAGGTTCTTTCCCTTGGAATTAAGGGAGAGGAAAATGAAAGAATTCATCAACCTTCGTAAAGGGGGTGTGAGCGTGAAGGAGTATGGCCTCAAATTAACTCAACTATCAAAGCATGCTCCTACTATGGTTGAGGATTCTAGGGCCAAGGTGAACAAATTTGTCATAGGGATATCCGATCTTGTGGTTAATGAATGTAGGTCGGCTATGTTAATTCCTAGCATGGACATCTCTCGTCACATGGTTCATGCCGAGCAAATTGAGGAACAAAAGCTTAAACAAGTTGGTAGGGAGTTGAAGAAGGTGAGAACCGAAGAGGGGAATTTTTCTAAGAGGTGCAAGACAAACCAAGGTTCAACAAGAGGTTTTCTAATCAAGTATCTTCTAGTGATCCAAGGTCCAATAAGAGTAAGGTGCCTAATCCCAAGCCCCAAGAGGGAAAAGGTGGTCGTTCTTATGTTGATAGGACTCTTTGTTCTAAATTTGGAAGAATTCATAATGGCAAGTGTCTTTTCGGCACGGGTAATTGCTATAATTGTGGCAAGAGTGGTCACATGAAGAAAGATTGACCTATGATGAAGACTCAAGGAGGGGAAAATTCTCAAGCTCAAGAAAGTGCTCAAAACCCGGATCCTCCTAAGAAGAATCGCTTCTATGCTCTCCAATCCCGAACTGATCAAGAGAGCTCACCGGACGTGGTCATCAGTAAGTTAACATTATTTTCCTTTGATGTGTATGCTTTGTTGGATCCGGGAGCTACGTTGTCATTTGTGACCACTCTTGTAGCCATGAAATTTGATATACTACCCGACAACTTATATGAGCCTTTCTCGGTTTCTACCTGGTGGGTGATTCCGTAGTGGTAAAAAGAGTCTATAAAGGGTCTACTATTTCCTTGCGCAATAGAGTAATGTTGGTTGATTTGATAGAAATCGATATGCTAGATTTCGACATTATATTGGGAATGGATTTGTTGCATGCGTGTTTTGCCTCTATTGATGTAGGTCAATGGTGGTCAAATTTGAATTTTCGAATGAACCCGTTTTTGAGTGAAAGGGAGGAAACTCAAATCCTAGGGGTAAGATCATTTCATGTATAAAATCTTGCAAGTTAATTGCAAAGGGTTGTCTCTATAACATAGTAAGAGTCATGGATCTTGAATGCGAGGTCCCTCCCATAGAGTCGGTACCCGTGGTAAGGGAGTTTCCGGAAGTCTTTCCCGACGATCTTCCCGGAATCCCTCCCGAACGAAAGATTGACTTCAGTATAAATCTATTACCGGATACACAACCTATTTCAATCCCTTCTTATCGGATGGCCCCGGCCGAGTTGAAAGAACTAAAGGCTAAACTCAAAGATTTGCTAGATAAGGGTTTTATTCTACCAATCATATCTCCATGGGGTGCCCCGGTATTATTCGTAAAGAATAAGGATGGGTCTTTGTGAATGTGTATCGATTATCGTCAATTGAACAATGTCACTGTAAAGAATAAGTACCCGCTCCCTAGGATTGATGACTTGTTTCATCAACTCCAAGGAGAGACTTAGTTTTCAAAGATTGACTTGAGATCGGGTTATCACCAACTTAGGGTGGAGGAGGTTGATATTCCAAAAACGGCATTTCGAACAAGATATGGTCATTTCGAATTCCTTGTTATGTCATTTGGCCTAAAATATGCCCCAACAGCTTTCATGGACCTCATGAATCAAGTTTTTAGGAAGTATCTTGATTTTGTGATTGTGTTTATTGATGATATTTTTATATACTCAAGGAGTGAGAATGATCATATGGATCAATTGAGAATAGTTTTGCAGGTACCCAAAGATAACCAACTTTTCGCTAAGTTTAGCAAGTGTGAGTTTTGGTTGAGGTCAGTAGCTTTCCTTGGTCACGTTGTTTCGAGTGAAGGGGTTGAGGTCGATCCGAGAAAGACGAAAGTGGTCAAAAGTTGGCCTAGACATTTGAATCATACCGATATTTGGAGTTTCCTAGGGTTGGTCAGCTACTATCGGAGGTTTGTTGAGGGATTTTCGTCTATCCCATCTCCATTAAAGTCCTTAAACCAAAAGATGTCCAAGTTAGAATGGTCGGAATCTTAAGAGAAGATCTTCCAATTATTGAAAGATAGACTCACCTCCTCTCTGGTATTGACTTAAGCGGATGGTACCGATGGTTTTGTGGTTTATTGTGATGCCTACAAAGTGTGTCTAGGATCTGTGCTTATGCAACGTGGAAAAGTCATAGCATATGCCTCTAGACAACTCATGCCAGCTGAGAAGAATTATCCAACACACGACCTTGAACTTGCGGCAGAGGTATATGCTATAAAGATTTTGAGACACTATCTATATGGGGTGCATGTTGAGGTGTTCACGGATCATAAGAGTCTAGAATATGTATTCAGCCAAAAACACTTGAATTTACGCCAAAGAAGATGGTTAGAGATTTTAAAGGATTATGAAATGAGTGTCCTTTACCATCTCGGGAAAGCTAATGTGGTGGCGGATTCTTTGAGTCTAGTATCCATGGGTAGTGTGACGCATGTTGAAGATGATAAGAAACTAGTAAAAGAGGTTCATAAGTTGGCCCGGTTGGGTGTCTGACTAGAAGATTCTCTAAAGGGTGGTGTCAAGGTTCGCCATTACTCTGAGTCGTCTCTAGTGGTTGGGGTGAAATCCAAGCAACGTCTTGATCCTCTATTGATGGAGTTAAAGGAAACGGTCCTTAGTAAAGCTCATGAGTCCTTCTCTCGAGGGGAAGATGGGGTGCTTAAGCGCCAAGGAAGATTGTGTGTACCGGATGTGGATGGGTTGAGGGAATTGATCATGGAAGAGGCTCATGGATCCGGATATTCCATTCACCCGGGTGCCACAAAGATGTACCACAAATTACAATAAACATATTGGTGTAATGGTATGAAAAGAGACATAGCGGATTTTGTCGCTAAGTGTCCAAAATTCCAATAAGTAAAAGTGGAGCACCAAATTCCGGGTGGCTTGACTCAAAATATAGACATTCCTACATGGAAGGGGGAGGATATTGACATGGATTTCATAGTTGGGCTGCCTCGTACACGAATGCAACATGACTAGATATGTGTCATTGTGGATAGGTTGACCAAGTTTGTACATTTTCTTACCGTCAAAGTCACATATTCGGTGGAAGATTATGCCAAATTGTACCTCAAAGAAATAGTGAGATGAATGGCGCCCCTTTGTCCATCATTTCGGATAGAGGTACTCAATTTACCTCCCATTTTTTTGAAAGCTTTCCAAAGTGGGATTGGTACGAAGGTGAAATTTAGTACCGCTTTTCATCCCAAGACGGATGGTCAAGCGGAATGCACTATTCAAACCCTTGAAGATCTGTTGAGGGCTTGCATCATCGACTTCAAAGGTGATTGGGATGACCATATGCCTTTGATAGAATTCTCCTACAACAATAGCTACCACTCTACTATCTCCATGGCACCCTTTGAGGCACTTTATGGGAGAAGATGTAGATCCCGGTTGGGTATTATGAGGTAGGTGAGTTTGCTCTACTTGGTCCCGACTTGGTTTATGAAGCTCTCGAGAAGGTTCAGGTTATAAGAGATAGACTAAAAGCATCTCAAAGTCGACAAAAATCCTATGCCGATAATAGAAAATGTGAAACTTGAATTCAAAGTAGGAGATTCGGTCTATCTGAAAATTTCACCCATGAAAGGGGTGATGAGATTTGGAAAGAGGGGAAACTTAGTCCCCGTTATGTGGGGTTGTATATAATTTTGAAGAGGGTTGGGAGTGTTGTCTATGAGTTGAAATTACAAAATGAGTTGGCCATGATTTATCCGGTATTCTATGTATCTATACTTAAGAAGTGTATAGGCGATCCGGTGTCCATTCTTCCTCTAGAAGGTTTGGGGGTAAAGGAGGGACTTTCATATGAGGAGGTCCCAGTTGACATCTTGGATCGCCAAGTTAAGAAATTGAGGAATAAGGAGTTTGCCTCTGTAAAGGTTCTATGGAGGAACCACCTTGTTAAGGGTGCAACATGGGAGGCCGAGGCCGACATGAAGACCCGCTATCCTCATCCTTTCTCCCTTACTCCTAGCCAATATTAAGCTTAGTAATTCCTTATATGATTATTGTGAATAATGTTGAACTTATCATGTGTTTCTAAATATGTGCATACTGTAGTAGAAATTCATTTCTTAGTTGAGTTCTTCTCTTTCCATGAAATATGTTTACTATGATGGCTTCCACTTGAGTTTGTTGTGTGCTATAAGTATTCATGGAAGACTATGATGGGTATAATTTATATTTTTTTAATATGAAATCAGCATGTCAAATTTTAAATGTTCATATTGAGCTCATATTGAAATGGAGAAGGTAGTACCTCCTTATGTGATATGAAAAGTTGAGTTTTGTTAATGGTATGTGTGGATTAAGTTCTTATTTGTTAATGCTATGTTTACATGTTGAAAGGAGTTGATATTCCCTCCTGTGAGGTGTGACTCATTATAATATTGTTGGTTGGTTGGCTGATAGTCTTGAGTCTTTCCTTCAATAGAAAGGTTTAGAGTGTCATTCAGGGACGAATGTTTCTAAGGGGGGGGTATTGACATAACCGGATATTTCCATGACATATACTAGAGCTTAATATGTTGAATAATGATTGTTTTAGACCTAAATAAGTATAAATGACTTGTTGGAGAAGTTTTGGAGCCATAGCATTAAAGAAAGGTCTTACCGTCCGGAAACTAGAGAAATTTAACTAGTTGACGTCCCTATGTTTGGGAAAGGTTTCGGAGGTTCAAGTGAAGTCTAAAACTTTTGTAAAGACTATGGATAGGTACAGTGTAGTTTAGTTAGTCTAAATGTACAATAACAACACCCAAAGGACCAGCGGAAGGGTCTTTGGGAAGGATCCCAACATGGGTTTGAAATAAAATGCGTGTTGGCCCCGCGATGCGGAGACACTTCTCATATATCGTAAAAGTCGTATTATGGGTGTTTTGACTTCACAAATAAATCCATTTAAGTGAGGGGTATTTTGGGTAATTTAATGGGTGACTATTTAATGTAGTTGGGTCAGTTTTATGTCAATTGTATCACTCAAATCAAGTTCCACAAGTTGAAATCAAAAATCTCTCTCTCTCCCTAAATTCCCTCTTCCTCCAAAACTCCATTGAAGACCAAAAGAGATCCAATAAGAAGATCAAGCCTACAAGTTTTCCAACTAAATTTCGTAGCCTTCTCATCTGTAAGGTATGGTTTCTTTCACTCTTTGGATTCCTTTCCCCAAGAGGTCCTTCAAAAGATGATTTCTAAATTGCGCAAAACAAGGGTTTTTCTCCTCACATGGGTCTTCTTTCTAAAAAAAATTGTGAATCTATTGTGATGAAGTATGATGAATTAGTATTCTTTAAGTATGGATTAATGGTTAATTGATGAATTCCTGTTAGTTTTCCCTTGACCAATGTCTATCCCCCAAATCTCTAATTTCTTGGAGTGATTAAGGTGAATTGTTGAGGGTGATGAATATGCCACTTGGTTACTTTGATTGTATATGTTAGTACTTCATGAATTGACCTATTTCATATGGTGATTGTCAATTCTTGGGTATTGAAGTATGAAGTCCCATGAAGGGTATAGAGGTATGATTTTAATTTTCTTTTGATCTAAATTACCCAAGGTGAAATCTACTTATGTGATAGTAATTCTATAGCTAATTTTGTTTTCTGATATTAGTGACAAGAATCCCTCATCCCTAACCATAGATCTATGAATTGGCTATGAAGTACGTAATTATGGTATGGTATGATCATTATATGACTGAATGTAATTTCTCATGATTATAATGTTGGGTCTAAAAGTGAAAGGATAGTTCTCACTTATGATCACCTATGAGCTATTATGATAAGATATTCACCTAAGGGTCTAGAAGAAGCTAATGTGAACTTGTATTATGATATATGATGATTACTAAACGGAATAATTTCTTAGCACCGAAAGGGCAGGTAAATGAAATGGTGGTCTCACGTTAGTAAGTCCGGCCTCCCACATGGGTTTCGTCACGTTAGTAAGTCCGGATTCCCAATATATGTGTTGTCTCATGAGATGAAAACCCTCACGTTAGTAAGAAGCAATATGCTTGTCCCTTAACTATGTGCACACATAGGACTCTAGCTTAGTGGATCCACCTAGATAGCTACATACGAATGGTTGCTCCTTAGGCAAGTGTTAACCCTCTCTTTTCAGTGTGGGGGTAGTAAACCAGATTCCATGTAGCTCACATGGTCTCATGTCGGTTATGGCACTACTTTCCCTAAAGTAAAGGTATGAACAAGTTATGTATGTGAAATTCTATTAGGGTTGTCCTAAAGGTTACTACATAGTGTGAGGGAGGGTATGGGACTTCTCTTACACATTGCACATGTGGGATCCTATAGGATGATTCTAGTAGTGTTCTATTGTGATTATGATTATTTTTATGATTATGTTAATAAGCTATGACTAGTGTTGATATATGAAGCATGTTATATATGAGAATATGTTGTAAGTATGATTGGGTTACTTAATGTGATATTTAACTTTGGATAGGGTTATGAGGCTTTATTGGTGGCATTGCACAGTGTTGCTTGAGTTACTTATATGTTGATATGATTATAATGTTCTTTACATGTGTATATTGAATTGTTGGTCATTGTGCCTAGTATTGACTAACTTGTTCCTTTTCTCATGCATTAACGATTTTTATGCATAGGGACCATACTTAGTACATGTGGTTTGTACTAACCCATATTTCTTCCTTTTTTTCCAAAACATTGTAGGTTCGGGCCGTTGGAGTATTATTGAGGCTAAAGCAAGAAGGTTTGGACTAGACTCTCCAAGTTTTGGTATGCCCTCTAGTTCGAAGATGCTACCACACACTCTATCATAGTATTACTTGTATTGTCTAGTAGACATTCATTTCTTTCCTATTATTGAAGATATTGATGTAAGCCTATATGGCAATTATGGAGTTGTATAGGGGCTTTGCCTATATTGTTTGACTTCCTTAGATGGTTAATATGAGACAAAGTATTAGACTAAATTCCTATGTGTTGTATGGTCTATTGTGAGAACCCTATGTATGCTTCCTATGTAGAGGTCTATGTAAACCTCCTTGCTATATAAGCAAAACATTTATTTTTTCCGCGTTTTTGACTTATGATTCTAATGCTATGAGGCTTTTCATAGTCCTCTTAGAGGAGGACGACGCCGGTTACATCTAGGGGGTACTTTGGGTCGTAACAAATAGTTAAATAGGGAGTTTCAAATAATATGAAACCTTGCCAACCCTTTGCAAAATTTCATAGGGACCCACATAACGAGGACTTAACTTCCCCTTCTTGCCATATCTAACCAACCCTTTAATGGGTGAAAGTTTCAAATACACCTTATCGCCTTCTTCAAATTCAAGGTCCCGTCTCCTATGATCGGCATAAGACTTTTCTTCACTATAGGATGTCTGCAAAGGGTTCTTTATGATATGCACATGCTCTAAGGTATTATATATAAAATCAGGACAAAGAAACGAAGATTCGCCAACCTCAAACCACCCAATCAAAGATCTACACCTCCTACCATACAAAGCTTCAAAAGAAGCCATAGATAAGGATGAATAAACACTATTATTGAAAGAGAACTCCACCAAAGGCAAGTGCTCATCCCAATTTCCCTTGAAGTCAATGATACAAGCTCTAAGAATATCCTCAAGAGTTTGAATGGTACGCTCCGCTTGACCATCTATTTGAGGATCAAAATCGGTGCTAACTTCACTTTAGTACCCATACCTCTTTGAAATGACCTCCAAAACCCTGATTTGATTTGAGCACGTATATCCAATATGATGGAAAAAGGAACCCCATGAAGACTCACTATCTTTTCAATATAGGTTCTTTCATAATCTTACGCAAAAAATGTCGACTTAATGGGAATAAAGTGAGCGGATTTAGTCAATCTATCCACCACCACCCATTAGAGTCATAATTCTTCCGAGTCTGAGGCAACCCAACTACAAAATACATGTTAACATCTTCCCACTTCGAAGTAAGAACCTGAATATCTTGTAGTAAACCACCCGGCTTTTGGTGCTCGGCTTTCAGTTTTTGGCAATTTGGATACTTTGAAACAAATTTTTCAATTCCCCTTTTTTAAGCCATCCGACCAGAATACTTCCCTAAGATCATGATACACCTTAATAGAACCCAGATGAATAGAGTAACGGGCTTCATGAGCTTCCTCAAGAATCAGATTTCTCAAATCATCGAAATTAGGCACACACAATATCCCTTGGAACCTAAAACCACCATCCCTTCCTTATGAGAATGACTCATTCATCTTTCCAAGAACTGATTATTTCAACTCTATCAATAATGGATCAAGGTGTTTCTTAGCTCATACAAAGGCTTCTTATCCCCCACTTGGTAATAAGCTACACATCTCTTTCTAACATCAATTCCTAATCATAAGGAAACATCAAAATCAACAAAGAAAATCATAATCATAAGAAATTCTAAAAATTTTCATAAATTAATAAAAAAGCATATACCCGAAAGGGACATGAGGAGATCACTCTTGTTCACCCTTGGATTTGAAATCAAAGAACCTAGCCTTGGCTTTATAGAACCTTTCTCACTATTAGAAGCAACTTGTTTGCCCTCCCTCACATTAGCTTTTGCCTTAGGGCAATCCCTCATTATGTGGACAATCTCACCACATCCATAGCAACTATTCCTACTGCCCAAACACCTACCCTCATGTTTTTTACCACACCTAGTGCAAGTATGTCAGCAATACTCATTGTTCCCTTGAGGTCTAGGGTTAGACACCCTTTAGTCCTCATACTTATAAGCATTATAATAACCTCGTTCGGAAAACTTTGTCGATTCTTCGAATGACCATGTCCATCAGACCCCTCCTTGTCCATCCTAATTCTCTTTTTCTCCTTCTTAATTTTAGACTCTTCTATTTGTTGAGCAAACACCATAAGTCAGGATATGTCCATGTCATCAACAAGCATTGTTGTACGACACTCTTCTTCTATTAGTTTGGACCACCCCGTCATGAACCTATTCATCAAGTCTCTAGGGTTTGCTACCAAACTTGGAGCATATTTAGATAAGAGTGTGAACTTAAAAGCATAGTCCTTGACACTCATATTACCTTGCTTGAGTCTTATGAATTCTCCCAACTTAGCCTCCCTCAATTCCCTAGGAAAGAAACTATTAAGGAAAGCCGACTTAAAAGTCCCCCACTCAATGAAACCCGGTCTTATTGGTCCACTATCCTTCAATTTCTCATACAAATGTTGGGAAACATCTTTTAATTGATAGCAGACAACTCCGGATTTTCAATGGAACAAACTACCTTTATTGCAAGCACCTTATACACCTCATCAATACACCCATTCGAATCTTCATCAACTTTGGACCCATAGAACTCCGATGGATTCATTCTCAAGAACTCCCTTACTCTAGTAGCACTCATTCCTTCTATAGGATTTGCCGGAGCCACCTCTCCTATATTGGCTTGGGCAATTAAGGCTTGGGCCAACAAAGTCATAGAAGCCCTAAATTCCTCCAACGTAGCATTCCCTATTGGAGGGTCATTGGGAACTTGAGGAGCAACCGGCTCTTGCACTTGGGGAGGAATATATTTCTCCCCTATCCCATCTCCTTCCTTTCTAGAATTAGCCCTATTGTTAGCCATAACATACAAAATGATAGGCAAACATTAGAAAAGGGCCTACTAAAGCCAAACTCTATGGCACAAATTGAAGAATGCAGAAGTGAAACTTTCCTAAGCATTTCGTATCCTCCGACTCATAGGTGTTTCGCGACTTACACCGATGAATAAGACTCTACATAGACGTGGTTTTTGATATATTCTAAGACTATTTCATAACCTTATTCTCTAATACCAAGTTTGTTAAGACCCGCATGGACACCCTAGAAGTTAAAGCATTCTTGGGTCGAAACTCGACATACTTGACCTCTTGGAGGTCTTGTACAAGCCCTTAGACATCATGTATTGCAGATGTACGAAAAGTAGTGTGGAATTAAAACCTTTCTTACAAACATAATGCGGAAGTCATCTCATAAAACGTCTAAGAATGTCTCAAAACCCTATAAGACAACATGAATAACAACAGTCTTGGGTCACAACTCATAAAAGTCTATACATAATGAAAAACATAAAGACAACATAGTGGTGGCAGTCCACGGAAGCTATGAGGACTCACCAACTCTTCACTTCTTGTGAACCTTGGAACTCTACCCTTCAAGAAAACTCAATCTTCTCAAGACCCTACATGGACAACATGAAGGCAATATGCATTAGTACGATATGTACTAAGTATTAAACTATCACCAAACATAAGATATCTCAAAGAGTTAGTCAATAATAAACATAATCATAAGATATAAAGACATAAGCATATCATGAATATCATAAGTATATTAAAGAATCATATAACATATAGGAGTTCATACTTAACCCTTTGTGTCATTCTAACTCAAACGAACCATATCAAAAGCCTCATCCAAGTATACTTGTGCAAGGCTAAGGTAGCATCCCGAAATATTACAAAAGTTAAGTACATCTCTTTGGTCATTCTTAATAATAATCAACTATCATAATTAGGACCTAAGTTCCTCATATCATATTAGCACTATTCCCCTAGGCCACCTCAAGACACACTTGTGCAATGCATTTAAGCATCCCATAATACCTCTCACACTAATCATATCTTGAAATCATCCTATCTTGTTCACGTCCTCTTAGGAGTCATCTAATAGACCTAATTCATCTTATCAAGGAACCATCATCTTAAGTCAACAATGTCATTGAATGCAACTATAGTCACTATCCAAGCTAAGCATACATCATGTAGGGGTCATGTAATAGGTAGCTTCAAGTCATACTTGTGCAATGTCTAAATGACAACCCATACTACCATCCATACTAACTACTTCTCTAGACTAACATAATCCAAGCTAACATGTCTTGCATTCTTGTCTACTAAGCTCAACATACTATCATAATAGACCTACTACCATGGAAAGCATTACAACATACTAACCAAGATATTAAAGGAAGGATACAACCATCCTAACCACCATGCAACCAATAATGCAGATGCAAGCTAATCATAGGGGAACATGAATCCTCAACCCTAAGATATAATGAGAAACTAATCTCAAGTTGTTCGATGAAGTGCACCTTGCATGAAAATCAAGCTACCATGAAATGGACCTTACATGAAAGTCAAGATAACATTAGGAGAGTATAGGCCTTTCCCCTAAATCTAAGATCAAATGGTTTTAGCCTAACCAAATCAAGTTAACATGATCAAGTATCCTTACAACAAAAGACCAAGCTGATCATGGGAGAGCTTTCTTACTCCATCCCAAGCTAACATGAGAACCACCATTCTAAAGTTACCATGAATTTTATCACATCAAGATAACATGAGTATTTCAAATCAAGCCTCCTTGAGATTTACTATCCCAAAATACCCTAGATACCTTTCTATATCAAGCTATCAGGAGTACTTCACTCAATCTATTATGCCCTTGGTGTTGTCTTACCAAGTCTACTACACAAGAAGTGATCATATTACTCATCTTCAAGCTAACCTTAGTCTACCATGTATTGATTCATTTTAGGTTCTTAAATAAACCTAAGGTTCAGCTATGTGGGAACTTGCTTCTCCTAATCATCTTCATGTCTAGGTGTAGAAGAGAAAGGAAACAACATCACAATCATCTTTATCATAACTTTACGCCCAAAGCCCTAACAACAATGGTCATAATCCCTACAACCATATAATTATTTGGATGTGTTGTGAATTTCCCAATTCACCTCTCCACTTTACAGTGAGCTGCGAGAAAATTTCAGGATACATCGACGGTACCACCTACGGGGTGTCGACCAAACGACAGGTCGTACTGACAATCGTCGTCTTGGTCTAGGACTGCTCCATGGGGTCTTTTTCTAAATAATTTAAGTGTAACCTACGCCTCCCCATGGACGGGTCCATCGACTAACACACGAGGCATCGATTACCTCATTGATTGACACTACACATGCAGTGTGTAGGCTATTGTTGGGGTCCTCCTTGAGGGCCTTTTAGGGACCCTTGAGGAGTCGTGCCTCGACGTCTCGACCCCAATTACACTCATATATATGATAGGGTCATTCCATAGGAGTTTGAACACCAAAAAACCCACGCAACATACCCAAAAATAACATAAAACACACTAGTACGTCTAAGGCTAACTTTCTAACATCATCGAACTTTCTTGGACGTTTCACCTCCAAACTCTCTCAAACTCTACACACTTCCTATAAACACTATATATGACCACTTTAAGACCTTATAAGCTCATGGCACCATATGTGGGCTCTATTTTAACCTAATTCATTTTTGGGTCCTTACAATATCCCCCACTTGGGAAACATTTGTCCTCGAATGACACCTTTCTAAACACTTCTTTAAAGGACCAACTCTAGACTAGCAGTCCATAATATATGTATTATACCTAAGTGCACATACCCAAATCAAGGAAACCATTCAATTCCAAGCTAAACATAGCTACACATAATCATATAAAGACCTCAGACAAAGTATTCTTATCCCCCACATGGTAATAAGATACATGATACACTCAAATTTACTTCTCAAATAAGAAGTAGAGCGGTCGTATCAAGTAAGGAATCCAACTAATGAGGTTAGGGTCGATCCTACCAGGAAAATGGTTCAGACTTAACGTTATTCTATTATTACTTCTATTTAGTCAATTATTTTCCAAAAACAAATAACTAAAGGGGGGTTTTGATTAATAAATGTAATTAACTAAATTAAAGTAATCAACTAACAGGTTCAAGTATTGGAGTTTAATCAAGTGATGAGTGTAACTAGGGCTTAAGTGTTCCCCACAGGCTCCTAACTTGGTAATTCTAGCTATAACAATTCTTTCCTAATATCTTTTATGTATTGATAATTCTTTCGTTTAGAAGTCTTTTTAACGGATGGCCAACGTTAGAAATCGCCTTAATGCTACTTGCCGGACCAAGGAGGTAGATAATAGGAAAAGAATTATCAACGTAGACTTAGTGTATAATATCTAATAGGCTAGTGTTGGTTGGTACGAAGTAAGAACTTAGTCAAATATCAATTATGATGCTTAATATGAGGTAAAGATAAGGTTTAAAAAAGCAACACACGTAGCCGGACCAAGGTGTGGAGTGAAATTCTCTACATGCCGGACCAAGGATTTAGATATACCTAACTTATCACTTTACATGCAAGATATTAGGAAAGAATTGTTATAGCTAGAATTACCGAGTTAGGAGCCTGTGGGGAACACTTAAGCCCTAGTTACTCTCATCACTTGATTAAACTCCAATACTTAACCCTGTTAGTTGATTACTTTAATTTAGTGAATTACTTTTATTAATCAAAACCCCCCTTTAGTTATTTGTTTTCGGAAAATAATTGACTAAATAGAAGTAATAATAGAATAAAGTTAAGTCTGAACCATTTTCCTCATGGGATCGACCCCAACCTCATTAGTTGGGTTCTTTACTTGATACGACAAGAAGTAAGTTTGAGCGTATCAAATTTTGGCGCCGCTGCCAGAGAAAGTGGCTTTTAGATTAACTTAAAACTTATTACTAAAGTTTAGTCAATATTTTCCTAATTATACTTTTTCTGTTGTTTTTGTCTCTTGCAGGTCTAACTTCTGTGTATGCCAATTACGCGGAGTAGAAGAGAACCCTTGTTTCCATAGGACCACAAATTAGAGCGTACACTACGCAATATGAATTGAAACTTAGGTATTAACGACGATGATCCCAACCAGGACATTCCAGCTCCAGTTGATGCTCATGGTCGGTTATTACCTGAAAATCGTGGTGAAGCTGAACAAAGGGGACAACACCCCGCTCCACGCCCTCAATAGTACTATAGGGGTTATGATAACATCGCAGACTCTAATAGGCCACTTGTCTTGACCCATCTACCACACGGACACACTTTTGTGGTAACCAGTAGTCTGATGCAAATGCTCACTGCCAGAGGTTTGTTTTCAGGGCTACCTTCTGAGGATCCACATGCCCACATCGCTAAGGTAAGGGCAGTGTGCAAAAGTTGTGTAGGGAGGCCCGATTTGAATATGGATGTAATAGGGCTAAGAGTATTTCCTCTTTCACTAAAGGGAGAGGCTGCTATCTGGTTTACTGATCTCCCTTATAACTCAATCTTCACTTGGAATCAACTGAGGGATGCTTTCTGAGCACGCTACTACCCGGTCTCTAAGAAACTAAACCACAAAGACAGAGTGAACAACTTTGTAGCACTACCGGGAGAGTCAGTTAGTAGTTCTTGGGATAGGTTCACTTCATTCTTGAGAAGTTTCCCCAATCACCGCATTGATGATGAGTCACTGAAAGAATACTTCTATTGAGGACAGGATGATAATAATAAAGCGGTGTTGGATACGATAGCGGGTGGTTCTTATGGGGAGTGTCCTTATGCCGAGATTGCTGAAAAGTTAGAGAAAATCTCCCGAAATAATAAAGCTTGGAGTACTAGGAAGTCAGATACTGGAAGAAACACCTTCGGAGTACAATCCTCACACAATCCAGCCACAGACGAGATTTGTGAAGAGATGGCTCAGATGAGAACTTAGCTTGGGTTGGTATTAAAACATGTCACTGGGGGGTGCAGAAAAGGTAAATGCAGTGAACTACTTGTCTAAACCACCACCGCCAAACGATGAATGTTTTTATGAGGGGATTCCTATGCGGTGAATGAGCAGACGGGGGGTTTCCGACCGAACGCCCAAGGCTTCAATCAGGAGAATTGGCACCAAGGTCAAGGAAACCAAGGTCGGAACTATGGTAATTATAACCGCGAGGGTCATTATGTCCGAGATGGGAATTACAACCGTGACAACAACTTCAATTTGGGTAACTTTGGTAACATAAATGATAGGAGTGGGCCCTATGTTCCTCCTCAAAATCGTGAAGTTGCTCCTAGGGATGGTGGAGATAGTATGGCGCGAGTTGAGGATATGTTGCACAAAATGATGAGGAGGTTCGATGCTAGTGATGAACACACTAAAGAGTTAAGGAGTGACTTAGCGAGTATTGGGCAGAAAGTTGATACACATGCAATCTTGATTAAGCAGCTTGAGTTTCAAATGGCCAAATTATCTGCAACAGTAAACACACGGCAACCGGGCACTCTCCCTAGCAACACTGTCCAAAATCCAAAAAATGATGGACACTGTATGGCAATCACTACTCGGGGTTGTAAGCAGACCATTGACCCACCTATGCCGTCTGATGTAGAAAAGGTGATAAGAGATGATGATAAGGTGGTGGAGGTTAGTGGTGAGTTAGAAGATAAAACGGGAAAAGAAGTTGAAGTACCCAAAAAGGTGACTCCCATGCCTAGACCACTACCTCCCTTCCCACAAGGACTAGTGAAAAAGACCGAGGATGGTAAATACTAGTGTTTTATAACGATGTTGAAACAGCTTTCCATCAATGTCCGTTTGGTAGAAGCTCTGGAACAAATGCCCGGTTATGCCAAGTTCATGAAAGATCTGGTTACGAAGAAAAGATCGGTCACTTTTGAGGATGATGATAGAATGCAGCACTGTAGTGCTATTGCTACAAGATCTCTAGTGCAAAATAAAGAAGAGCTGGGTGCTTTCACTATTCCTTGTACAATCGGGTTATTACATTTTGCGAAAGCATTATGTGATCTTGGGGCAAGCATAAATCTCATGCCCCTCTCGATTTACAAGAAGTTGGGTTTGGGTGATCCAAAGCCCACTGCGATGTGGCTACTGATGGTCGATCGAACAGTAAAAAGACCTATTGGGATACTCCACGATGTGCTAGTAAAAGTGGAGTCATTCATATTTCCGGTTGATTTTGTTATTATTGATTGTGAGGTCGATTTTGAGGTGCCTATTATTCTTGGGAGGCCATTCCTTGCTACGGGTAGAGCCTTGGTTGATATGGAAAAAGGGCAGATGAAATTTTGGTTGAACAATGAAGAAGTGACCTTCAACATTTGTAGGTTCATGAGGCAGAGTGGTGAGATCCAATCGGTGTCTGCCATATCCTACAAAGTTGAAAAGTCATCTGAGGTACAAATAAAAGAACGTCTGGGTGTAGAAGCACTAGCGGCAGTGATCATGAATTTTGATAGCGATTGCATTGAAGAGTATGGGTCATTGGTCGCGGCACTTGATCGAGGTGATGTTCGGTTTAAACCGAAGAAATATGAGTTAGATATGAAGAATCGCGAGTCTCCACCCGCGAAACCATCTATAGAGGAGGCTCCAAAATTAGAACTAAAAGCTCTACCACCTCATCTGAGGTATGAATTCTTAGGAAATGGTGACACTTTACCGGTAATCATTGCATCAGATCTGAATGTACAACAAGTTGAGAGTTTGGTGAAAGTGTTAAAAAGGTTCAAAAGAGCTATTGGGTGGACTATTGCGGATATTATTGGGATCCCTCCCGGTATTTGTTCTCATAAAATCCAACTCATGCCCGATCATAAGCCAAGTATTGAGCACCAGAGACGCTTAAATCCACCTATGCAAGAGGTAGTGAAGAAGGAAATTATTAAGTGGTTGGATGCCGGAGTAATATATCCGATCGCTGATAGTAGTTGGGTATGCCCTGTTCAGTGTGTACCTAAGAAAGGGGAATGACTGTGGTCCCCAATGAGAAAAATGAACTTGTTCCAATGAGACCGGTGACTGGATGGAGGGTGTGTATGGACTACCGAAATTAAATGCATGGACCAAAAAGACCATTTTCCTATGCCCTTCATGGATCAGATGTTGGATAGACTTGCCGGAAAAGGGTGGTACTGTTTTCTTGATGGTTATTCGGGGTATAATCAGATTTCTATTGCACCGAAGATCAAGAGAAAACCACCTTTACTTGTCCATATGGGACCTTCGCGTTCAAGAGAATGCCATTTGGGTTGTGCAATGCACCCGCCACATTTAAGAGATGTATGATGTTGATATTCTCCGATATGGTAGAGGATACTATTGAGGTGTTCATGGATGATTTTTCTGTGGTTGGTGACTCATTCGAGCGGTATTTGAGTCATTTATCTAAGGTTCTTAAGAGGTGTGAAGACTGCAATTTAGTACTAAATTGGGAAAAATGCCACTTCATGGTGAAAGAAGGAATTGTATTGGGTCATCGCATTTCAGAGAAGTGTATAGAGGTTGATCGAGCTAAAGTCGAGGTAATAGAGAGACTTACCCCACCTATCTGTGTAAAAGGTGTGAGAAGCTTTCTTGGGCATGCAGGTTTTTACCGGAGGTTCATCAAGGATTTTTCAAAAATTGCGCATCCTTTGTGCAAGTTGCTTGAGAAAGAGTGTAAATTTTATTTTGATGAATCCTGTCTTAAGGCATTCGGCGAGTTAAAAGAAAAGTTGGTGTCTGCACCTATCATTATTTCTCCGGATTGGAGCAGTCCATTTGAGGTGATGTGCGATGCTAGTGGGGTTGCTCTTGGTGTGGTATTGGGACAAAGAAGGGACAAAATCCTTCATCCCATTTACTATGCTAGTAAAGCCCTCAATGAAGCCCAAAAGAACTACACAGTGACTGAGCAAGAACTCCTTGCAGTAGTCTTTGCTTTTGAGAAATTTCGCTCCTATTTGCTAGGCACTAGAGTTATAGTGCATACTGATCATTCTGCTTTGAGATACTTGATGGCAAAGAAGGATGCGAAACCGAGGTTGATTCGTTGGGTATTACTATTGCAAGAATTTGACTTTGAGGTGAGAGATAGAAAAGGGACCGAGAATCAAGTTGCTGATCACTTGTCCCGTTTAGAAGATGAAGCAATGAGAGAGTTTGGGGATAAGACTGATATTGATGATACTTTCCCCGATGAGCATGTATTGGCCGCCTCTCAAGACTTGATTCCATGGTTCGCAAATTTTGCGAACTATCTGGCTAGCGATATTGTTCCACCGGACTTGTCCTTTCATCAAAGGAAAAAATTCATGTACGATGTGAAAAAGTTCTTTTGGGATGAACCATACTTATATAGGAGTTGTGCCAATGGGCTTATTCGGCGTTGTGTGCCAGAAGTTAAGATGTTGAGTGTTTTGGAGGCATGCCATTCTTCACCCGTAGGTGGACATCATAGTGGTATCCGTACCGCTCACGAGATCTTACAATGTGGCTACTATTGGCAAACTATTCATCAAGATGCTCATGAGTTCGCCAAAGCATGTGATAGATGCCAAAGAGATGGCGGCATTTCAAGAAAGCAAGAGCTCCCTTTAAATCCCATTCTTGTGATTGAGTTATTTGATGTGTGGGGTGTTGACTTTATGGGCCCTTTTGTGAGTTCTCATGGGATGAAGTACATTCTAGTAGCGGTTTATTATGTGTCTAAATGGGTGGAAGTTATCGCACTCGCAAATAATGAAGGGAAGAGTGTCACCGCGTTCTTGAAAAAGAATATATTTTCCCGATTTGGTAGCCCAAGGGCGATTATTAGTGATGGGGGATCCCACTTTTGTAACAAATTGTTTAAGGGATTATTGGAGAAATATGGTGTTCGCCATAATGTGGCCACTCCTTACCATCCTCAAACTAGTGGGCAAGTTGAGGTGTCAAATAGGGAGATCAAGCAGATTTTGTCAAAAACGGTGAACGCTAGTAGAACAGATTGGTCAAGGAGGCTTGATGATGCTCTTTGGGCCTACCGGACAGCATACAAGACTCCCATAGGTATGTCCCCATACCAACTTGTATATGGGAAGGCTTGTCACCTACCGGTTGAATTAGAGCATAAAGCCATGTGGGCGATGAAGAAGTTGAAAATGGATTGGAATGAAGCTGCAGAACAGAGGTTAAATGGGTTGAATGAGCTCGATGAATTTCGCCTAAAAGCTTATGAAAGTTCAGCCCTCTACAAAGAAAAGATGAAGAAGTACCATGACCAAAAGATTGAGAAACGCGATTTTATGGTTGGGGATTTGGTGCTTTTATTCAGTTCTAGGTTGCGCTTGTTTCGAGGCAAACTCAAGTCCAAATGGACTGGCCCTTATGTGATCACCCAACTATTCCGTCACGGAGCGGTTGAGTTGGAAAACAAGGAGGGAGTGCGGTTTAAGGTGAACAGACAACGAATCAAAATATATCTGGGCATGCTGAAACGGCGAATGAAGTAATCGAGGCATACCATCTTGATGAAGTCTAAGTAATCAAGTGTCCTCTGTCGTGCCGCGACGTTAAATCAAGCGCTGGTTGGGAGGCAACCCAATATGTATCCTCTAAGCCAACTATAGTTTTTTTTATGACTTTCTAGTAATAGTTGCATTTTCTTTGTTTTTGTTTTGTTAGAAGTGTTGGCTAGAGCGTAGTTTAGGTCCGTGTCCAATAAGTGTCCAGATAAATACAAAAAAATAGCTTAATGGGTGTTAATTTGCAGGTAGCACATCACCAAACAAATCTGCAGAAAATTGGTCTGCAGCACTCATTGACGGATCCATCGACGGACCGTCACGCATGCGATGGACCGTCGCAGGAATCCGTCGTGCCCAGGTAAGTTTTTCTATTTCTTTTAAATTAGGGCACCTATGATGGAACCCACGATGGACCATCACAGCTGTGACGGACCGTCGATGGGGACTCGTCGTATCAATACCCATAAACCCGACCCGACCAGCAAATATTAAAAGTTTTTAAACCTTTTAACTTCCCACCTCTTCATTTAAACCGTTTCTTTCCCTCATTTCTCCCATTTCCTCTCTTTTCAACTCCCTACCACTCTCATTCTCTTCCCAAACTCCTGATTCACCATCCCTTCCCAAACTCCTGATTCACCATCCCTTCCCAAACTCCTGATTCACCATCCCTTCCCAAATTCCCCTAATCTTCCCTCTCCTAATCTCCTTGTTTCTTCAAGTAATCTGCCGGTCGGAGTCTACTGTTCTTCTGCTGATCTTCAGAGTTGTGTGCCTCACCTTGTTTTCATCTTCTCCCAGTCTCAGGTATGTGGTTCTGATCTCTAACCCATCTACATTTCATTTTTGTTTTCACATACTACATGCCTGTTTCTGAATGTTGGGTCTTCGAATTTGACCCATATTGTATGCTAAGAACTCATCCCGTTCATCCTACATGCCTTAAGACCCATCATATAAGTAAAAAATGATGTGGGTATTAGGTTAACTAAATCAAAAAATGGGAATATGTTTCTGCAACTTGTTCTGACCTAGGTTGATAGTCCTCCAAATTGGCATGCTAAAACTCGAGAAATTAGTTCCTTAGAATTACAAGTTTGCTGGGTATTTGGGTTAGAAAGTGTGGGTTGATACGTAGTCTTTCGATTGAAATTTTAGGGGATGATTGAGGCTTCCTTAGTTTTGTCACTGAAGGACAGAACGAGACCCCGTCGACGGACCGTCATGGGGTCCGTCCAACCAATCCCCAATTTATTTTCTCCAAGTGTCCACTGACGGACCTCCATCACGGACCGTCGTACCCTCAACGGTACGTCCTTCACAACCGTCATGGTTGTCAGAGACACCACTCCTAAGGGTCTCAAAATTTTCTCCAAGTGTCCAATGACGGACATTTACGACGGACCATCGTACCCTCGACGCTCCGTCCTGCACAACCGTCATGGTTGTCAGAGACCCTACTCTAATGTCTAAAAATTTTCTTAAGTGTCCAATGACGGACATCTACGATGGACCGTCGTACCCCCGACGGTCCGTCCTGCTCAACCTTCATGGTTGTCAGAGACCCTATTCCTAAGGGTCTCCAAACTTTTTCCAAGTATCCCACGACGGACCTCTACGACAGACCGTTGTGCCCTCGACGGTCAACCTTCATGACTGTCAGAGACTTTATTTCTGAGAGTCTCCAAAATATTTCTTAAGTAAATCATGACGGACCCCCATGACGGTTTGATACACTCACGACGGACCGTCAATTGGTCCGTCGTGCTTCATAGACACTATAGCAATACCATTACAGTTTTGGTTTTACGTTTGTTGTTTTCTTATTTGCATGTCTTGTTTGCTTCTACTGGTACTAATTGTTATTCTTTACAGGTACTAACACTTATGGCACCAAAGCAAGATCGAGTTTACGCACGAGGGCGTTCAAAGTCCGTCGCTCCATCTGCCCGACTAGTCATTGGCTCTGACGAGGAGCGTGACCCCAAGTACATGCCCCCAGGCACTGTCACTCCTGCACGGGCTGCACGCGCCACCAGATCCACGCCCACGAAGGTGGCGTCCGGCGTAGTCACTGCCTCCCAGTCTGACGAGGAGCGCACACATACCGGCACGCCTTTTGGGTACGCTACACACCAGGGATGCTTTCGGTACTGAGGAAGTGTCGGGTTCAGAAGAAGTCTCCGGTCTGAGGAGGTTTCTGCTCCAGCCACCGCATCCCATTACGCCTCGTCTGATGAGGCCGACAGTGCTGATTCCACTCCAGCACCACAGACTGGAGTCTCCACCTCGGTTGCCGACCAGCCCAACTGGTGGTGTATGGAGGGGCAGTATCAGATGTACTCCGACGCCAAGCTTCCGAACGATAAGGGAATCATGAACCGGACCCTTACACTGGAGAGGAGGGTCCTTACGGGGAGTCTCCCCACCATGTCGGATATCCATGCACTCTTCACCAGGCACCGGCTATTACGGCTCGTGCTTTTGGACCGATACAGCGAGGAGTTGGTCCGAGAGTTCCACGCCTCGTATGTGGTGACTCTCCAATCCCAGATTTATAGGCGGGCTGCCCCTGCCAAACAGGCCCCACTTGATCACATCAGAGTCCGTGGCAAGCGGGTAGACATCTCCTTGCCAGCCATCCGCCGGTATCTATACGGTGAGGATGTCGATGCCACCAGTACCCCTCTTACCGCCGAGTTCGACTACCGGTGTAAACTTGTTAAAGATGGACGGTTCTTGCGCGAGCCAGCGCTGAGAGAGACCACCAAGAGGTGGATGGACCAGTATTTGTCTGTTGATGGAGAGGCTGCTGACTGGGTACTGGAGCCGAAGGGAGCCATTAAGAAGGCTAACTTGACCTTCACGGCCAAGTTTTTATGGTTGATAGTCCGCCAGTGCCTTTCCCCTACTGCTGCAGATAATATAGTTACATGGGATCGCGCAGTTCTGATGGCAGCGATGATAGCGGTGTTTGAGGTCGACTTCGCTTGGCTTTTTAGGCGGTCATGCACGAGAGGGCCTTCAAAGTCACCACTACTTACCCATTTCCGTGCATGGTGTTTTTTTTGTGTAGGTCCGCCAGTGTGCCCATTTGGCACATAGATCAGCTCAAGATCCCGCAGGGCAATGTTGATATCGGCCTCATCAGGGATGAAGCCAATGAGTTGGCTCCACAAAAAGGGCCCCGCCCGGAGGTGCCTCCGCTTGGTGAGAACCTAGCGGATACAGTAGAGCAAGCCCGAGCGGCTACCCAGGCTACATCTGAGCCTACTGACACCACCCCGGTAGAGTCTATCCCGCGTGGTAGCACCGCCCCGAGCTCCTCTCGCTCGACTCCTTCCACTACTCTGGTCCCACTTGCTAGGGTCCAAAAACTCGAGGACCAGATGGCCACACTTCTGCATCACATCCAGCCTTGGATGCAGAGGTCTATTGCTGAGGCGGAGGAGCGCATGGAGTGGAAGATGGCCCAGCATACGGAGAGGAAGATTCTGGAGGTTCATCAGCGCTTGGACGCTTTTGAGTTGCGGGTGCTAGCCCGGCCAACTCCTCCGATGGACGTGTCGACCCTTCAGGCTGCGGTAGAGAGTCTGAGAGCGGATCTGTATACGATTCTAGAGGCTAGGGTGCCCGAGCCTGAGGCCCCTTTTACAGAGCCTGCTGAAGACACAGTGATGGCTGCCTTATTCGCCACTTCAGATGTGCCACCACTTCCCCCACGAGAGCATGCCAATAGGCGTAGGGGTCGAGACGAGGATGAGGCTAGGGCAAGGAAGAAGGAGCGCCGAGAGATGGAGGCTGCGAGGAGAGCCTCAATTGCTGATGAGGAGGCCCGTCAGATGAGGACTATAGAGTTGGCTGCTGGGGCGTCTAGCTCCAGAGTTGTTGAGACGGAGATAGGCATTACTGATGGTGTTGTTGCTGCTGAGGACACTACTGAGGGTGTCCAGACTACAGAGGGAGTGGGTTCGGGGACACCGGACCAACCAGCTTGTTGATCGCCAGCGCTTTGTGCCTCATGTTTGCTTCACCTAACACTCGCTTAATTTAGATTCTTTTTATGCATTGGGGACGATTGCATATCTTTTTTGTTGGGGGTGGGGTAAATGGAAACTGAGTGTTAGGGAGAAGTTTGAGTAGGCCAATTCACGATCCTCTCTTGGGGTTTTCTTGCCTGTGTTCTTTTTTCCCAAGAGACTGATTACTTTTATTGTTGAACCGGCATGTTTATATCTTGTGTACATAGTATAACTCTGAAGCATGATGGCTAAAACAGAAATGATATCTTGATGTAATGAAAATGATGCATGACTAGGCATAGTAATTGATAAATGTGTGGCTCTAAGAATGACATAGAGATACACTACTGCATGACCCTAAATCTAAGACTCTAACTAGGTGTCTGATAATCTGGTAGTGTAATAAGATGTCAAGTGAGTGTGAGGAAAAGTCGAATGATCCACCATTGATACTGAGCTAGAACTTGCCTGGTTAGTCTTGCTAAAAGTGAGCCGAAATAAACAATTAGGAAAGGATCATAGGCCCTTGTTCGAAATAGTCAATCTTGAGCCTAAAATAACAGAAAACCAAATGAAGTTAATCCCTTATTGATCCAAATTATTTGAGCTTAAAATAGATCTTTCTTTTTCACCCCAACTGATCTTCTCTAGGAACAATGTGTTGGCCCTGGTCCCTCCTTGGACATGTGCACCTCAGCTTATGCCAAAAGCATAAGTTGAGGGTGGCTAATGCAAAAAGCAACCTTGTCGTGGCCCTGACCCAACCATGGGTATTGTGAACCTTGACTCATGGCAAAATCATGAGTTGAGGGTGTCTGTTATAAGGAATACTCCGGAAAGTGGGGTTGAAAGAATAAAGAGGAAGAAAGAACAAAACAAACGTGACTTTAGATATATATATATATATATATATATATATATATATATATATATATATATATATATATATATATATATATATATATATATATATATATATAAATAAAATAAACACAAGAAAAGAGAAGAGTCACTTACACATAAGGAGAAGAAAGGGAAAATAGCAAGGTGAAAGAAAATTGAGAAATAGGGCGAAATAAAACGATAAAAAGGTTGTACGCTTAGTCGATATGTCAAGGAGGGCAACAAGTCACTAAAGAATACCTAAATATACCCTACCTGACCCTGAGCCTATGTTACAAGCTAAGAAAATCCTATCGTGATCCTAAGAGTTGTTATGGCAAACTTAAAGCAGTGAAAATAAGGGCAAGCTTATGGCAATATGTATAAATGGGTTGTGAAGTTGTTCTGAGAGCGAGTGTTGAAAAGTAATCCTTATACTCAAACTGAAATCATTGTGTGAAAAATGAGGATGTTATTTTGAAGTGAGGACACTAGTTGCAATACCTGAAAAATTAGCACCTTGGTGAGAAATTAAAGAGGATAGGTGTCAGTGCGTAGTGAGTCTGTGTCATGGTCTGATCCACATAATTCAAGCCTAATAGTGATAGCATGCATGAACATAATGAGAATAATCGGGATTGATAGCCAAATGATTGCGAAAGCTAAAATATGGATACTCTTGGACAAAGATTTTGTAGTGAGTCATAGTGCGTCGCTTGAGGACAAACAACGAATTTAAGTTGAGGGTGTTGATGTACCGTGGTTTCACGGTACTTTTAAAGCTTTGTCCTTAAGTTTAGTGTGTGTCCAAAGCCTTTTTGTTTTGATTTTTGATGTAGGTTACTCTTTATTTGCAGGAAATCTGGTCAAAGGAGAACGCGGAGGTTTTGAGCAGAAATTGCAGAAGTGACCACCTACGGAGCTCACGACGGTCCATCGCGACTGTGACAGTCCGTAGGTGGCACCGTAGTGAGAAGAGAGTAGCTGCTGAAAGAAGATGGGGAAGTCTGACTAAGTGTGGGACTACGGAAGCTCACGACGGTCCGTCCTGCTTGTTCGTCGTGATTGTCAGAGAGTAGTCCAGTATCCAATTCCAAAAAGTTTCTAAGTATTGAGGAATGGAACCCCTCGACGGACCGTCGTGCTTGAAACGGTCCGTCAGACCTGTCCGTCGAGAGTAACAAAGTTGATGAATGAAACAACAGAGATTAGAGTTTAAGTATGGAGTGACGGAGGCCACGACGGTCCGTCACATGGGCAGTCAACTCAGACGCGTTTTGGATACATTTTCCTTAATTAGATTCCTTCTTTTATTAGGTTTTATTTTATTATAAATAGTCCAAAAAACCTCGTTTTGAGGGTTAGACTTTTTGATATTTTTTAGTTCTCTTGTTTAAGTATTGAACTATTGATTTTGGTATTTGATCATACTTTTCCGGAATCGATTGTTAGTGTTTTTTTGAATTATTCAAGTGAATTTCTGGATTTTCTTCCTTCTCATTAAAGTAAGTGCATGAATTCTTATATTATTAATATGAATTGTGTGACTATGACCATGGATAACTAAACTCAATAACTAGGGTTGTGGGAACCATGGGTAAATAACGAGGTAAAATCTAGCTAAAATAACAATTCTAGAATAGTGTCTTGCATGTATTGATAAATTCTTTTGTTTAGAAGTCTTTTTAACGGATGGCCAACGTTAGAACTCGCCTTAATGCTACTTGCCGGACCAAGGAGGTAGATAATAGGAAAAGAATTATCAACGTAGATTTAGTGTATAATATCTAATACGCTAGTGTTGGTTGGTACGAAGTAACAACTTAGTCAAATATCGATTACCATGCTTAATATGAGGTAAAGATAAGATTTATTAAAGCAACACACGTAGCCGGAACAAGGTGCGGAGTGAAATTCTCTAGATGCCGGACCAAGGATTTAGAGATACCTAACTTATCACTTTACATGCAAGATATTAGGAAAGAATTGTTATAGCTAGAATTACTGAGTTAGGAGCCTGTGGGGAACACTTAAGCCCTAGTTACTCTCATCACTTGATTAAACTCCAATACTTGACCCTGTTAGTTGATTACTTTAATTTAGTTAATTACTTTTATTAATCAAAAAAACCCTTTAGTTATTTGTTTTCGGAAAATAATTGACTAAATAGAAGTAATAATAGAATAAAGTTAAGTCTGAACCATTGTCCTCGTGGGATCGACCCCAACCTCATTAGTTAGGTTCTTTACTTGATACGACCGCTTTACTTCTTATTTGAGAAGTAAGTTTGAGCGTATCAAATTTTATTCTATTATTACTTCTATTTAGTCAATTATTTTCCGAAAACAAATAACTAAAGGGGGGTTTTGATTAATATAAGTAATTAACTAAATTAAAGTAATCAACTAACAGGGTCAAGTATTGGATTTTAATCAAGTGATGAGAGTAACAAGGGCTTAAGTGTTCCCCACAGGCTCCTAACTCAGTAATTCTAGCTATAACAATTCTTTCCTAATATCTTGCATGTAAAGTGATAAGTTAGGTATCTCTAAATCCTTGGTCCGGCATCTAGAGAATTTCACTCCGAACCTTGGTACGGCTACGTGTGTTGCTTTAATAAATCTTATATTTACCCCATATTAAGCATCGTAATCGATATTTTACTAAGTTGTTACTTCGTACAAACCAACACTAGCCTATTGGATAGTATACACTAAATCTACGTTGATAATTTTGTTCCTATTATCTACCTCCTTGGTCCGGCAAGTAGCATTAAGGTGAGTTCTAACGTTGGTCATCCGTTAAAAAGACTTCTAAACGAAAGAATTATCAATACATGCAAGACACTATTCTAGAATTGTTATTTTAGCTAGATTTTACCTCGTTATTTACCCATGGTTCCCACAACCCTAGTTATGGAGTTTAGTTACCCATGGTCATAGTCAGACAATTCATATTAATAATATAAGAATTCATGCACTTCATTTAATGAGAAGGAAGAAAATCCAGAAATTCACTTGAATAATTCACAAAAACATTAACAATCGATTCCGGAAAAGTATGATCAAATACCAAAATCAATAGTTCAATACTTAAACAAGAGAAATAAAGAATATCAAAAAGTCTAACCCCAAAAATTAGGCTTTTCGGACTATTTATAATAAAATAAAACCTAATAAAATAAGGAATCTAATTAAGGAAAATCTGTCCAAAACGCGTCTGAGTCGACGGCCCATGTGACGGACCATCACGACGGACCTTCGTGGCCTCCGTCGCTCCATACTTAAACTCTAATCTCTGCTGTTTCCTTCATCAACTCTGTTACCCTCGACGGACAGGTCTGACGGACCGTTTCAAGCACGACGGTCCGTCGAGGGGTTCCGTTCCACAATACTTAGAAACCTCTTGGAATTGGGTACTGGGACTACTCTTTGACAATCACGACGAACAAGAAGGACAGACCGTCGTGGCTATGACGGTCCGTCGTGAACTTCCGTAGATCCACACTTAGTCAGACTTCCCCATCTTCCTTCAGCATCTACTCTCTTCTCACTACGGTGCAACCTACAGACCGTAACAGTCGCGATGGACCGTCACAGTTGCGATGGACCGTCGTGAGCTTCGTAGGTGGTCACTTCTGCAATTTCTGCTCAAAACCTCCGCATTCTCCTTTGGACAGATTTCCTGCAAATAAAGAGAAACCTACATCAAAAATCAATATAAAAAGGCTTTGGGTACACACTAAACTTAAGGAAAAAGCATTAAAAGTACAGTGAAACCACGGTACATCACTACACATCTCTTTCTAACATAAATTCCTCATCATAAGGAAACATCAAAATCAACAAAGAAAAACATAATCATAAGAAATTCTTAAAATTTTAATAAATTAATAAAGAACCACATATCGGAAAGGGACATGAGAGATCACTCTTGATCACCCTTGGATTTGAAAGCAAAGAACCTAGCCTTAGCTTTAAGAGAACCTTCCTCACTATTAGAAGAAACTTGCATGCCCTCCCTCACATTAGCTTTTGCCTTAGGGAAATCCCTCATTATGTGGCCAATCTCACCACATCCATAGCAATTATTCCTACTGGACAAACACCTACCCTCATGATTCTTACCATTCCTAGGGCAAGTATGTCGGGAATACTCATTTTTCCCTTGATGTCTAGGGTTAAACACCCTTTAGTCCTCATACTAATAAGCACTAGAATAACCTCGTTCGGAAAACTTTTGTCGATTCTTAGAATGACCATGTCCATCAGACCCCTCCTTGTCCATCCTAATTCTCTTTTTCTCCTTCTTAATTTTGGACTCTTCTAGTTGTTGAGCAAACACCATGAGTCGGGAGATATCCATGTCATGAACAAGCATTGCCGTACGACACTCTTCTTCTATTAGTTTGGACACCCCGTCATGAACCTATTCATCAAGTCTCTAGGGTTTTTACCAAACTTGGAGCATATTTATATATGAGAGTGAACTTAAAAGCATACTCCTTGACACTCATATCACCTTGCTTGAGTCTTATGAATTCTCTGAACTTAGCCTCCCTCAATTCCCTAGGAAAAAACCTATTAAGGAAAGCCGATTTAAAAGTCTCCCACTCAATGAAACCCGCTCTTATTGGTCTACTAACCTTCTATTTCTCATACCAAACTTGGGCAACAACTTTTAATTGATAGCAGCAAAATCCGCCATTTCAATGAAAAAATGCCCATGATTGCAAGCACCTTATACACCTCATCAATAAGCCCATTCAGATCTTCATCAACTTTGGACCTATAGAACTCCGATGGATTAATTTTCAAGAACTCCCTTACTCTAGTAGCACTCATTCCTTCTATAGGATTGGTCGGAGCCACCTCTCCTATATTGGATTGGGCCATTAAGGCTTGAGCCAACAAAGTCATAGAAGCCCTAAATTGCTCCAACATAGCATTCCCTATTGGAAGGTCATTGGGAACTTGAGGAGCTACTTGCTCTTGCACTTGGGGAGGAATATATTTCTCCCCTCTACCATCTCCTTCCCTTCTAGGAATAGCCCTATTGTTACCCATAACCTACAAAATAATAGGCAAACATTAGAAAAGGACCTACTAAAGCCAAACTCTATGGCACGAATTGAAGAATGAAGAAGTGAAACTTTCCTAAGCATTTCATATCCTTTGACTCATAGGTGTGTCGCGACTCACACCGATGAATAAGACTCTACTACACATGGTTTTTGATATATTCTAAGACTATTTCACAACCTTATTCTCTGATACCAAGTTTGTCACGACCCGCATGTACACCATAGAAGTTAAGGCATTCTTGGGTCGGAATCCAGCATACTTGACCTCTCGGAGGTCTTGTACAATCCCTTAGACATCATGCATTGCATATGTACGAAAAGTAGTGCGGAATCAAATACTTTCTTTAAAAACATAATGCGGAAGTCATCTCATAAAATGTCTAACAATGTCTCAAAACCCTATAAAACAACATGAATAACAACAGTCTTGGGTCACAACCCATAAAAGTCTATACATAATGAAAAACATAAAGACAACATAGTGGTGGCAGTCCACGAAAGCTATGAGGACTCACCAACTCTTCACTTCTTGTGAACCTTGGAACTCTACCCTTCAAGCAAACTCAATCTTCTCAAGACCCTACATGGACAACATGAAGGTAATATGCATTAGTACGATATGTACTAAGTATTAAACTATCACCAAACATAAGATATCTCAAAGAGTTAGTCAATAATAAACATAATCGTAAGAGATAAAGACATAAGAATATCATGAATATCATAAGTATATTAAAGCATCATATAACATATAAGAGTTCATACTTCAACCTTTGTGTCATTCTAACTCACACGAACCATATCAAAAGTCACATCCAAGTATACTTGTGCAAGGCTAAGGTAGCATACCGAAATACTACCAAAGCTAAGTACATCTCTTTGGTCATTCTTAATAATAATCAACTATCATAATTAGGACCTAAGTTCATCATATCATATTAGCACTATTCCCCTAGGCCACCTCAAGACACACTTGTGCAATGCATGTGAAGCATCCCATAATACCTCTCACACTAATCATATCTTGAAATCATCCTATTTTGCTCACGTCCTCTTAAGAGTCATCTAATAGACCTAATTCATCTTATCAAGGAACCGTCATCTTCAGTCAACCATGTCATGGAATGCAACTATAGTCACTATCCAAGCTAAGCATACATCATGTAGGGGTCATGTCATAGGTAGCTTCAAGTCATACTTGTGCAATGTATAGATGACATCCCATACTACCATCCATACTAAGTACTTTTCTAGACTAACCTAATCCAAGCTAACTTGTCTTGCATTCTTGTCTACTAAGCTCAACTTACTATCATTATATACCTACTACCATGGAAAGCGTCTCAACATACTAACTAAGCTACTAAAGGAAGGATACAACCATCCTAACCACCATGCAACCAATAATGCAGATACAAGCTAATCATAGGGGAGCATGATTCCTCAACCCTAAGATATAATTAGAAACTAATCTCAAGTTGTTCCTTGAAGTGAACCTTGAATGCAAATCAATCTATCATGAAATGCATCTAACATGAAAATCAAGCTAACCTTAGGAGAGTATAAGCCTTTCCCCTAAATCTGAGATGAAATGGTTTTGGCCTAACCAAATCAAGTTAACATGATCAAGTATCCTTACAACACAAGACCAAGCTTATCATGGGACAGCTTGCTTACTCCATCCCAAGATAACATAAGAACCACCATTCTAAAGTTACCATGAATTTTATCACATCAAGCTACCATGAGTATTTCAACTCAAGCCTCCTTGAAATTTACTATCCCAAGATACGCTACAGACCTTTCCATCTCAAGCTATCATGAGTACTTCACTCAATTTATCATGCCCTTGGTGTTGTCTTACCAAGTCTACTACACAAGAAGTGATCATATTACTCATCTTCAAGATAACCTTAGTCTACCATGTATTGATTCATTTTAGGTTCTTAAATCAACCTAAGCTTCCTCTATGTGGAAACTTGCTTCTCCTAATCATCTTCATCTCTAGGTGTATAAGAGAAAGGAAGCAGCATCACAATCATCCTTATCATGACTTTATGCCCGAATACCTAACAACAATGGTCATAAGCACTTCAAACAACTACTACACTTAGTCCTCATAATTCATACTCAATTTCATGTTAATCTATTTAATTAGACCATTGGAAGGCAATTCTAGTTATACATAATCACATAGGTTCAATATCATCTTTACAAGTCAATACACATCTAGATCAATTAAGACTAGTTCAATTCATATCTAGGTGATTCAATCATGATCAAATAGTATTGAATACAATTGAATATAGAAGATCAACATAAAACCTTCGTCTATCCTCTATTGTCCTAAAATCACCATGATCACCTTCAAGTTCAATTACCACAATTCACTATGAATTCATCATGAAAACAATGCATAATCATCATATGAACATTAAATGCTACCCACTAGATTGGGATAACAATCAATCCTTACCCACAATGCAATCATAGCCCTCTCTAAATAGGGGTTCTTTGGATTCACAATTGAGTGTAAACTAGGGGGACTTCATGGATGGAAGAATCCAAGAATGAATAAGCTTCACATACCTTAGATTAGAGACTTAATCCTAGCTTGAACTCTTGGAGAATTCTTCCTAAGTTGTTGCACCCAATTCTTCTTATTTTTCTTCAATATTGTTCTTGAGAGTTCTATTGTGAGAGGGAGAGGTTTTTGAGTTGCGCCAAAAGTGCAGGCTGCATCGACGGTGCCACTAATAAGGCGTTGACCAGACGACGGACCGTACGGGCAACCATCGTCTTGGTCAGAGACTGCTCCAAGGGGCCTTTTGCTCTAGAGTATATGTTTCAGCCTACGCTTCCCCATCGACGTGGCGCCGACTAACACACGACGCGTTGATTGCCTCATCGATTGACACTGCCCAGGAATTATCTAAGCCATGGTTGAGGGACTTTTGTGGGGGCCTTGGGGAGTCGTGCATTGACGTCTCGACCCCAATTACACTCATATACATTCTAGGTTCCTTACATACGAGTTTTAACACCAAAAAAACCACGCGACATACCCAAAACTGACTTAGAACAAACTTATCGGTCTAAGGCTAACTTTCAAACGTCATTGGACGTTCTTGGACGTTTCACCTCCAAACTCTCTCAAACTCTACACACTGCCTCTACTATATTTGAAAATTACAAGACCTTATAAGCTCATGGAACCACATGTAGGCTCTATTTGGAGCTAATTCACTCATCCAGGGCTAGGATTTATGGTCGTTTGAAGTTTACCAAAAACTCACTTTTTGACTGACTAAAAAAATTCAAGATTTCCTTATACTTTAAAAAAATAGGTATTTCCAGATTTTAAACTCCTTCCAAGTTCTTTTTCGTTGCAAGATGTTACATGTCACGTCTCAAAGCTAGACCTATGATGTCAAAACTGTCAAGACTCAAATTGAGTCGTGAGTGGCACCCACACTTAACCTCCTAGGTGGGAGAACCAACAAATTTAACCCAACTTACAAAATACAAGCATAATGTGAAAGCTCAAAATCATACTAAATATCCTTTCTCAAAACCTGAAAGTCATCACATCAAGGACATCTAATCTCTAACTACTAAGTCTAAGAATGTCAAATACACCAAAATAAAAGAAGAACATGTTATGTGTCCGAAAACATAGGACATCATGTCTTGACCGAGAGAATCCAACACGAGCTTGAATGAATATGTCACTATGGAACATGATATACTAGAGACTGGCAAGAGCTGAGGGCTATTCGAAGTTATTGGTACACTCGCTGCACTCCATAAAAGAAAAACAAAGAAAAACACAAGTAGGGCTAAGTACGGGGCAACATGTACTAAGTAGGTATCATCGGCCAACCCAAAATATAAACTAATATATAATGAATAATAGTATGAACTAAACTATGACATTTAATATTTGGTAAGCAATAAACAACATGAACAAGTGAGTACATATCAATCACAATATCAAGCACACCCATGAGGACTCATGCCTCCATGCTGCGCCTCATTTGAGAATTGAGTTCTTTGAGATTGAGTTCATTAAGTAAATTCCATATCTTTTTCCTTTAATGTTATTGTGTCAGAACGTGACACTCCGATCCAATTTACCTCACTAGGAAATCCTCTTTATTTATTTTTTACAAAAAAACTCAACATAACAATAATAATTAACGTATAAACTATATTCAAATACAAATGTTTTGGTATTTTTCCATTTGTCATTACGACATCATTATATCCCCACTTTTATCCAAAATTCAACATGGAGCAACCCTGCTACACATAAGGTCATTTAAGTTTCAATCCCAATAATATATAGAATAATGTATGCAACTTATTCATTAAACCCAATTAACAAATATTAGAAATTAATTTTGATTAATCATCACAGCAATAACATTATATATTCAATATCACTATATAATAATAATTTTATTATTCATTCAGAGCAACAATTTATATGCAAAGAACAATATTGATGATTGTTAAAGATTTACCTGAGGGTACCGCCGTCTCGTGAGTTCCAGGTAAGCATTCGCTCTATTGAGTTGTCTTTTAATTATTTAGGGTTAATAATTATCAACTAATTAATAATTAAATAACTACTAAACCTTATAATTTCTTTCTACTGAATATTTACTCCATAATCATTATATATGATCAACTATAAAAGTGTGAAAGTGACCCACTATGATTTTTAATATTATTTCTTTAACCACCAACTAAATAAATTATTAAAAGTACCCCATTTATTCTATGATTGTAATTATTAAAGGTCCAAAATATTCATTTAGAATCTATCGGAAAGTATTTTATTAAATACAAGGCTCTAATATTCAAAACGACCAAATGGATCGTTACATTAGATACAAATTTACCCATTGTTTGTCTTTGAATGAGAAAAAAAGTGAGGATAAGAAAGGATAGATGTCTCAACGATTACTCCAAAATATAGTACCCAATGTCATCTCAAAAGTATCAAACCAACAAACTGGAGATCTACACCGCCTCTCATACAATGCCTCAAATGGGGCCACCCTACCAGAAGGAAAATCACATAATCGGTACACCCGATCCACTACTAGGGGCTCACCCATAGAAGCAAAAATACACACGGACGTAGAAAGTGAATCATTCTCTAAACCATGCCTAGGACGAAGTAGTTGGTCACATGAGAATGTACATAACCAAGGTCCATTAGCTCTAGATCCTCTTTCTATAGTGCCCATATCAAACATTTTCATTCATCTGACTCTATATCTTTGATTGTCTAGCCACCCACATCACAAATTTAATCCCTATTATAATTGCACACATACTTGGTTTATCGAACCCCACATCCACTGAAGTCAACACTCTTAATACTAACAATGCATCATCACCACACCGATAATCTACCTTACTCCCAAACCATCATTAGTATCAAAGTATTCGTACCAAATACATGCTAAAATTATGACTATCTCTCTTCTATTTAAGCATTTCATGCCAAACACAAGTTCCAAGCATGGAAGATAGCACTAATTTCAAATTTGATAGTACCTTTCAATCGAGATAAAACTATTAAATCACACCCAAATTGAACTCCACATCACTTCCACACACTATGTTTTAGCTACCATCCCAAACCATCACATACATTATGCTACACTCAAGGAAATTCTTGGTCACCCAAATTATTCTATATACTATAAGATCATAACCTCTAGTGACCATCAAATGTGTATATAACACATCATAACATTCTATATAGTCCCATCAATAGAGTACGATTAATCCAACTCTAAATTCTTAATAACCATGTAGAATTATATATCACCTTATGCATCTTTCTTAAGTCCCATGTAAAACTCTCAATTCCACATGCCTCATTTTTAGTCACCCTAACTAAAACTCAGTCTTTATAAAAGTTGATGATAACTCAACACTTGGAGTGTACCGAATCATTTCACATCTCACAATCATATCTAATTATGACTCTATCTCCTTCAAATTTTATTCAAGCGGAGCCCCAACAACTCCTAAAACTTTTCATACAACAACATTACTCACCAAATAGTAGAACATCACAACCTTAGATACTCGCAAGACTTTACTACCATAAAAAATTCATTTAACCAACAAATCTTAATTATATAGTTTCATCCCAATCACAATTCCTCACAAATTCTTTTTATCACCATGCTCAGTTAGCCCTTGTCATCACCACGAAGTGAACCTTTCCATCGACCTGACACCTTAAGTTTAGGTATATCACTCAAATTCAAGGGACTAACCTAATTATTTACGCACTTTCTTACTAAAATTTTCAATTTACTTCACCGTAGCCTACTCACTAGGACTTTCTTTCTCTATAAGTTTGTCATTGTAGTATCAATATACCCATTGAAGCTTAAGATATAATCACCAGTCTTTATTTAGAACCCTCAAGATACATTTCACAACCTAAATGTATTAATATTGTACTAAAGATCCATCACTAAAATTTTCGTTAAAATAATTATAAATCCAAGCGCTCGTAGTAATAAATTAGTTGGTTTCTAAAATATGAAAGCAATATCGAATCTCATTATCTAAACATGTTATACCACTAATAATTCTTTAAGTAGTTAGTATTCACACTTGTTAATTGATGTATTCATTTCAATGTAACAACAGTACCATTAATACTCCTTCTATAGTGCCCATATCAAACATTTTCATTCATCTGACTCTATCTCTTTGATTGTCTAGCCACCCACATCACAAATTTAGTCCCTATTATAATTGCACACATACTTGGTTTATCGAACCCCACATGCACTAAAGTCAACACTCTTAATACTAACAATGCATCATCACCACACCCATAATCTACCTTACTCCCAAAACATCATTAGTATCAAAGTATTCTTACCAAATACATGCTAAAATTATGACTATTTCTCTTCTATTTAAGCATTTCATGCCAAACACAAGTTCCAAGCATGGCAGATAGCACTAATTTCAAATTTGATAGTACCTTTCAATCGAGATAAAACTATTAAATCACACCCAAATTGAACTCCACATCACTTCCACACACTATGTTTTGGCTACCATCACATACATTATGCTACACTCAAGGAAATTCTTGGTCACCCAAATTATTCTATATACTATAAGATCATAACCTCTAGTGACCATCAAATGTGTATATAACACATCATAACATTCTATATAGTCCCATCAATAGAGTAGGATTAATCGAACTCTAAATTCTTAATAACCATGTAGAATTATATATCACCTTATGCGTCTTTCTTAAGTCATCTATCTTAAATGGAGCTATCTAACCCCATGTAAAACTCTCAATTCCACATGCCTCATTTTTAGTCACCCAAACTAAAACTCAATCTTTATAAAAGTTGATGATAACTCAACACTTGGAGTGTACCGAATCAATTCACATCTCACAATCATATCTATGCTCATAGGAAAAAGTCAATATAACCTTCGACTACACCACAAGTGTTTATACGAGAGGTCTTATTCCTTAATTTTTCTCAAATTCATCCCATTGTGAAAAATTCTAAATATCCATACCGTTCAATATATTAGACTCTTGTTTCTATCACTCGCTTATCAATCTCATCCTTTAACAAATAACCGATGATGTTTTACTTCATGCTCTAAATCAAAACTCCGAGGGAAACCATTCTTAGATCCTTTAACAATAAAAAGTAACAAACTTTACGACTCCAATCATATGTATGTCCTTTCAAATGCTCGATATTTGATGCAATCGATCATTTACAACTTTACAAATTCAAACGTTGGCAAAACATATCACCTGGAATGCATACTTATAATGGAAAATTTGAATTGTAAATGCAATTGTGTAACTCAATTCTTTTATCTATCAACATTTGCTTATACCTTGAACACTTTTATGAATTCATGTATTCAGCTTATCATATATCACCTCTCCATCGAAATTACCATGTCCTTCACTAAAAATCCAACCATACTCATTACCAAATTCAACACTATAACAGAACTTGTCATCCCACTCGAGTTGAACGTTTGTACACTCCTTTCTTATGTTTTATCCAATAGCTTTTAACCAATCTGATGACCAGTGACACTATGAACTTAACCAAAATATATGAAACCACGCATTCCTGAACCCAATTCTCAATCTCTTAGAAGATACATTTTTAGTCCTTGCAATCATAGATTTTTTTATTTTTTATTTTTTATTTTTTGCTCTCACTTAGTTTTTGAGGACTACACATCCCACAAATTTTATTTTATTTTAATTATGACTCTATTTCCTTCAAATTTTATTCAAGCGGTGCCCCAACAACTCCTAAAACTTTTCATACAACAACATTACTAACCAAATAGTAGAAAATCACAACCTTAGATACTCGCAAGTCTTTACTACCATAAAAAATTCATTTAACCAACAAATCTTAATTATATAGTTTCATATCAATCACAATTCCTCACAAATTTTTTATCACCATGCTCAGTTAGACCTTGTCATCACCACGAAGTGAACCTTTCCATCGACCTGACACCTTAAGTTTAGGTATATCACTCAAATTCAAGGGACTAACCTAATTATTTACGCACTTTCTTACTAAAATTTTCAATTTACTTCACCGTAGCCTACTCACTAGGACTTTCTTTCTCTATAAGTTTGTCATTGTAGTACCAATATACCCATTGAAGCTTAAGATATAATCACCAGTCTTTATTTAGAACCCTCAAGATACATTTCACAACCTAAATGTATTAATATTGTACTAAAGATCCATCACTAAAATTTTCCTTAAAATAATTATCAATCCAAGCGCTCGTAGTAATAAATTAGTTGTTTTCTAAAATATGAAAGCAATATCGAATCTCATTATCTAAACATGTTATACCACTAATAATTCTTTAAGTAGTTAGTATTCACACTTGTTAATTGATGTATTCATTTCAATGGAACAACAGTACCATTAATACTCCTTCTATAGTGCCCATATCAAACATTTTCATTCATCTGATTCTATCTCTTTGATTGTCTAGCCACCCACATCACAAATTTAGTCCCTATTATAATTGCACACATATTTGGTTTATCGAACCCCACATCCACTGAAGTCAACACTCTTAATACTAACAATGCATCATCACCACACCGATAATCTACCTTACTCCCAAACCATCATTAGTATCAAAGTATTCTTACCAAATACATGCTAAAATTATGACTATTTCTCTTCTATTTAAGCATTTCATGCCAAACACAAGTTCCAAGCATGGCAGATAACACTAATTTCAAATTTGATAGTACCTTTCAATCGAGATAAAACTATTAAATCACACCCAAATTGAACTCCACATCACTTCCACACACTATGTTTTAGCTACCATCACATACATTATGCTACACTCAAGGAAATTCTTGGTCACCCAAATTATTCTATATACTATAAGATCATAACCTCTAGTGACAATCAAATGTGTATATAACACATCATAACATTCTATATAGTCCCATCAATAGAGTAGGATTAATCCAACTATAAATTCTTAATAACCATGTAGAATTATATATCACCTTATGCGTCTTTCTTAAGTCATCTATCTTAAATGGAGCTATCTAACCCCATGTAAAACTCTCAATTCCACATGCCTCATTTTTAGTCACCCAAACTAAAACTCAATCTTTATAAAAGTTGATGATAACTCAACACTTGGAGTGTACCGAATCAATTCACATCACACAATCATATCTAAGCTCATAGGAAAAAGTCAATATAACCTTCGACTACACCACAAGTGTTTATACGAGAGGTCTTATTCCTTAATTTTTCTCAAATTCATCCCATGGTGAAAAATTCTAAATATCCATACCGTTCAATATATTAGACTCTTGTTTCTATCACTCGCTTATCAATCTCATCCTTTAACAAATAACCGATGATGTTTTACTTCATGCTCTAAATCAAAACTCCGAGGGAAACCATTCTTAGATCCTTTAACAATAAAAAGTAACAAACTTTACGACTCCAATCATATGTATGTCCTTTCAAATGCTCGATATTTGATGCAATCGATCATTTACAACTTTACAAATTCAAACTTTGGCAAAACATATCACCTGGAATGCATACTTATAATGGAAAATTTGAATTGTAAATGCAATTGTGTAACTCAATTCTTTTATCTATCAACATTTGCTTATACCTTGAACACTTTTATGAATTCATGTATTCAGCTTATCATATATCACCTCTCCATCAAAATTACCATGTCCTTCACTAAAAATCCAACCATACTCATTACCAAATTCAACACTATAACAGAACTTGTCATCCCACTCGAGTTGAACGTTTGTACACTCCTTTCTTATGTTTTATCCAATAGCTTTTAACCAATCTGATGACCAGTGACACTATGAACTTAACCAAAATATATGAAACCACGCATTCCTGAATCCAATTCTCAATCCCTTAGAAGATACATTTTTAGTCCTTGCAATCATAGATTTTTTTATTTTTTATTTTTTATTTTTTGCTCTCACTTAGTTTTTGAGGACTACACATCCCACAAATTTTATTTTATTTTAATTATGACTCTATTTCCTTCAAATTTTATTCAAGCGGTGCCCCAACAACTCCTAAAACTTTTCATACAACAACATTACTAACCAAATAGTAGAAAATCACAACCTTAGATACTCGCAAGTCTTTACTACCATAAAAAATTCATTTAACCAACAAATCTTAATTATATAGTTTCATATCAATCACAATTCCTCACAAATTTTTTTATCACCATGCTCAGTTAGACCTTGTCATCACCACGAAGTGAACCTTTCCATCGACCTGACACCTTAAGTTTAGGTATATCACTCAAATTCAAGGGACTAACCTAATTATTTACGCACTTTCTTACTAAAATTTTCAATTTACTTCACCGTAGCCTACTCACTAGGACTTTCTTTCTCTATAAGTTTGTCATTGTAGTACCAATATACCCATTGAAGCTTAAGATATAATCACCAGTCTTTATTTAGAACCCTCAAGATACATTTCACAACCTAAATGTATTAATATTGTACTAAAGATCCATCACTAAAATTTTCCTTAAAATAATTATCAATCCAAGCGCTCGTAGTAATAAATTAGTTGTTTTCTAAAATATGAAAGCAATATCGAATCTCATTATCTAAACATGTTATACCACTAATAATTCTTTAAGTAGTTAGTATTCACACTTGTTAATTGATGTATTCATTTCAATGGAACAACAGTACCATTAATACTCCTTCTATAGTGCCCATATCAAACATTTTCATTCATCTGATTCTATCTCTTTGATTGTCTAGCCACCCACATCACAAATTTAGTCCCTATTATAATTGCACACATATTTGGTTTATCGAACCCCACATCCACTGAAGTCAACACTCTTAATACTAACAATGCATCATCACCACACCGATAATCTACCTTACTCCCAAACCATCATTAGTATCAAAGTATTCTTACCAAATACATGCTAAAATTATGACTATTTCTCTTCTATTTAAGCATTTCATGCCAAACACAAGTTCCAAGCATGGCAGATAACACTAATTTCAAATTTGATAGTACCTTTCAATCGAGATAAAACTATTAAATCACACCCAAATTGAACTCCACATCACTTCCACACACTATGTTTTAGCTACCATCACATACATTATGCTACACTCAAGGAAATTCTTGGTCACCCAAATTATTCTATATACTATAAGATCATAACCTCTAGTGACAATCAAATGTGTATATAACACATCATAACATTCTATATAGTCCCATCAATAGAGTAGGATTAATCCAACTCTAAATTCTTAATAACCATGTAGAATTATATATCACCTTATGCGTCTTTCTTAAGTCATCTATCTTAAATGGAGCTATCTAACCCCATGTAAAACTCTCAATTCCACATGCCTCATTTTTAGTCACCCAAACTAAAACTCAATCTTTATAAAAGTTGATGATAACTCAACACTTGGAGTGTACCGAATCAATTCACATCACACAATCATATCTAAGCTCATAGGAAAAAGTCAATATAACCTTCGACTACACCACAAGTGTTTATACGAGAGGTCTTATTCCTTAATTTTTCTCAAATTCATCCCATGGTGAAAAATTCTAAATATCCATACCGTTCAATATATTAGACTCTTGTTTCTATCACTCGCTTATCAATCTCATCCTTTAACAAATAACCGATGATGTTTTACTTCATGCTCTAAATCAAAACTCCGAGGGAAACCATTCTTAGATCCTTTAACAATAAAAAGTAACAAACTTTACGACTCCAATCATATGTATGTCCTTTCAAATGCTCGATATTTGATGCAATCGATCATTTACAACTTTACAAATTCAAACTTTGGCAAAACATATCACCTGGAATGCATACTTATAATGGAAAATTTGAATTGTAAATGCAATTGTGTAACTCAATTCTTTTATCTATCAACATTTGCTTATACCTTGAACACTTTTATGAATTCATGTATTCAACTTATCATATATCACCTCTCCATCAAAATTACCATGTCCTTCACTAAAAATCCAACCATACTCATTACCAAATTCAACACTATAACAGAACTTGTCATCCCACTCGAGTTGAACGTTTGTACACTCCTTTCTTATGTTTTATCCAATAGCTTTTAACCAATCTGATGACCAGTGACACTATGAACTTAACCAAAATATATGAAACCACGCATTCCTGAACCCAATTCTTAATCCCTTAGAAGATACATTTTTAGTCCTTGCAATCATAGATTTTTTTATTTTTTATTTTTTATTTTTTGCTCTGACTTAGTTTTTGAGGACTACACATCCCACAAATTTTATTTTATTTTAATTATGACTCTATTTCCTTCAAATTTTATTCAAGCGGTGCCCCAACAACTCCTAAAACTTTTCATACAACAACATTACTAACCAAATAGTAGAAAATCACAACCTTAGATACTCGCAAGTCTTTACTACCATAAAAAATTCATTTAACCAACAAATCTTAATTATATAGTTTCATATCAATCACAATTCCTCACAAATTTTTTTATCACCATGCTCAGTTTGCCCTTGTCATCACCACGAAGTGACCCTTTCCATCGACCTGACACCTTAAGTTTAGGTATATCACTCAAATTCAAGGGACTAACCTAATTATTTATGCACTTTCTTACTAAAATTTTCAATTTACTTCACCGTAGCCTGCTCACTAGGACTTTCTTTCTCTATAAGTTTGTCATTGTAGTACCAATATACCCATTGAAGCTTAAGATATAATCACCAGTCTTTATTTAGAACCCTCAAGATACATTTCACAACCTAAATGTATTAATATTGTACTAAAGATCCATCACTAAAATTTTCCTTAAAATAATTATCAATCCAAGCGCTCGTTGTAATAAATTAGTTGTTTTCTAAAATATGAAAGCAATATCGAATCTCATTATCTAAACATGTTATACCACTAATAATTCTTTAAGTAGTTAGTATTCACACTTGTTAATTGATATATTCATTTCAATGTAACAACAGTACCGTACCATGAAAGGTTGTTAAATCCATCACTAAAAGACGTCATACTTATCTCGAAGCTCATACCAAAATAGCCAACACATTTCTACCCATTGAATGACTGCAATACATTATCGAATTTGTTCTATCTCTAGCCCAAGCAATTTGCATTCTTTGTAGAATCAGGTCGATAATAGAAGTAACACACTTCATACCTCTAATCAAGTAAGCATCAATATTGTTCTAATAGTCGTATCATGACAGTCTTTGATACACACTCAATCTATGAAGACATAATAGAGATTCTAACCTCAATTGGTGCAGTCTAATTTCAACATTCGCTAAGAAACTCATACATGTTATGAAAATTGTACTAACGTATTTTCTAAAGTAATGATCTTAATTTTCTACTTGTCCCTTATGAAACTTCTTCAAAGTTGTCACATATCTAGATAAGGTACAAAATTTGACATCATATGCTGCAACACATATCTTTCAATTCTCTATATGCAGGAAACCATCTCTCCTTCTATTGCTCAAAGTTAGGGGTATATAATTGGATGAATAAGCTAGAAAATTTTGTCTTAAGTCATAGGTAGTGCATTTACCAATCGGCACTTTACATGAGACAATCACCACATTTTATGTCTCCCATAAACTTGTATGTCACAAACTCAAAACCAAACCTCTCCACTACATTAATTTTATGAAGCTAGTAAAAATAATCAACAATGAAAGCATAAGCATCTTCAAAATTAAATACTCTTGAAGATCAAGGGTTTTAACTTTAGGAACCAAATAAAAAAAATCATGTTGATCACTAGTCATTACAGGCCCTGGAGTCAATCAAGGAAATATACCCTTTTGCAAGAACAATTTTTTTTTCTTTCTGGTGTTTCTATTTAAACTTCGAATACTTTATTACTAACCATATGTGAAATAGATTGAAAACGTTTAGATACCTTTGTATCACCAAGATACCAATTGGCTTCAAGTAGTAACACAAAAGAAAATAATTAAAGAAATGAGTTTTCCTAAAGTCTTATAGTCTCCCGAAGAAAAGTAAAGGCATCCACGTATTGTTCCGCAAGACTCTACTAGACATGTCCTTGTATGATGAGATCACCGAACCTAAAGTTCTTATACCAAGTTTGTCACAACCTAAATCGAGTCTTGAGTGGCACCCACACTTAACCTTCTAGGTGGGAGAACCAAAAATTTAACCCAACTTACAAAATACAAGCATAATGCAAAAGCTCAAAATCTACTAAATATCATTTCCCAAAATTTGAAAGTCATCACATCAAGGACATATAATCTCTAACTACTAAGTCTAAGAATATCAAATACACAAAATAAAAGAATAAAATGGTATGTGTCGGAAAACATAGGACATGATGTCATGACCGAGAGAATCCAACACGAGCTTGAATGAATAGCTCACTCTTGAACCTAATATGTTGGAGACTTGCTAGAGCTGAGGGCTATTCGAAGTCATTGGTACACTTGATGCACTCGATAACAGGAAAACAAAGAAAAACACAAGTAGGGCTCAGTACGGGGCAAAATCTGCTGAGTAGGTATCATCGGCCAACCCAAAATAAAAACTAATATACAATGAATAATAGTATGAACTAAACTATGACACTTAACATGTGGTAAGCAATAAACAACTTGAACAAGTGACTACATAATCAATCATAATATCAAGCACACCCATGAAGACTCATACCCACGCTTTTGAGAAATGAGTTCTTTGAGATTGAGTTCATTAAGTAAACTACATATCTTTATCCTTTAATGTTATAGTGTCGGACCGTGACACTCCGATCCAATTATACCGTGTAATATTTGTCACACTCCAATCCAAGAATACCGTGTCAGAACGTTACACTCTTATCCAAATATACCGTGTCAAAATTGTCACGCCCCGAGCTACCCCCGAGACGCGGACATGGAACCTAGGACCACAAGTGATCCCAAGATAACCCTTCTGGCATGATCATGAGCATACTAAAGAATATAAACTGTTGCGGAAGCTAAATCATACTTACAATGAAAGGATGGGGAATACCCATATGCTAAAATTGAGATATATGAAAGCTGACGAGTTTAATACAAAGATAATATTAACTCGACGCTAAGCTGAAACTAACTATGTCTGAAATACACCTCTAAACTGGACTAGAAATAATGGGACAAGCCCCAGCTAAATCTAGCAAAAACTGAAGCTAAATTACTAAAAGACTGAAATGAAACTCATGGGTGTTGTCCTCGGAGAATGAGTACTCACCACTGAATCTGCGAAACTGGAGATCAGAAATCGATCTATGCGTGATCTGGATGCTGAGAACCTGAACCTACATCACGAGAAGATGTAGCGCACGTATGTGTCAGTACTTGAAGGTACTGAGCATGTAGGATAGAGTAAAGTTGAAATAAAGCATTACTGAACAACTACAAAAGCAAGTATAATAATATGTACATGATATACTGAATTCTAAGCTAACTAGATGCAATGACCAATTTATAACATGCTGGAATTGAATACTGAATATATTGATAAATGGTCAATGCAATAGAGTCTGACTGAACTGTGTGAGCTACAAATAACCGATATTAAAACCACATGAGCTAAATGTGGAGTTCGATGTATACTCTCCATCGAGAGGACCCAATATACCCTGCCAAAGGTATAAAGGCATGTTGGCGTGATCAATAAACATATTGCCCACAGAGGGAACTTATAACCTACTTGGCTAGTAGTTCTGGACTAATTGGGTACGCTGAAACCTAGTCCAACTCGGTAATATGCTACTACCAATGAATTATGTAATTTACTGATTATGACTGAGTTTATGTAAATACTGGATAGGTCAAAACTAAACATGCAAACTGAGAATGCAACAATTAATCAGGTAATTATGCATTTATAACCTAGGCATGTATATCTGAAGTAACTGAAATATCTGACCTAGCATGTGTAATTCAAAAACTAAAGAAATTCAAAGCTAGGGTTCTGAAATTCATGTGATAAACTAAATAATAGCGTGATAATCTAATTTGGATCATATAACTAATAAATTCATAAAGTTCTGTTGAAGTTCTAGAAACCCTAGGTTTAATCATAATAAGATAATCAAGAATCTGACTGAAAACTAGGGACCCAATGGGTTGAAGGAACCCACTAGTGAAATCTCACATACCTGGTGATGAAATTCACTGAAAAATACTTAGATTTCATGGCTGGAACTGCTGGAAACTTGTTGCCTTCTTGAACTAGGGTTCTTGAGCTTTTTCTCCTTTCTTGCTTCTAATTTTCTAACTTTTGATTAATGATTTTGACTTAGGGAAGTTTTAGTTATGTTTCTAGGCTTAAACTAACTAAAATCTGATGATTTAGGGTCAAAATGACGTATCTTAAGGTTTAAACGAAGTGGGAAAAGACCAAAAGACTCCTGGGTAAGTTGCTGTCGTACCAAACGACGACCTGGATAGACTGTCCGTCATTCAATCGACGGTCCGTAGGATGGGCCTGTTGGACATGCCTTTACTAAAATGGTCATAACTGTTTACTCGGATCTCTGATTTTAGCAAGGTCGGTGGATATGGAAAGCTAATTCTATTATCAATCTGCTAATATGTCATGGGACACCTAATTCATTTTGTGCTAAGAGCTATGATCATTTGAAGTTGACCCTACTGCATTTCCCCCTTAACTGGCTGCTAGTTCCCACCTACGGTCAGACCTACGGACCGTGGGTCCACCTACGGATCGTGCTGGTCATCCGTGGTTCTTGTCAAAGAGTGGGTGAATGTGGTCTCGATCGACGGTCATAGACTACGGACCGTAGGTCCGCCCGTCGACCAAGACTTAACCAAGTTTCCTGGGCATTTTTGGAAGTTTGTGACCCGATCAACGGATGTGCAGGACGGACCGTGGGTCAGGATACGGTCCGTCGATGCCACCGTTGGTTGCACTTGCAGATTTTTCTGAAAAGCTGGTTTTTGGTCTGTTTTGGAAACGGGGTGTTACATTATCTCCCCCTTGGGAACATTCGTCCTCGAATGAAGACTAAACTAGCTGGCATAGAGGGGAGAGAGCTGCAAACCCTACTACTAAACACTTAGAACTGAGTTTCTGACTGAATTGAGTTCCGAGAACATGCAAATATGCTGAAACGCAAGTACAAACTGAGGGAACATGATTCTAAGAATGCATTCACGCATTAATGACTGGAAAACTAAAGAGGAACTATTACTTCAAGCTGTAGTGGAATCGGAAGGAAATAAGTGAGGATACCTGGCTTTCATGGTTGCTTCTAATTCCTAAGTAGCTCCCGTTGTTTGCAACTGAAGCTCCCCCAAACCTCACAAAATCTTCTATATCCCTCTTTATGCCATTCCACAAATAGACTTCCCGCATATCGCGGTACATATTAGTGGCACCTGGATGAATAGAATACCTGGAGTTATGGGCTTCTGCAAGAATATGTTGTTTCAACTCGCCCACATTAAGAACACACAATCTACCCTGGTAGCGAAGTACACCATCTCCCCCTTGGGAGAAAACCTCCACTCTCTGATTGTGGACTGCACCTTTTAGTTCAAGCAAGATTGGATCACTGTCTTGCTTTTCCTTAACCTCCACTATCAAAGAAGATTTTTCCCTATTCTGAACTGTTACACCATTGTCTGACATGCTCATAAGGCGAACTCCGAAGCGAGCAAGCCTGTGAACATCCTTCACTAGCTCCTTTCTTTCTTCCTCAACATGGGCTACACTTCCCATAGATAGGCTACTAAGATAGTCTGCTACAACATTCGCCTTACCAGATGATAATGCACACTCATATCATAATCCTTAAGGAACTCAAGCCATCTCCTCTGGCGAAGATTCAACTCTTTCTGGGTGAACACATACTGAAGGCTCTTATGGTCAGTGAACACATCTACATGAACACCATACAAGTAGTGTCTCCAGATCTTGAGTGCAAACACCACTGCTTCAAGCTTGGGGTCATGAGTTGGATAGTTTTTCTCATGCACCTTAAGTTGTCTAGAAGCATAAGCTATAAACTTATCTCGCTACATAAATACACAACCAAGGCCAACTCTGGATGCGTCGCAATAGATCACATAACCATCTGACCCCTATGGTACAGTCAAAACAGGAGTTGTAGTCAATCTAGTTTTCAACTCTGCAAAACTTTTCTCACAATCATCTGACCATTGAAACTTGATGATCTTCTGCGTCAACCTAGTCAATGGTGAGGCTATGGATGAAAATCCTTCCACGAACCTTCTGTAATAACCCTCTAGAACTAAGAAACTTCTAATATATGTAGCAGAGGTAGGTTTGGTCCATTGTTTCACTGCTTCTATCTTCTGTGAATCCACTCGGATCCCTTTGCTAGATACAATGTGATCAAGGAAAGCAACAGATTGCAACCAGAACTCACATTTGCTAAACTTACCGAATAATTGGCGATCTTTGAGAGTCTGCAAAACAACTCTCGAATGACTTGCATGTTCTTCCTCATTCCTATAGTAAATGAGGATATCATCAATGAAGACGATAACGAACAAGTCCAAGTACTGTTTGAACACTCTGTTCATCAAATCCATGAAAGTTGCAGGAGCATTGGTTAGTCCAAATGACATAACTACAAATCATAATGACCATACCGAGTTTTGAAGGCTATTTTCAGAATTTCACTATCTTTGACTCTGAGCTGATGATAAACCGATCTGAGGTCTATCTTTGAAAAATGGCTAGCACCCTGAAGTTGTTAAAACAAGTCATCAATCCTGGGGATGGGATACTTATTCTTGATCTTGACCTTGTTCAAGTGTCTATAGTGAATACACATTCTGAGAGAACCATCTTTCTTCTTTACAAACAACACTCGTACACCCAATGGTGAAATGCTAGATCTGATGAAAACCTTATCTAGAAGGTCTTTCAACTGCTCTTTCAATTCCTTAAGCTCTGCTGGAGCCATTCTGTAAGGAGGAATAGAAATAGGCTGGGTATCTGGAAGGAGATCAATTCCAAAGTCAATTTCCCTTTCGGGAGGGACTCGGGAAGATCTTCTGGAAACACTTCTGGAAATTCACTAACTACTGGAACAAACTCAAGAGTTGGAGTTTCAGAGCTAGAATCCTTAACTCGAACTAGATGACAGAGATAACCCTTAGATATCATATTTCTGGCCTTAAGGTAAGAAATAAATTGACCCATAGGCGCTAAGCTACTACCCTTCCATTCTAAGATTGGTTCGTCTGGAAACTGGAAACAAACAATCCTAGTTCTACAATCGACTGAGGCATAACATGAATGCAACCAATCCATGCCTAGAATGACATTGAAGTCTACCATTTCTAACTCTACTAGATCTACTGAGGTAACTTTCTAAGAGACTGTGACACAGTAATTTCTATATACCCGTCTAGCTACAACTGGGTCACCGACTGGAGTAGAGACTGAGAAAGGTTCTGAGAAAGTTTCTAGATTGACACTAAATTTGATTGCTATTTAAGGAGTTACAAAAGAAAGAGTATCCCCTGGATCTAACAATGCATAAATATCAAGGTCAAAGACTCGTAACATACTAGTGACTACATCAGGAGAACCTTCTTGATCCTGGCGAGCTTGAAGAGCATACAACCTGTTCTGGCGATGACCGCCACCTGCACCAGATTAGTTGTCCTGCTGAGTCGGGCGATTTGCTAGTGCTGATGAAGTTGTAGACTGAGCTCTACCATTTCCACCTCATTGACCCTATCTCGAAGGACTATCCCTCAACCTGTGACCAGACTGACTGCACCCAAAACATCTTTTTTTTTTCTGCAAGACACTCACCCGGATGGTTCCTACCACACTTAGGGCAAGCGGGGTAAGTCTTGGTGCCTGAAACACTTCCCTCAGACTTAGATCCTGGTGCTCTAACCTTCTGGTCAAATCTGTTCTTGGAGGATGGAACACTAGCTGATGAAGGGGATGGAGATGAGAACTTCTGCTGACTCTGCGAGCGATTTCCACCACCCAATTTCTGCTGAGAATAGTCATAGTTCCCAGTCCTAGCCTTCTTATTCTCTTTGTCCTGTTCTCTAAGCTTATCACCCTCAACCAGCTTAGCATTAGTCATAAGCCTAGAGATGTTCATATCTCCCAGTAACATAGACTTTCTGCACTCTGTCTTCACCAAATCTGACACTCCATACAACAACTTATTCATCTGAGCACTGGAGTCAGCAACCATATGAGGAGCATACCTGGAGAATTGGTTAAACTTCAGCCCATACTCTTGGACGATCATGTTTCCCTGCCTCAAGTTCATGAATTCCTAAGCCTTTGCTTCTCTCAACTCTATTGGGAAAAACCTATCAAGAAAGGTCTCACTAAAGCAATCCCAAGTAATAGGAGTTGCATCTGTACCCCTATTTTTCTTCCACTGAGTGTACCATATATGAGCGACATCCTTCAACTGATATGATGCCAACTCAACCCGATCATTCCCAGTGACTTGCATTACCTAAAATATCTTCTTGATCTCATCCAAGAAATTTTGAGGATCCTCATTAGTGTGCGATCCTAAGAACTCAGGCGGATTCATCCTAACAAAGTCACTGACCCTTTCTGCTGCTGATCCACCATTTTCATTCACAGGAGAATGAACCCGATTTTTCTGGTGGGTCATACTCTAAGCCAACATCTGTATAGCATTCATGAACTCAGTATATGAGATTTCTTGATCTGGGAATGGAGGAGCTGCATTTCCATTACTAGTGTTTGCATTCCTAACGTTAGCTCTACGAGGAGGCATGATCTGAAATGTAAAACGTCAAGATAGAATTGAATAGGATCATACCTTACGCACGATAAGAGTAACAAGAAAGTGAAATTTTCCTATAATTTTTTAGCCTCCCTCTAATTAGATGTGGTGCACTTCACACCCATGAAAAGGACTCTACTTAGTACGGCTTTTCAGACATCCTAGTACTCTTGAACCTAGTGCTCTTACACCAAGTTTTGTCACGACCCGAGCTACCCTCGAGACGCGGACACGGAACCTAGGACCACAAGTGAGCCCAAGCTAACCCTGCTGGCATGATCATGAGCATACTAAATAATATAAACTGTTGCAGAAGCTAAATCATACTTAAAACGAAAGGATGGGGAAAACCTATATGCTAAAACTGAGATATATGAAAATTGACGAGTTTAATACAAAGATAATATTAACTCAACGCTAAGCTGAAACTAACTATGTCTGAAATAAGCCTCTAAACTGGACTAGAAATACTAGGACAAGCCCCATCTAAATCTAGCAAAAACTAAAACTAAATGACTAAAAGACTAAAATGAAACTCATGACTGTTGTCCTCGGAGAATGAGGACTCACCACTGAATCTGCTGAACTGGAGATCAGAAATCGATCTATGCGTGATCTGGATGCTGAGAACCTGAACCTACATCAAGAGAAGATGTAGAGCACGTATGCGTCAGTACATTGTACTGAGCATGTATGATAGAGTAAAGCTGAAATAAAGCATTACTGAACAAGTACAAAAGCAAGTATAATAATATGTACATGATATACTGAATTCAAAGCTAACTAGTTGCAATGACCAATTTATAACATGCTGGAGCAGAATACTTAATATACTGATAAATGGTCAATGCAATAGAGTCTGACTGAACTGTGGGAGCTACTAATAACTGATAATAAAACCACATAAGCTATATGTTGAGTCCGATGTATACGCCCCATTGAGAGGACCCAATATACCCTGCCAAAGGTATAAAGGCATGCTGGCGTGATCACTAAACCGATTGCCCACAGAGGGGACTTACAACCTACTTGGCTAGTAGTTCTGGAACTAATTGGGTACGCTGAACCGTAGTCCAACTCGGTATTATGCTACTCCCAATGAATTATGTAATTAACTGATTATGACTGAGTTTTTGTAAATACTGGATAGCTCAAAACTAAACATGCAAACTGAGAATGCAACAATTAATCTGGTAATTATGCATTTATAACTGAGGCATGTATATCTGAAGTAACTGAAATATCTGACCTAGCATGTGTAATTCAAAAACTAAAGAAATACAAAGCTAGGGTTCTAAAATTGATGCGATAAACTGTTAGAACATATAACTAATAAATTCATAAAGTTCTGTTGAAGTTCTAGAAACCCTAGGTTTAATCATAATAAGAGAATCAAGAATCTGACTGAAAACTAGGGACCCAATGGGTGAAAGGAACACACTAGTGAAATCCTACATACCTGGTGATGAAATTCACGGAAAAATACTTAGATTTCGTGGCTGAAACTGCTGGAAACTTGTTGCGTTCTTGAACTAGGGTTCTTGAGTTTTTTCTCCTTTCTTGCTTCTAATTTTCTAACTTTTGATTAATGACTTTGACTTAGGTAAGTTTTAGTTATGTTTCTAGGATTAAACTAACTAAAATCTGATGATTTAGGGTTAAAACGACGTATCTTATGGTTTAAACGAAGTGAAAAAAGACCAAAAGACCCCAGGGTAAGTTGCTGTCAGACCAAACGATGACCTGGACAGACGGTCCATCGTTCAATCGACGGTCCGTCGTTTGGTCCGTAGGTTGGGCCTGTTCGACAGGCCTTTACTAAAATGGGAATTACTTTTTACTCAAAGCTTTGATTTTAGCAAGGTTAGTGGATACGGAAATCTAATTCAATTATCTATCTGTTGATATGTCATGGGACACCTAATTCATTTTGTGCTAAGAGTTCTGATCATTTGAAGTTGACCCTACTGCATTTCCCCTTAACTGGCTTCTAGTTCCCACCTACGGAACGTGGGTCCACCTACGGACCATGCTAGTCATACGTGGTTCTTGTGAAAGAGTGGGTGAATGGGGTCTCGATCGACGGTCATAAACTACGGACCGTAGGTCCGTCCGTCGACCAAGACTTAACAAGGTTTCCTGGGCATTTTTGAGAGTTTCTGACCCCATCGACGGATGTGCAGGACAGACCGTGGGTCAGGCTACGGTCCATCGATGCCACCGTTGGTTGCACTTGCAGATTTTTCTGAAAAGTTGGTTTTTGGTGTGTTTTTGGTGTGTTTTTGATATGGGGTGTTACAGAAAGGTGGAACTCCGATCCAATAATACCATTAATTTATCATTTATTATCACAAATTCCAATTCACTGATAGTATTTCATCAAGCCTTCTGTATTCAAGAAATCACTTCGATAAAGAGGGTTAAAAAATATAAATTCCACAGTCTTAGTATCTCAAATCAATCACAAAACACAAAATCAAGCCACACAACCACACAATCAAGTACATAGAAATCTTCACAATATCATTCAATACATATCAATGACTATTTATGAGTTTACTATACAATAACATATACCATAACCTACCTTCACCGAAAAACCAAAGTCAAGCAAGCTACTTCTACAATGTTTTTCCTTTCATCAATGCCTCCAAACTTCTATAATCTATCAAGTGTACATATTTTGTAAGTTAACAAGTCTATAGACGTTCATATTACTATATGTCTAGCCTAGACACAAAAGTTCAGTCAATTCTATAATCAATTCCCTAAGTTCAAGCCTAAGGGTAAGTCTCACTTTCTCCAATTAGCCTAACTTTAATTATATCCATATTATATAATATTCCTAATATTTAAATATTTATCTCAATATGTCAAAACCTGGAACCTAACGAGCTACTAAATTTACATATCTAATACCATCCACGACCTTCTCTTTTTTGCAATTCTATGCAATCTATTCAACCTATTACTTTTAATAATTGATCAATCATTAATCCATTATGACTCCCATTAGCCACCATATTCCTGCTTCCCATGTCCAAGACGCAACTCACATATACAATATAAAATTTACCTCACCGCCAATCCTCTTTCTTTATTTTTCACAAAGAAACTCAACATAATAATAAAAATTATTGTATAAACTCTATCTAAATCCAATTGTTTTGGTATTTTTCCATTTGTCATTAAGACATCATTACGACCCCACTTTTATCCAAAATTCAACATGGAGCAACCACTGCTACACATAAGTTTGAATCCCAACAATAAATATAATAATGTATGCAACTTATTTATTTAACCCAATAAAAAAATATCACAAATTAATTTTGATTAATCATCACATCCAAACATTATATATTCAATATCACTATATAATATTAATTTTATTATTCACTCAGCCATAAAATGGCACAAAGTCATATCAGGTAATTATACAAAACCTTCCGCCCAACAATTTATATGCGAAGAACAATATTGATGGTTGTTGATGATTTACTTGAGGGTATCGCCGTTTCGTGAGTTTCAGGTAAGCATTCGCTCCATTGCTTTGTCTTTTAATTATTTAGGGTTAATACTTATAAACTCATTAATAATTAAATACCTACTAATCCTTATAATTTCTTTCTACTTAATATTTACTCCATAATCATTATATATGATCAACTATAAAAGTGTGAAAGTGACCCACTATAAATTTTAATATTATTTTCTTTAACCACCAACTAAATAAATTATTAAAAGTATGCCATTAATTCTATAATTGTGATTATGAATAGTCCAAAATATTCAATAAGAATCTATCGAAAAGTATTGTAGGAAATACAAAGCTCTAATAATCAAAACGACCAAACGGGTCGTTAGAGAGACGGGACCTAAGATCACGAGTGACCCCAAGTTAACCCTGTTGACATATCATAACCATAAGAAATAAATTAAAGCAAGGAAAAATTGTGTGGAAGCTAAATCATAAGATAAAATGTAACGAAATGATGGAAATAACCATACATATCTGAATATATAAAAATTGAGATTTTAAGGGCAACTTAAAGGTGAAACTCAAGTTTAAACCTTAAAATAACTATCTCTCAAATTAGCCTCTAATTCACTAGAAGTGTTGGGACATGCCCCAGCTAAATGTAGCAATATTCAAACTAAATACTAAAAGCAAAAGAAACATGTCAGTCGTCCTCGGAGAATGAGGACTCACCACTTATATTGCTATGTTGAAGATCTGGAATTGATGTATGCATTATCTGGAATTTGAGGACCTACACAAACATATAATAAGAAGATGTACCACAAAGTATGCATCAATACTTGAGTAGTACTAAGCAGGACGAGATAATAAAGCAAAATAAGATCCACGATTAAACAAGCATATATCTGAGGAGTGATAAGCGATAAGCGTGATACTATACTGAGAATATTGAACATGAAATAACTTAACGTAGTGACGAAATTTATCACTTGTTAAGACTGAAATATTAGTGTAGTTGATAACATGGTCAATGCAATAAAATCTAATTTTGTGAGCTACCAATAACTAACATAAAATTACATGAGCTACATGTGGATTCCGATGTATACTCCCCATCGAGAGGACCCAGTATACCCTGTTAGAGGTATAGAGGCACGACTGGTGTAATCACTAAAATGTAATGGCCATAAAGGGGCCCTATAAACCTACGGGGGCACGTAGATATGAACTAAAAGAACAACATATCTAGGATTATGAATATCATACAAAAAACTATGCAACAATATGATATTATTATTTGGACCATTCTAACAGCTAAAAACCCAAGATTTCTAACATTCAAGGAAACCTGGTGTAGATAATATTAAGGAAATCAAGATTCTGACTTAAATCTAGGGACTCAAAAGGTGAAATGAACCCACTAGTGAAATTCCACATAACTATTGATGAATTCCACGGAGAAATCTTCAAAATTTAAGGGTCGGAACTTATGAAAACTTGTTGCGTTCTTCAACTAGGGCTACTCGACTTTCTCCTCTATTTTGCTCTAAGCTTCTCACTATTTTGGTAAATGTTATTAGATTAGGTTCTAATTAATTTAATAGGCTAAAACTAATAAAAAATACATAGTTTAGGGGTTAAACGACGTAGTTTGAGAGTTCGACGCGTAGATAAAAGAAAAAATGACCCCTGACATAAAACTTTTGGGGCCAACAACGAAACAGACTGACGGACAATGGATGAACCAATGATCGGTGCGGGTCAACCATCGACGGTATTCTGGGACTATGTTTTAGGGCCTCGATCCATGGACCTAGACAACATTACGTGGATCCGGCCGCAGTTTGTGCCTTAGAATAATTTCTTGACCTTTAATGGAAGGGAGATGCAGGTGGTTAACCACGGACTACCAGGACGGACCATGGCTCACACTCAGCCCGTGGGTGGCAACTGTGGGTTGGACATGCAACTTTTGGAAAATCTACTGGTTTGGTATGTTTAAGACACTCCGTGTTACAAAAATAATTCTTACTATACAAACATTGCCCTTTTTTATTTTATCGATTTAGTATCTCTTATTATTTACCTATTTTTTATTAAGAAAAGTTTATATGACTTGTAATAATGCTAGTTGAAGTTTGTCATAGTTTAATTTTTATTATTTCTTTAATAGATAATTTTTAGGAGATGTATACGTTCACCAATACAAACAAACAAACATACGTACGTACGTACGTACGTACATATATATATATATATATATATATATATATATATATATATACAGACACACACAAACACACACGTCATGAATTTATTATCAAGTTAACAAGATCTTCTAACTTTAAAATATATTATTTTAAAATTTTCCCAGTTCTTTTTTTAAAAAAATTAACTCAAAACAAATGCAATAATATGTGAACGTATAAGCATCATTTAAAACTTATCATTGGCAAAATAATTTTTATATTCAGTAACATGGAATAAAAATATTCTTTTATTCCCTACACTAAATTAAAATCAAATAACAATTAAAAAAAATACTAATATTAATTAAAAGTCCTTTTTTATATATGTAAGTATAAAACTTATTATAAATTCATCTATGGCACATCAATTCCTTAGTTGTACCATAATAAATTCTCTTAATAATCACTAATCATTGGAAATTATTCACACTATTCTACACTCGTTAGTTATAATATTATGAATTCTCATAGTTATTACATTAATTATTTCTATCTTTAGCTTTTCATTTACTTTTGACCAATAATTTTTCACATTATTACTCCCCCACCGCCACCCCACCTCTATATGATAACATTGTGTTGTTATTTTTTCTTAGACGATTATGTTTTGTTGAATAAATTGAAAATTCTTTCCAAGTATATGAACTTTATATTTGTTGTATGTAAGATTAACGGGTGATATATATACTGTTTCAGAGATGGAATATATTGTTTAATTTTAATTTTTAGTTTATTTGTTTTATGAAAAAGGAAATCTTTCTTAGTTATCTATGGATAGGCAAATACCTATCTTTGTTTTACATACACAACTAATCGGAAAGTTCAATAAGAGAACCAACAAAAAAAATGTCATCTATTATGTTATAACTTAAAAAATAATAATTAATATAAAAAAATAGTTCTAAAATTAAAAATGCAGTTGTTCTTCACATCTTCACATTACATCTAAATAAATTAAGTGGAATACACGTGCAACGTAAATCTTGTTAGATGACAAGAAAAATACACAATAAATATCGTCTATAAGGTCATATTAGTGTGATATAACTAATTAAATGATTGAACCTCATTAAAATAAACATATAAATTATTGCATTTACTAATAAATTTTCATTCACCGGCATCATAGGTTTGTGTGAATCAGAGATATATATGATGATCCACAGATCCACACTGAACATTCACAAAAGAATTTGTCCAAAGTTTATTACTCAATATTTTCTTAAAACTTCTATATTGATAATCATGTGAAACACATGTGTCAAAAAATAGTATATATATATATATATATGATTGGATCGAAGAATTATGTTAGTTATTGAATTATTATGACGTTGAGAGAAAATAATATGGTAATACTTGTAACGACCCTCTTAGTCATTTTATAAATTTAAATAATTATTTTTATATAAGCCTTTTTTAGTCGCTTTTATAAAAAAATTATGACTTATCAGAATGAGTGAAATCATTTTAAGATTTGATAAAAGATTATTTTGTTGCTAATAATAATAGAAAATAAAATTAGATAAATAAATAATAAAAAGACATAAAAGGGCAAATGTTGCTGGCAGTTGTGAACCATCAGTTCACGCACCCGGAAAAAAAATAACGAGAATAGGGAGAAACCCTATGCAACATTATATAAGAAGAACAAATTGCTTCATGTAATATTTCTATAGATACATTTATGTATAAAGGTTTAGATCTTATTATTATTGTTATTGTATGTTGGGGTTGGTAAATGAAAAGGAAACTTAAGTTGTATTTAATATGTAACTTAACATGTTGCACCATCGTTTCTGTTACCTGGGAAATGAAGATCTTAAGTGGTTGTTAATGATTGATACAATCATAAGGAAAAATTTATAAATGAATAGTTTTGGTGGCTTTAGTTTTTCTTTTCTCAGAAGACATTAGAATCGCTATAATTTGTCACCGAGTTGAGTTTTTTTACTTTTTATTATCATATTGTGAATCAAGTTTCAATATTATAATATGGGTAATTGAATATTAAGTGTATTATGAAAAGTTTTAGAATTGTATTGGTGGAAGAAATTAAGACTTAACCCTAAGCTTGAACTTAGGAACTTGATTATATACTTCAGGTGAGTTACTGGGTCTAGAGTAGACACAAAATAATATTGGTGTTGTTAGTTTGAAATCTTATTGTGAATATTTATTTGAATAGATTGCACTGATTTGGAAGCGAAACGAAAGGGAAAAGACTCTAGTGTCGAGTCAAATTATTGATTAATTGAGCCAAGTGGATTTCTAAACTCTTGTTAAGTGTATGGAATGCATGTATTTCCCTGTGGTATATGTTTTGGAGAAATGGGAATTGGTGATGGGTTGATATGTCCACATTGATTAAATCTAATGATGCAAAAGGGGTAATAAAAGGTAATGTGATAAATTATTTGTGTGTGATGTGTTGAGAATGGAGAATGGTTTGAAAGACTTGTTGAATCATTATTGATATTGTATCGTGATTGTGTTGTTGTGAATTGTGCAATTTTTTTTAAAATGGTCATCTGCTTATATTTTTTGAACATGTCATTTGCATTTTTATGAGACATTGTTATGACAAGTGTTATGTGAGATGAGAAAGAATAATAAATTAAAGAGGATGTACAATTTCAAGGGTTGTATCGCGCGCCGCAATGGATACTATATTTTGAGGGACATATTGTGCTCCGCGATGGATACTATATTTTGAGGGACGTATCACGCGTCACTATGGATACTATATTTCGAGGGACGTAAAGGCTGTTGCGATGGTTACGTTTATCGATGGTCATATCGCGCACCGCGATGATGCATGGACAGATATGTCTCCCATGGGCCCCAGACTGAGAGACAACGGGTGTTTATCTCTAGGTCAGACAGGCATCATTATACTTGAGATGGCATTCCATTGCTTTAAATATATTTATCATTAGTTAACTTGGTATTGTGTTTTGTTGATCTTGTGAATGCCTTTTTGTGGAACTTTAGTTGATGACTATTGAGTTTGTTGTTGAGGATATGTAATTGTTATAGTGTTGTTGAGTTCTGTGCTATGTGAATTATGCACTATTAGGTTGGGCTGGTTTTAAGTAGGTTGTGGTTATAGAGGTTGTAATAGATTAATATTGAACTTGTAGTTGAGAATATGTGATTGTTAGAATATTGTTGTTCAGATATGTACTTGTAAATTGTAAACCTTTAGGTTGCATTGGTTTTATGCGTGTTGTAGTTCTAGAATTTTGGTTTGTGTGGAAGGAGTACCCGTATTTTATCTCCTTAGCTTGTGTTTAGCGGATTTATTGGTGAGTATCGTGTTGTTTGGTACTCACCCCTTGCTACTACATTTTGTTTTGTAGGTTACTAGCCCGGACATTCGTTATACTTTCTCTTCTTTTTGTCTGAGGCTTCTTGTGGAGGTTTGTGAGGTAGCTGCTTGTCATTTTAGAATACCTTCTTTCTCCTATTTATGATCTTGTTCTATTGAAGAAACAAGGTCATTTGAGACTTGTACTTTATTTTGAATCAATTGTAATACTTTAGAGGATTTTACACGTGACTACCAGGTTTTGAGAGTTTTATTAAGTTAATTATATTCCGCACTTTCATATAATGGTTAAGGTTTACGCTGATTGTCTTGGTGGGATAAGATGTGTGTCATCACGTCTATTTTAGGTCATAAAAAAATGGTATCAGAGCCTCAGGTTCATAGGTCTCACGTATGTACAAATCGAGTTTAAGTAAAGTCTCGAGGATCAGTACAGAGACGTTTGTACTTGTCTTTTAGAGGCTACAATGACTTTTTAAAAAAATCTTCAGTTCATGAATCTTTATCGTACATCCTTTGTACGCTCTGATTCTTATAGCTTTAATTCATTAACTCTCACTTTTAGTGATGACTCGTGCGTAGTTTGTGTGTTGTGTATGGCTTGGATGTTAGACCTAGTACTAAACTGTAGGAGATAAACTAATGGAAAAAATGTTTGGTTATATTTCGATTTTCAGCAATTTTAGGGGTTGAGTAAGGTTAGTTATTCTAGTAGTGGGAATAGTACTTCTATTGTATATTTGATATTTAGAGTTGTTTAACTATTGGAAGTCGAATGATTAAGAAATGACTAGATAACAAATGTTTGTAACTTTGAAATATACAGTTCGTAAAGTTTTCATAACATGTATGAATTGCTTATCGAATAATGAGAATGATGCTGCGCCAATTGAGGTCAGCATATCTACTACGATTTTATAGATTGTGTGTATATCGAAGGAGGTCATTATACGACTACTACAATAGTATTGATGTTTACTTGGTTAGAGTTATGGAGTGTGTTACTTCTGCTATTGACTTTATCTAAGAATGCATATCGCTTTGCTAGAGAAAAACTGAATTTGATAATTTTTTGCAGTTATTCATGGATAGAAACGTGCCAGCTATTTGGGCACAATCTTCTTCGTAGGCATGATGTGTTCTAGTGGTGGATCTAACAAACTTTTACGATGTGGTACTAGTGGTATATGAAACAGATATGTCATTCTTAAGCATGAATACTAACTATATAAGGAGTTATAAGCTGTACTGCATGATAGTATAACAAAATTCGATGTTGCATTCACAGTTGACAAACCAACTAGGTTGTTACGACCATTTTTATGGACTAAGATGTGTCACGCCCCAAGCCTACACCCTGGGTGGGACTGGCAATTGGTGACCATTGTTGGCCTCGAGCGAACCCTTGGTATGGCATACTTAACTTAGCGAAAGACAACAATCATACTCATAAAAATGAAAGACCTTAACTGAACTGAATGGTAATATTACCTGGAATGTTTTAAAAGTTTAAACATTCAAACTGGACAAAATGGAATCCCAAGTCTTTAACATAAGAATGAAAATGTAGAGACTACTGAGATATTAATTGTCTATGAAGCCTCTAAACTGACTAAGATAAATGTTGGGACAAACCCCACAACATTCTATTGAACTAATCTAGAAATCAATAAAATGGATCCTCCGGAAAGCATGGAGGCTCACCGACTGACTCTGAAGTGCTTAACTGGATCAACGAAGCACTGCGTGCTAATCTTGGTTACATGTGTCTGCATCATAAGACGATGAAGGCCAACTAGCATCAGAAGATTGAATGTACGAGTATACGAGTTGGAATGCTAAACACAACTATAAAGATTGAAAGGAGTAAGAATGAACTTACCTTGACTCTTCTCAACTCATGAAATAATAAGTCAATATAAAGGAGTAAAGACACATGTGATATAAAGAATCTTGAAACAGTGTAAAGACTTAGTTCATTAGATATAAATCAAAAATAAACTCAACTTTACTTATATATGAAAGTAATATGATTTATGTGGGAGATTATTTAGCCGACAACCATCACTATGAGCCTAAGTGATGGTACAACGTATTACCTCACGTTGCAAGAGGACCGCTCTATACCTTGCCATCGGTATAGAAACTGAACTACTAAGTGGATCCCGTATTCTATGCTAAAAACCACTAAGGAATCATCTAAAAAGTATGATCCTTTATCTCTCCATGCTGACTACATGGTTTATGGAGAGTTGAGTTAATATGAACCCGCGTCACCATATCGGTGCTCAATAATACTCCCAAAATACTTAACTCATATGTTTTTAAAACAACTTCTTTTGTAGTTTGAGATAATTGCTCAAACATAGCTTCAGAAGCTCTCTTGGAAATCATAGTTTCCTTTTTATTTTACTAATACTAGACATTGGCTCTGTGGAAGTATAACTTACTCTCTTTTCAAAAGTTTGAAAACATTTTTTTAAAATTCTTAGGAACTATTTAGTTCCCTTATAACTCTTGAGATGTGAACTCAATTTTATACTCTTTGCTTAGCTTGAAACTTAACTATTAGGGAATATTAGTTCCCTTATAGCTTTTGAGAATTTAACTCAACTCTTTAATCTTTTTTTAACTCATTGCAGGATCCTTAAAACAAGGTTAAAATGTTTGTTTAAGACTCTTGAATGCTTTAGGAACTTTCTTTGACTTGCTTCTTAACTTTTAGACTTGACTCTTAACTTTTTTTGACTTTGATCATAACTTCACTTGAATTGAATTATGGATTCAAGGATTATGATATCATGTTTATGGATGATTTCATGATTTTTAGATGTACTTTAGAGTGTTGGAATCATCTAGGAATGATAGGTACATCACTTAAGAACTAGTACTAAAAGATGGGGGAGAAATGGGATATGTAGGTGACCCTTACGCTCTGAGAGGCGCGGGGTGCCAGAGCCTGATGGACAGACATTGTCCTCAGGCGCTTTGGCTTGCGCGGCGTGCTAGATCCTGACGGACAGAGTGTGTCCCGAGGGGCTCTGGTAGGTGCGGCTCCCCAGGGCCCTGTCAGACGGGTTTTCCAACATTTCTTCTCTGATTTTCAATTCTAAACTTCCATGGATCTTCCCCCAAATACTTAGCATCATTCATATACTCAATACCAAATTATTTAGACTCGTAAAACATCCTAGAAACACGAATTAAACAACTAAAGTATGTTACAACGCAACAAACAAAGATTGAACCATTTATTCATCAAGAACTTCCATGTTCATAAATCCATCTACACTAAGCTGTCTGATTTGAATCAAATTGGGTGTGGGTGGAAGAACCCAACACCGAAATATCTCACATACGAGAAAGGGATAACCCGCGACGAAACATTCTCGATAATCTTGGTGAAATCTTGGTCTTTTCTCCTTTCTCCTTTATCTCTTCTCTTTTCTCCCAAGTCCTAAGCGTATTCAATATTCGAAAAACTGACTGAAGGCTTAAATTTTCCCCTAATAAACCCATAAAATAAATTAGGAAATAGTAGGGTGAAAAGACTACTTTACCCTTACTAAAATCCGGATTGGATTCTCCTCAATCCAACAACCCAACTTACGAAAGGCATATCTCACTCACACGGCATCAAAAGATGCGCAAACTCAGCGTCATTCAAAATATCTTCCCAAGTTCTTTCAATCATATGAAGAACTCACCCTAACTCTTCCTGAGCTGGAATTTATGGTTTATTAAAAATGACCAAAACCCAATTTTTTAAAATATGGATATTTTCCAGATTTCTCTTTTTATTTCCAAAAATGATTTTCCTTGGTTTCCAAGCTTATTCGTAGTTATTTCAAGTTACGAGATGTTACAAGAGATGTATTTAAGGAAGATTTTAGTGGTAGATCATTAATGTTGTGTTATTTCGTTAAGTTGAGAAGTGTATCCCAAGGGTTCTAAATTAGGATATGTGATTTCATCTTAAGGTCCAAGAAAATGGATAGATACTATAATGACAAGCTTATGGGTAAAGGATGTCCAAAGAGTATAATTGTGTGAAGGTAATTGAAATTTTTCGTAAGAAAGTGCATATGAGATTGGGTTCGTCTTTGATTTTGGTTGCTATAAGTGGATTTAAGGTGTCATGTTCATGAAATGGTTGACTTTGTGGTTATGAAAAGAGTTAAGTGAGGATGCTTGTAATTAAAGTTCATGATGAATTATGATTGATATGAAACTATACAATAAGAATTGTTGGTTAAACGAATTTTGTATAGTAATAACGACTGCGAGTATCTAAGGTTGTGATTTTGTAGTATTTGGTGAGTAACGTGATTTTATGGAAAGTTTTAGGATATCTTGAGACACTGCTCAAATACAATTTAATGAAGTTAGAGTCATAATGAAAAAAAAATCAATTAGTGGGATACAGTGTAGCCTTAGGAAAGAGATGAGAGTGAGAATATTCTCTCAAATTGCAAGGCTAAGGAGGTATCTTCAGAGGGGTTAAGAGTTGGATTTAGAGACATGTGGTTTCATCCATTATGCTCTAGTAATGGTAATAGTTTCACTGGTTCAACATTATTGGATAAATTTTGAGAAAGGAGTGTACAACGTTTACCTCGAGGGTTATGATATGTTATTTTTTGTGCGGTTATGAGTTTAGTAATGCACATGGTTGAATTTTTAGCAATAGATATGATAAAGTTGATGGAGAGGCGATCTATGACAAGGTAAGATACATGAATTCATAAGAATCTTCAATTTATGAGCTAATGTTGATAGATAATGGGATTGGACTACATAGTGGAAATCATATTTTCAAGTTTTGTTTTTATTGTGAGTCTATGTTAGTGGTAGTAGGTTTTGTCAAGGTATGAATTAGTAAGGTAACAAATGATCGATCACATTGGATATTGGGCATTTGAAAGGACTTGTACATGATTTGAGTCATAAAGTGTGTTATTCTGGTTTTTCAATGAACCTAAGAAAGAGTTCCATTTAACGTTTTTATTTGTACGATAATGAAAAATTGTCAAATGTTGTTGTCCAAAGAATAAGACTGGTGAGTGAGAAAATAAAAGGAACAAGAGTCTAGTGTATTGCCAATTTTATGATATTTAGAATTTTATATCATGGGAAAATATAAGAAAAATTATTGAATAAAACCTCTCCTATAAGCCATTGGTTTGTAGTTGAAAGATGTATTGATTTGTTCCTATGAGTTTAGATATGACTGTGAGATGTGAACTAGTTTGGTAAAGACTAACTAGGAATTTATCATCGATTTTTCTAAAGATTGAGTTTTTGTTTGTGTGATAAACAATGATGTGTGGAAAATTCTATGTGGTTATGTCAAGCTAGATTGTTCAAATTATGATAGATAAGTTCTTGATGATCAACGATCTGGACCTACAATTTTATATGATTAATGAAGATTTGAGGGGATTGAAACTATTTTGTTAATGGGACGATACAAACAATTATGATGTGGAACATTGGCTATCAGTTTAATAGCTTATAGCATACATAATTATTGAGGTGACAATGAATTTCTTAATTTTTGGTATGAGGTATATGATGGTTTTGAATATTAGTTGAAATTTGATGTATCAAAATTATGTGGAGTTGACATTGAATGTGATTCGAATATAGTATCTTGATAGTAAAGTACCTCTAGATTTGAAATATGTCCTATTAGTCTTGGGTGTGACCTGTATTTATCATGAAATGCTTAAATGGAAAGAGAGGAAGCCATAGTTCAAAATTTTTGGAAGTGATAATGTGTTTGTTAAGAAGAGTTTGATACTACAGACGGTTTGATATTAAGGTAAATGATTGGTGTGGTCATGATGTTTTTTAGTACGAAGAGTTTTGCCTTAAGGACAATACTATGATAGTATGTAGAGTTTGATAAATTGAGTATGTGTAAAATCGTAATGGAGGTCAAGCTGGTTGATTTTGTGTGATAAAACTTTTGACTCCTGAATATTGAGCCCGTTGTTGAAGATATGAAAGTTTTAGAGTGTTGTTGTTGAGGATATGTAACTGTTAGAGTGTGGTTTTTCAGCTATGTGCTTTGTATACTGTGAACTGTTAGGTTTAGTTGATTTTATAGAGGTTGTAGTTTTGGAGGTTCGGTTGGGGTGTAAAGAGTAACCTTATTCTATCCACTTAACTCGTTTATAGAGGTTTACTTGTTGAGTACCATGTGGTTTGGTACTCACCCCTTGTTATTACATTTTTTTGTAGTTTATTAGCTCGGACACTTGTGATATATTCTTTTTTTTCCGAGGCTTCTTGGAGATTTGTGAGGTAGTTGTTTGGCATCTCATCAGACCTTCTTACTCCTGTTTATGATCGTGTTCTACTCTAGAAACAAGTTCATATGAGACTTGTATTTTTCTTTCGATTCAATTGTAATACTTTAGAGGCTTGTACACGTGACAATCAGGTTTTGGGGGTAGTTTTAAGTTGATTGTAAGATTTCTGCATTTGTTTATTGTAATGGTTGATTTTTAGGCTGAATTGTCTTGGTGGGATAAGATGAGTGTCATCACGTCCATTTTTGGATCGTGACATTATTGCTTTTAACAAATAAGATTTTCATTCACCGTCTTCATAGGTTTGTGTGAATAAGATATATATATACACACACATGTCATGAATTTATTATGATGTTTCTTCTAACTTTAAAAAATATTATTATAAAATTTTCCTAGTTCTTTTTTTTTTAAAAATAACTCAAAACAAATGTGAAAATATGTGAACGTATATGCATCATTTAAAACTTATCATTGACAAAATAATTTTTATATATTCAGTAATATGGAATAAACATATTCATTTTGTCCCAACACTAAATAAAATCAAATAACTATAAAAAAATACTACAATTAATTAAAAGTCCTTTTAATTTATGTAAGTATAGAAGTTATTATAAATTCATCTATTGCACATTAATTCATTAGATGTAAAATGATAAATTCTTTTAGTAATTACTAATCATCGGAAGTTATTCACACTCTTCTACACTCATTATTTATAATATTATGAATCCTCATAGTTATTACATTAATTACTTCTATCTTTTAACTTTTCTTATATTAACTTTTCACCAATAATTTTTCATAATATTATCCCCCCCCCTCCCCGCCGGCTATATGATAACACGGCATTTTATTTTTTCTTAGACGAATAATGTTTGGTTGAATAAATTTAAAAATTGTTTACAAGTATATGAACTTTATGTTTGTTAGATGTAAGATAAACATAGGATTATACATACTGTGTCAGAGATAGGAAAAATTCTCTAATTTTAATTTTGAATTTATATGTTAAAAAAAAAAAAGGAAACCTTTGTGAGTTACAACTATGGACAATGAGATAACTATCTTTGAGTTATATACAAAGCTAATCGAAAAGTCAAATATGATAGCCAACGAAAACAACATCATATATTACCTTATAACTTCAAAGCTAAAAATTAATATACTCAATAAAAAATAAAAAATGTAGAGTTTTCCACATGTTCATATGACATCAAAATAAATTAAGTGGAATTCACGTGCAAAGCACAACTGGTTAGACGACAAGAAAAATACATAACATATATTGTCTATAAGGTCATATTAGTGTGATACTACTAATAACATGATTGAACCTCAGCAAATTAATAAAAATATAAATTATTGCATTTAATTAATAAAATTTTCATTCACCGTTTTCATAGGTTTGTGTGAATAAGATATATTTATATATGTGATCCACATTGAACATTCACTAAAGAATTTATTATCAAGTTTACAAGATCCTCTAACATAAAAATATATTATTTTAAACTTTTCCTAGTTCTTTTTTTTTTTTTAAAATAACTCAAAAATAATGTGAATGCATCACTTAAAACTTATCATTGACACAATAATTTTCATCTTCAGTAATATGGAATAAACATATTCATTTTGTCACAATACTAAATAAAAATCAAATAACTATAAAAAAAATACTCAAATAATTTAAAATTCCTTTTTATTTATGTAAATATAAAAGTTATTATAAATTCAGCTATTGCGCATTAGGTCTTTAATTGCAGCACGATAAATTCTTTTAGTAATTACTAATCATTAGAAATTATTCACACTCTTCGACACTCATTAATTATAATAATATGAATTCTCACAGTTATTACATTAATTATTTCTATCTTTTAATTTTCCTTGTATTAACTTTTGACCAATAATATTTCATATTATTATCTCCCCCCCCCCCCAATATGATAACATTGTGTTTTTATTTTTCTTTAGACAATTGCGTTTGGTTGAATAAATTAAAAATTGTTTACAAGTATTTATGTTTCTTTGATGTAAGATAAACATGTGATCATACATACTATATCAGAGAAAGATTATATTCTCTTATTTTAATTTTTAGTTTATATTCTAAAAGAAAGAAAGCTTACTATGTTAACTACGGATAGGCAAATAACTATCTTTGTTTTACATACACAGCTAATCGAAAAGTCAAATTGTCATGACCAAAGAATGGACGTGATGACACTCGTCTTATCCCACAAATACAAGTTAGACTAAAACTCAACCATTACAGTAAACATCGGAAATAAAATATAATTAACTTAATAACACTCCCAAAATCTAGTGGTCACGTGTACAAGCCTCTAAAATATTACAATTGATTCATAAGAAAAGCACAAGTCTAAGATGACATTGTTTCTTGAGTAGTATAAGATCATAAAGATGAATAAGAAGGTCTGTTGAGATGACAAACAACTATGTCACAAATCTCAAAGAAGCCTCGGAAAAGAAGAGAATATATCACAAAGGCTCGGCTTGGTAACCTAAAAAAATTGTAGAAACATGGGGTCAATACCAAACCACACGGTACTCAGCAAGTAAGCCTCTAACACGAGTTTAGGGGATAGAATACGGGTACTCATTACACCCAACCGAGACTCCAAAACTACAACCTACATAAAACCAGCCCAGCCTAACAGTTTACAATTTACAAGCACACAGATCAGCAACAACACTCTAATAATTTCATTTCTTTTATAAAAAGCTCAATTACTCATCAATCAAAAGTTCAACAACTACAACTTGCATAAAATCAGTTAAACCTAACAATTCACAATATACACAACCCACAACTCAACAACAACAGTCTAACAATTATATATCCTAAACACAAGCTCAATATTCATCAAATCACAACTTCCATAGAAAGACACTTACAAGATCAACAACACAAAAGATAAAGTTCATCAATGATAAACATATGCAATGTAATGAAATGCAATGTCAAGTATAGTGATGCATGTCTGACCTAATGATACACACCCGCTATCTCTTAGTCCAGGACCCATCGGGACATATCTTTTTATGTATCTATCGCGGCGTTGTTAATAGTAACTATCGCGGCGCACCATACGTCCCTCGAAAGATATTATCCATCACGGCGCATGATACGTCCCTCAAAATATAGTATCCCTCATGGTGCGCGATACATTCCTCCAAATTGTACATCCTCTTATCACAACCATGCCTCAGATTCAATGTAATTGACATGTTCACAAAAATAATGAGGAGATAACCATTTTCATAACATTGCATAATCCAAAACAACAAAATAATGATACAATATAAACAATGATTCAATAAGACTTTCAAATAATTCTTAACACATCACACAAACAATTAATCACATTGCCTTTCATTACCCCTTTTCATCATTAGAATTAATCTTGTGGACACGTTAACCCATCACCAATTCCTGTTACTTTCAAACATATACCACAAGGAAATACCTGAATTCCACATACTTAACAAGGGTTTAGAAATTCACTTGCCTCAAACAATCAAGTGATTACTCGGGGACTTGAGCCTTCCCTTTTCGTTGGACTTGCAACTCAAAGAAATCGATTCATATTAATAATCATAATAAGATTTAAAAAATAACAAAACTCAAATTACTATAGGTCTAGCCCAAACCCAAAAACTCACTCAATTTATAATAAATTTTAACATGTCAATTCTCATATTTCCATATTTCAAGTCTAGGCTTAAGTCTCAATTTCGCAATATAAAGGACAATTGATAATCATAGAATACAATACACTAAAAGAAGGACCCTAAAATATGGGAAATCAATATCTTTAATTGCTACACAAAACAACTATCCATCCATACTTAAACACAATACAATCATCCTTTATTTTGTTATAAAATAATAATCCAATTTTTTATCTAATCATGGACCATTAATGTCAGTCACGATCAATGCTCAGTAACTTGACAAAAGGTGATCTATTAATCTATATTCCTCCATCAACACATAATTATTGGTTTATGACCATCCTTTAAATTGCATGGTCATGCTTAATCTGAATTTGACACAAAAAGAAGAAGTAGTACATGTCACGACTAGAATCTAGACCCCAGACGAGACAGGCGTCGTTGACCTCTCAGAGGTCGCAGACAAGCCTACTTACGTTATTCATACTTCACTTAGGTTAATTTTAGCAGAAAATTTGAAACTTTTTGCTCCTTAACATATTTGTTAAACATTCGTAACATTTCATAATAGTTCACCATCAAGCATCTAACATTAAGAGGTAAGCAACTGAAAGAAATAGATCAATAAGTATTAAGTGTATAATTGCCAAAATGGCACCAATACAAAGTCTGAATAAAAAATAGGAAAGAAACGCTAGTGGAACATGCTCCACTAGCTCAACTCTAAAACTAAGCTAGAATGTAAAATAGTAGCATCCTCAAAAGCATGAGGACCTACCAAACTCCGGATGAATGCTGACGTCCGGATAGCTGCAACAATGATCATGTAGCTCTATCACCCACTTGTGCCTGCACCTAAAATAGTATAGACGTACAGGGTTAGTACACACTTGTACTAAGTATGGTATATGCAAGCACACACCACGGACATGCATGAGAAAGAATAGATCTTTCCTAACAACATGATTTTTGGAAGTCAAGTCAGTGGACTTGCCAAATTGAGATTAGGAAAGTTAGTGAACTTTCCAAATTGGATTAGGAAAGGTCATGCCATGAGAGTAACATACATCGTTATAAATATCGTATTGCACACAACACATAATATCTTCATATAGCACATATCATAGCACACAACATGTAACACATAGCTTCTTTCATATTATTCATTCATTTGCCATGAGACCTTGGAATCATGGACTTGACATTATTACTTTCCAAAATGAGGGCTCAACATATGGGACCTCAACTAGTGAGTCTTCATTAGCAAACACAGAGTCTGCTTCATTAATTCATACGTACTTCATTTCATTTCATTCATAGGCCAGTGTGAACACCAGCTATACCTAGGGTGTAGTTTAAGACTTTCATCGGGTGTGTTGTGCAATGATAAAGAATAATCTAGTGTTATTACTTGAGTCTAGCTCACCTATTGATTATCCTATCCTAACACCTTTGGTACCATTCATTTCATTATGCTTTTCATTCATTGGGAACTTTAACTTTAACCGACAAAGATCATGTGAGCATCATGAAATCCAGTGTCTCCCCCACACCGAAAAGATGTGGAATCACCGGCCAAAGTGATCCAATAACATGCTAGCGTACATGGGAATTTAACCCCGCCAGATCCCTATATTGGCAGTATAGGTTCAAAGACTAGGAGATGTATGGAGACCCATACCCGGCAAGCCGGACAGTCTCATCTCATGAGAGTTACGTGAACCTTCGCCCTTCCCGAAAGAAGGCATCACCACTCATAGCTAGTCTATCGTTGCTCAGTATAAAGTTCCATTTCATTCATGTCATACGTCATGGAAGCTGGCTTCTAGTATGAGGACATTATAGCTCATTAGATGATTTCTCATCTCATAGTTAGTATTAAGTGTGTTAAGCTCAATACTTTCATTAGAGTGTTCATAGAGACTGGTCTCTTCATTATCTTACACTCTCATAGGTGAGTACGTTTTGGTAACATTTACTTAGGCTCATTTGAGATTGCTCTCATCATTTACATAAGCCTCATATCATGTTGTCACCACATTCTTCATCATTAGCACCCTTACTTTTCATAGTTACTCATCTCTTATTACGTGAAGGTTCATTTCATCATATACTAATGCATTAGGTCTTTTAGTGTATCTTACATTCATACTTAACCCTCCTAGGGTTCGTCATTTCGTTACATACATCTTAGGTTCACTTACTTTTGAACGTATGTTAGACTTATGTGTCTATACACACAAGTCATGGGGCTTCATTCATAGTTCGTTAAGTGATTCTTACTTCCCTAAGATTATGTAGTACAAGACTTATGTATCTTGTATATATGCCAAGATCTTAATTTAGATCTAAGTAAATGGCATTATTCTTGGATATTTTATTCACGTATGACTTATGCATCAATACGGAAGAGTGGGCAAGGAAACCCAAGTTTGAGTCACTTGGATATCATTTATATTTCTCATTGATTTTATTTCTAATATTCATAACATTAGAACTCTAAATTAAATCTCAACCTTAATATTGAAGGATTAATTTTATATTTAATTTTTCCCTTAAGATGGCCGAAGGGTTGTGCGTTCGAACCCCCACAACCTCTTTTTTTTTAATTTATTTATTAAGGTTTCATTACTCATTTTCGCCCAAGAGGTTGTGGGTTCAAACCCCCATAGCCTCTTTGATTTTTCCTTTAATTCTCGCTGGAATAGGGAGGTTGTGGGTTCGAACCCCCACAGCCTCCTTATTTACATTATAATTTCGTTGAGGCTGTGAAGTGGTGGGTTCGAACCCCCACAGCCTCTCAAATTTATTAATTAATTTTGCTTCTTCCTTCAGTCTTGAGGTCGTGGATGGATTCGATTCCCACGCCTCGCATTTTCTTTTTCCTTATTTTCTCCTTTTTCGCGCATACCTGGAGGTCGTGGGTTCGAATCCCACGCCTCCCATTTATTTGTTTAATTAATTTCCTCCTTCTTCTCCCCACAGATCGCAAGTTCGATTCCCCCAACCCCCCTTTATTTTATTTTTCTTTTCTTTTTGCGAATCCACTGTGGCCGGGTTCAAATCCCCTTAGTCCCATCTTCTTTTTCCCCTCTTTCGCGAAGACCAGCAACCAAGGATCAAATCCCCCCAGCCCCGTTTTCCCCTTTCTCTTCTTTTCTTTTTCTTGTCGCGAAACCAGTAGCTAAGGGGTTCGAGTCCTCTTAGCTCCTTCACGTTTTTCTCTTGTTTTTCAGCCTCCTTAACATGTGAGGTCTTGGGTTCAATTCCCATTGACCTCACTTATTTATCTCCCTTTTTAAAAACCCAGAAATTAACATTATGGGAGAGTATGAAATCTGGAAATTTTCTTATCATTCTTCACTCATTTTTAGTCAAATCTTTCATGAGTTTAATTAGCTAAAAGAGTGTTATTCAACCCAACATTTTTCATTATAATACACACCACATTGCACACACATTACACACATAAAATAGACCAAATAAACACATGAATAATTGACCCAAAATAGTGGCTAAAGCCAATGCCCACGATGCGCGCACACACACATTTTTTTTTGTCGCACTTCGAATATCTTTTTCGTAATTTTCCTCACATAAAACATGTTCGCATTTAATATAAACACGTAAATCATGCCTAAATCTAGCAGCACAACATACCCATCTTATAAAATTGTTTGGGAGCTAAGGACAAGGACATACGAAGGGGAACAAACTTAGTTTCAAGAGTTTGAGAAACGTTCGAAGGAAAGTACTCTTGGAGAAAGAATTCCAGGAGAGAAACCCATACCTTTTGACGTTGTTCAAGCTTGAAGCTGCTGCCCGGAAACTCCTCCAAATCACGCCCAAACTCACCTAAAGTTCTACCACCAACTCGACGGAAATCTCCCTTGCCTTAACGTTTTTTATTAACTTGTTTTTCTTAAAACTTTTCGTGTGTTCTTCAAGTGTGAAGAACGTTTTTTCCAAGATACTGCTCCTTACGTTTATCTGGCAGAGAGAAAAAGAGATTATTTTTTTTGAACGTGGAGAGGTTGTTTAGACGTTTTAGGAGAGTGTATGCATAGTTTTAGGAGTCTTAATTCAAGACTTAGTCAAAAGTAGGATTTAATTAAGTTAATAAAAATCTTATATATTTTAATTAATGCGTGAAAGGACCATTTTATCCTTAATTAATAGATTTTTAATTGATGATTAAATCATCAACTCAATGCTTCTAGTGGGGCTCAAACCCGAGTGGCACCCCATTTGCGAAATGGGTCACTCCGGGTCGCCCCTATTCAAATAGCTCTTTTAATTAAATTAATTAATTAATTTATTAATTCCTCAGGGTAGTTAAAATATTATCCTTGGCCTGGATAAGACCATTTTAACCCTGGACCCTTAAAACTAAAAAAATTTTCTTTCAAGTCCGGTAAAGACTCCTTCGATTAAGTCTTAGTTTTTGAGAGCCTTACTTGGTTGGTTCCCACCTTTCCAAGCCCAACTAACTCCCCAAGTCAGTTCACTTGGTCGTAGTAAGGGTTCTAAGGTCTGGTTCTACGCGTATCAATCCGTGTGAACCTTGGTTTAATCGTAAGTATTCTTGACAACCTAAGTCTTGATCCTATTCATTTTTAGGGTTGTTACATTATCCCCCCCTTAGGAACATTCGTCCCTGAATGACACTACCACTTCACATCGTAATGCCAATCAGATCATAATAAAATCACTATACACGGTCAATCAATAGCAACAAAATACGGAAAGATAAGGAAACATAGGTTTAAGAGTAGGAAGTCTAACCTCAAGAGCTGAAAAGGTGAGGATAGCGGGCTCTCATGTCGGACTCAGCCTCCCACGTAGCACCCTCAACAAGATTATTTCTTCACAATACCTTCACTGTGGCAATCTCCTTGTTCCTCAGCCGCTTGACCTGTCTGTCTAAGATCTCAACAGGTACCTCCTCATAAGACAAGTCTTCACCAACCCCCAAACCTTCAACAGGTAAGATTGATGCTGGATCACCTAGGCACTTCTTCAACATAGACACATGAAAGACTGGATGAACAGAAGCTAGCTCTGTAGGCAATGCTAACTCATAGGCCACCTCACCCACACGCTGTAGGATCTCATATAGCCCAACATACCTCGGACTCAGCTTCCCTTTTCTACCAAATCTCATCACCCCTTTCATAGGCGATATTTTCAAGTAAACCTGGTCACCAACATCAAACTCTAAGGGCCACTTTCTATTATCAGCATATGACTTCTGCCGACTGTAAGCAGTAGTTAACCTCTCCCTAATCACTCTGACCTTCTCTAAGGCCTCATGAATGATATCCGGACCCAAAATGGATGCCTATCCAACCTCGAACCACCCAACTGGAGATCTACACCTCCTACCATATAGTGCCTCAAACGGTGCCATCCCAATGCTGGAGTGATAGCTATTATTATACGAGAACTCTATCAAAGGAAGATGGTCATCCCAGTTACCTCTGAAGTCAATCACACACGCTCTCAACATGTCCTCCAATGTCAGAAGGGTGCGCTCCGCCTGCCTATCTGTATGAGGATGACAGGCAGTGCTAAGCTTTACCTGCGTGCCCAAACTCCTCTGGAAGGATCTCCAGAAATGTGAAGTAAACTGAGCTCCTCTATCTGAAATAATAGACAAGGGAATCCCATGCCATCTCACAATCTCATCAATGTAGAGTCTCGCTTAATCCTTGGCTCTATAAGTAGACTTCATAGGGATAAAGTGGGCAGACTTAGTCAACCTGTCCACAATAACCCATATGGAGTCATGCTTCCTCCTAGTCCTCGGAAGACCAACCACGAAGTCCATATTAATGGCCTCCCACTTCCAAGTCGGAACCTCAATAATCTGAGTCAGACCACCAGGCTTAAGATGCTCTGTGTTAATTTGCTGACAATTAGGACACTTGGCCACATATTCTGCAATGTCTTTCTTCATGCCATCCCACCAATAAATTTGCTTAAGATCATGATACATCTTGGTGGAACCTCGGTGTATGGAATATTTTGAACCATGGGCCTCTGCAACAATCCTGGTCCGCAAATCATCCACATCTGGCACACACAGCCTGTCCTGATACCTAAGTATGACATCACCTCCCAAAGCGAAAGAATCATTCATCTTCATCAGCTCTGAGTTCTTCAGCTCCATCAACACAGGATCTAGATGCTGACCCTGCTTGACTTCAACTACCAAGAATGATTCAGAACTAGGATGAACTGAAACATCCCCACTAGTGGAGTCAACTAAAAGCACTCCCAGTCTGGCCAGTCTGTGTACATCTTTCACCAGCTCCTTCTTCTCATCCTCAACGTGGGCAGTACTTCCCATGCTCATCCTGCTCAAAGCATCGGCTACAACATTAGCCTTACCTGGATGGTAGTGCACATTCATGTCATAATCCTTCAACAGCTCCAACCATCTCCACTGACGTAGATTCAACTCCCTCTGTGTGAATACGTACTTGAGACTCTTATGGTCTGTGAACACATCTACATGCACTCCATACAGATAATGCCTCCACAGCTTCAGTGCAAACACCACAGCTACCTACACCAGGTCATGAGTGGGATAATTCTTCTCATGAACCTTGAGCTGTCTGGACGCATAGGTTATCACCTTACCAACCTGCATAAGAACACAACCCAAACCAACCCTAGATGCATCACAATAAACAGTGTAATTCTCACCACACTTAGGCAAAGTAAGCACCGGGGCTGAAGTGAGTCTGTCCTTGAGCTCCTGGAAACTCTTCTCAAAAGTCTCCGTCCATTCAAACTTGGCTTTCTTCTTAGTCAAAGCTGTCAATGGGGCAGCAATGGAAGAAAAGACCTCCACAAACCTGCGGTAGTAACCAGCCAATCCCAAAAAGCTACGGATGTTAGTGGGAGTAAGAGGCTTTGTCCAGTTCTTCACAGCCTCAGTCTTCCTGGGATCCACCTCCACGCCCTGATCGGACACAACATGACCCAGGAAGGTCACTGATCTCAGCCAGAATTCACATTTGCTGAATTTGACATACAACTGATGATGTCTAAGTACCTGCAAGGTTAGTCTCAAATGTTGTTCATGCTCTTACTTGGTCTTAGAGTAGATGAGAATGTCATCAATGAATACTATGACGAAAGAGTCAAGGTATTCACGGAAGACCCTGTTCATGAGATCCATAAATGCAGCAGGTGCATTCGTGAGACCAAATGACATGACTAAAAACTCATAGTGACAATAGCGGGTACGAAAGGCTGTCTTTGGGATATCTCCATCCCTAACCCTAAGCTGATGATACCCTGAACGAAGATCAATCTTAGAGAAGAAACTAGACCCTTGGAGATGATCGAAAAAATTATCTATTCTGGGGAGTGGATACTTATTCTTTATAGTGACTTTGTTGAGCTGCCGATAATCGATACAATTTCTAAGGGTTCCATCTTTATTCTTTACAAACAACACTGGAGCGCCCCAAGGGGATATGGTCGGCTGAATGAAACCCTTGTCAGTGAGATCTTTTAACTGCAGCTTCAACTCTTTGAGTTCAGCTAGAGCCATTCTGTAAGGAGGAATTGAGATTGGTTTAGTATCGGGTTCTAAATCGATACCAAAGTCAATCTCTCGAAGGGGAGGGACTCCACGCAAATCATCAAAAAACACATCTAAGAACTCATTCACTACAGGTACTGAGTCTATGGAAGGAATGTCATGATCTAAATCATTAACACTCACAAGATGACACAGTAACCCCTTGGACATCATTTTATTGGCCTTAAGGTTAGAAATCAAGGGATTACGACGACTCGAATTGTACCCCTCCCAGACTGACTCTTCTTCATTAGGAAAGCGAAATCTCACCACTCTACTACGACAGTCCAAGCAAGCATAACAACTGTGAAGCCAATCCATGCCAAGAATAACATCAAAATCATGCATGGGTAACTCAACCAAGTTTGCACACATAGTTTTACCACTACAACTATTGGCCAATCCTTGTATACTCTATCAGTTCTTACATTCTCTCCTAAAGGTGTACTAACCACTATAGGATCATGCAGAACTTCAGGCAATATCTCAAAAGTAAGAGCAAGCAGAGGAGTTACAAAGGAAAGTGTAGACCCTGGATCAAGTAAAGCATAAACAGAAGTTGAGAACACTTGCAGCATACCTGTGACCACATCAGCGGACTTCTCTTGCTCCTCCCTGCCCTTCAGGGCATAGAACCTGTTCCTCTTAGGAGGCTCAGCTGCTGCTGCACCCTGTGGATTAGGCCTAGGCTGAGCATTACCTCCAGCCTGACCTCTGTTCTGTGGACAGTCTCTGACCATGTGTCCACTTTTACCACAACCTAAGCAGGCATTAGTGCCCTGTCTGCACTCTCCACTGTGAGCTCGGCCACACTTAGCACAATTCTTCTTAGGACGCTGCATATAACCTCCGTTGCCCTTCTTGGGCTCAGGTCTGCCTCCTCTAGGTGTAACACTTCTCTGAGGATTAGAATTCCCAGAACTCTGTTGTCCCTTTTTGAACCTTGGCTGCTCACGGACGCCAAAGTTGTTCCTGTGGCCTCCATGACTGGGTACTGCCTGATCTTAAGGCCTAGGCCTCCTATCATCACGAACACCTCTCTTTCTGCGGCTGTCCTCTACCTGCTGGACATGCACCATCAACCTGGAAAGATCCATATTATCATGGAGCATCGTAGACCGACACTCCTCCTCCAGGTCCCCATTGATTCCTGTGAGGAACCTGCTCATCTCATCCCTACTGTTAGAAACTAGGGAAGTAGCATACCTGGATGGTTTCAACAAAGTTCAGTATTCTCCTCATTCTTGCAATTAAATACTAGGGAAAATAACATACCTTGACAACTTAACAAACTTCAGGGAATACTTCCTGACTGTAATAGAGACTTGTTTAAGGTTGATGAATTCCTCAACCTTGGCCTCCCTCATCTCCCTGGGGAAGAATCTCTCCAGAAATGTTGTCTTGAACAGATCCCATGTGACTGGCACTCCACCTAAGACACGACTATCTTGCCACATCTTGCACTAAGTCTGTGCAACATCCTTGAGCTGATAGGAAGCCAGCTCAGCCTTCTCAATAGCAGTGGCCCCCATAGCCACCAGGATCTTATGCACCTCATCCACAAACTCCTGGGGATCCTGTGCAGTCCTAGACCCTGTGAAAATAGGAGGATTCATCCTCGTGAAATCCCTCAGCCTGTCAGCCATGCTATGAACCGGTGGGTTCTCCCTCTGAATATTCTGTCGGTTGACCTGGGCAGTCATGGCCTGGGCCTGCATAGTAATGGCCTGTGCCATCTGGTACAGAGATGCCCTCACCTCAGCATCAGTCAACCGAGCTGGATTAACTGGCACAACCACTCCTTCAGCTGGAGCCTGGGGTGGAACTCGGTTGCCCACAGCAGCTGCTCTTCCTCTCCTCTGACCAATAGCCCTCCTAGGGTTCATTCTCTGAAAACAACAAAAATTGATGTTAGATACGCTCATAACACCAAGAAATCAGACATTCAGAAATGCACGATAAGATCAGAAGAAGGGAAATTTTCCTACGCATCATGTATTCTCTAATTCAGGATAGTGGTGCACTTCACTACCCTAACTTAGAAACTACTCAATGTGGTTGATGTGAACTTATTATTTTCGTCATTTAACCTGGCTCTGATACCAACTTTGTCACGACTGGAATCTAGACCCCAGACGAGACCGGCGTCGTTGACCTCTCAGAGGTCGCAGACAAGCCTACTTACGTTATTCATACTTCACTTAGGTTAATTTTAGCGGAAAATTTGAAACTTTTTGCTCCTTAACATATTTATTAAACATTCGTAACATTTCATAATAGTTCACCATCAACCATCTAACATTAAGAGGTAAGCAACTAAAAGAAATATATCAATAAGTATTAAGTGTATAATTGCCAAAATGGCACCAATACAAGGTCTGAATAAAAACAGGAAAGAAACGCTAGTGGAACATGCTCCACTAGCTCAACTCTAAAACTAAGCTAGAATGTAAAATAGTAGCATCCTCGAAAGCATGAGGACCTACCAAATTCCGGATGAATGCTGACATCCGGATAGCTGCAACAATGATCCTGTAGCTCTATCGCCCACCTGTGCCTGCACCTAAAATAATATAGATGTATAGGGTTAGTACACACTTGTACTAAGTATGGGTATATGCAAGCACACACCACGGACATGCATGAGAAAGAATAGCTCTTTCCTAACAACATGATTTTTGGAAGTCAAGTCAGTGGACTTGCCAAATTGAGATTAGGAAAGTTAGTGAACTTTCCAAATTGGGTTAGGAAAGGTCATGCCATGAGAGTAACATGCATCTTTATAAATATCGTATTGCACACAGCACATAATATCTTCATATAGAACATATCATAGCACACAACATGTAACACATAGCTTCTTTCATATGATTCATTCATTTGCCTTGAGATCTTGGAATCATGGACTTGACATTATGACTTTCCAAAATGAGGGCTCAACATATGGGACCTCAACTAGTGAGTCTTTATTAGCAAACACAGAGTCTGCTTCATTAATTCATACGTACTTCATTTCATTTCATTCATAGGCCGGTGTGAAAACCAGCTATACCTAGGGTGTAGTTTAAGACTTTCATCGGGTGTGTTGTGCAATGATCAAGAATAACCTAGTGTTATTACTTGAGTCTAGCTCACCTCTTGATTATCCTATCCTAATACCTTTGGTACCATTCATTTCATTATGCTTTTCATTCATTGGGAACTTTAACTTTAACCGACATAGATCATGTGAGCATCATGAAATCCAGTGTCTCCCCCACACCGAAAAGAGGTGGAATCACCGGCAAAAGTGATCCAATAACATGCTAGCTTACATGGGAATTTAACCCCGCCAGATCCCTATATTGGCAGTATAGGTTCAAAGACTAGGAGATGTATGGAGACCCATACCCGACAAGCCGGACAGTCTCATCTAATGAGAGTTACGTGAAACTTTGCCCTTCCCGAAATAAGGCATCACCACTCATAGCTAGTCTATCGGTGCTTAGTATAAAGTTCCATTTCATTCATCTCATACGCCATGGAAGCTGGCTTCTAGTATGAGGACATTATAGCTCATTAGATGATTTCTCATCTCATAGTTAGTATTAAATGTGTTAAGCTCAATACTTTCATTAGAGTATTCATAGAGACTGGTCTCTTCATTATCTTACACTCTCATAGGTGAGTACGTTTTGGTAACATTTACTTAGGCTCATTTGAGATTTCTCTCATCATTTACATTAGCCTCACATCATGTTGTCACCACATTCTTCATCATTAGCACCCTTACTTTTCTTAGTTACTCATCTCTTATTACGTGAAGGTTCATTTCATCATATACTAATGCATTAGGTCTTTTAGTGTATCTTACACTCATACTTAACCCTCCTAGGGTTCGTCATTTCGTTACATACATCTTAGGTTCACTTACTTTTGAACGTATGTTAGACTTATGTGTCTATACACACAAGTCATGGGGCTTCATTCATAGTTCGTTAAGTGATTCTTACTTCCCTAAGATTATGTAGTATAAGACTTATGTATCTTGTATATATGCCAAGATCTTAATTTTGATCTAAGTAGATGGCATTATTCTTGGATATTTTATTCACGTATGACTTATGCATCTATACGGAAGAGTGGGCAAGTAAACCCAAGTTTGAGTCACTTGGATATCATTTATATTTCTCATTGATTTTATTTCTAATATTCATAACATTAGAACTCTAAATTAAATCTCAACCTTAATATTGAAGGATTTTCTATTTAATTTTTCCCTTAAGATGGCCGAAGGGTTGTGGGTTCGAACCCCCACAACCTCTTTTTATTTTTTTATTGTTTATTAAGGTTTCATTACTCATTTTCGCCCAAACAAAGAGGTTGTGGGTTCAAACCCCCACAGCCTCTTTGATTTTTCCTTTAATTCTCGCTGGAATAGGGAGGTTGTGGGTTCGAACCTCCACAGCCTCCTTATTTACATTATAATTTCGCTGAGGCTGTGAGGTGGTGGGTTCGAACCCCCACAGTCTCTCTAATTTCTTAATGAATTTCTCTTCTTCCTTCAGCCTTGAGGTCGTGGGTTCGATTTCCACGCCTCGCGTTTTCTTTTTCCTTATTTTTCCTTTTTCGAGCGTACCTGGAGGTCGTGGGTTCGAATCCCACGCCTCCCATTTATTTGTTTAATTAATTTCCTCCTTCTTCTCCCCACAGATCGCGAGTTCGATTCCCCCAACCCTCCTTTATTTTATTTTATTTTTCTTTTTGCGAATCCACAGTGGCCAGGTTCGTATCCCCTTAGCCCCGTCTTCTTTTTCCCCTCTTTCGCGAAGACCAGTAGCCAAGGATCGAATCCCCCCACCCCCGTTTTCCCCTTTCTCTTCTTTTCTTTTTCTTGTCGCGAAACCAGTAACTAAGTGGTTCGATTACCCTTAGCTCCTTCACGTTTTTCTCTTATTTTTCAGCCTCCTTAACATGTGAGGTCTTGGGTTCAATTCCATTGACCTCACTTATTTATCTCCCTTTTTAAAAACCCAGAAATTAACATTATGGGAGAGTATGAAATCTGGAAATTTTCTTATCATTCTTCACTCATTTTTAGTCACATCTTTCTTGAGTTTAATTAGCTAAAAGAGTGTTATTCAATCCAACATTTTTAATTTTAATACACACCACATTGCACACACGTTACACACATAAAATACACCAAATAAACACATGAATAATCGACCCAAAACAGTGGCTAAAGCCACTGCCCACGATGCACGCACACACATATTTTTTTTTGTCGCACTTCGAATATCGTTTTCGTAATTTCCCTCACATAAAATATGTTCGCATTTAATATAAACACGTAAATCATGCCTAAATCTAGCAGCACAACATACCCATCCTATGAAATCGTTTGGGAGCTAAGGACAAGAACATACGAAGGGGAAGAACCTTAGTTTCAAGAGTTTGAGAAACGTTCGAATGAAAGTACTCTTGGAGAAAGAATTCCACGAGAGAAACCCATACCTTTTGACGTTGTTCAAGCTTAAAGCTTCTGCCCGGAAACTCCTACAAATCACGCCCAAACTCACCTAAAGTTCCACCACCAACTCGACGGAAATCTCCCTTGCCTTAACGTTTTTGATTAACTTGTTTTTCTTAAAACTTTCGTGTGTTCTTCAAGTGTGAAGAATTTTTTTTTCCAAGCTACTGCTCCTCACGTTTATCTGGCAGAGAGAACAAGAGATTTTTTTTTCTTTTGAACGTGGAGAGGTTGTTTAGACGTTTTAGGAGAGTGTATGCATAGTTTTAGGAGTCTTAATTCAAGACTTAGTCAAAAGTAGGATTTAATTAAGTTAATAAAAATCTGATTTATTTTAATTAATGCGTGAAAGGACCATTTTACCCTTAATTAATAGATTTTTAATTGATGATTAAATCATCAACTCAATGCTTCTAGTGGGGCTCGAACCCGAGTGGCACCCCATTTGCGAAATGGGTCACTCCGGGTCGCACCAATTCAAATAGCTCTTTTAATTAAATTAATTAATTAATTTATTAATTCCTCAGGGTAATTACAATATTACCCTTGGCCTGGAAAAGACCATTTTACCCCTGAACCCTCAAAACTAAAAATTTCTTCTTTCAAGTCCGGTAAAGACTCCTTCGATTAAATCTTAGTTTTCGAGAGCCTTACTTGATTGGTTCCCACCTTTCCAAGTCCAACTAACTCCCCAAGTCAGTTGACTTGGTCGTAGTAAGGGTTCTAAGGTCTGGTTCTACGCGTATCAATCCGTGTGAACCTTGGTTTAATCGTAAGTATTCTTTACAACCTAAGTCTTGATCCTATTCATTTTTAGGATTGTTACAGTACAGGTCACGGTTGCAAACAATTAATTCACTTTGCTTCTCGCTGATAATATAATATAATATTTCTTCTAAAAACTCATACCTAATTTGTTCATATCCTATAAATTATAATACATATGTAGGGGATTGAATTTTATTTGAAACCCTAATAGTTAGTTTCCATATGTGGGTCAAGTAAATTATGAAATTGACCCATTAAATATTAACTAAAATTAGTTATCTAATAAGTAACGATCAATTAATTAACTATAGTTAAACAAAATTTTTAAATTTCCAAAAATGACCTTCCAAGTCATTAAATTATCCACCACTAACTATCATATTCGTCCTCAAACATAAAATAGGAGAAGGAAGATAACCGATATTACAAAAAGTCTAAGTAATCACCCATCAGTCGGTTTCCTCTTTAACAGTGTGCTTTATCTTAAGATCATTCTATCAAGATCAACTACTAAGAACTAACTTTTGAGTCAACTTTGATAGATCTACAAATCAAAAGTGATTACCAAGTCTTAGGCTAACCCTTCAACACAATCTAAAGTGAAACTCATTGGACCTTAACACAACCATTATGACGAAACTTTTCTCACATAACAAAGATAACCTTCAAAATAATACTGACTACAGCCAAGAGTGACCCTTAATCAACCACTAGACACTCATAATGCACATACCATCACATATCTTATCACGATTTCCTTATTCACAACACAATCTTTTCACGATCTTATATTATAAAAATTTGATCCTTGGACATCGGGTACCCATCATGGGTGAATCAAACTTATCTAACCCAAAAAAAGAATAAGATCAAGTAACCACCTAACAAGCGGTACACCCCAATATGGATAACCTTTATCAATATTATCGGATAACTATAACTATTCACAGAAGCTCTTTTATAAGTTCTCATATGCAAGGTTGTGCGTGTAGAACCACCGATATACTTTAGCTATCTCAAACAACACCAAATTTGTTATAACTGAAATGACCAAGTATGCTCAAGAATGTCTCCTTACTAAGAGAACAATCCCTTGATCAATACACCCGATCCACCACTAGAAATTCACCAAAATATGTGGAAACATATAAAGGCATAGACAACTAATTACACTTCAAATCATATGCAAAATGAAGTACATGGTCACATCAGAATATACAGAACCAAAGTCGAATAACACTAGATACTTCTTGAATAGTGCCCATATTCAACATTTTCATTTATATGACTCTATCTTTTAAATTTTGTAGCTACCCACAATCAACAATCTAGTGGCGATTATAATTGCTCACATACTTGTTTTATCAAGCCACATATGTACTTCACTAAGCTCAACACTCTTAATACTAAAAGAACATCATATACACACCAACCTTTTACCTTACAGTTAAACCGTCACTAGTGTAAAAAATTTCTTAGCACACATTATCGCTTCTAAAATTTTTGAACAATGGTTCCCTCTCTTTCCATTTAAGCATTTCATGACAATTACATGTCACACCCAATACTTATAGGACTTATTTCAAATCTAAACTACTTTACCATCGAGATACAACAATTGAATAACTTTCAGTGTCAACTCCATGTAATCCTTCAGGTACCAAATTTTAACTAATTTTTAAAACCATTATATACCTCATACCAACACTTAAGAAATTCTTTATCGCTACAATAATTCGATATTTTATAACCTCATAAATTCTACTCACTTTCAAATGCCTATGTAATACATCATAATAATTTGTATCAATAAAGTAATTTCAATCCCCTCAAATCCTCATCAATCATGTAAAACTGTAGGTCCACACCGTTGAACATCAATAAGTTACCTATAATAATTTGAACATTCTATATCGACATGATTAACCACATGAAATCTTCCACACATAGTTGCTTTCCACCCAAGTAATTAAAACTCAATCATTAGAAAAGTCGATGATAACTTCCGAGTGAGTCTGTAGCGAACTAGTTCACATTTCAGTCATATTTATTCTCATAGGCGAAATTAGTATATCCTTGAACTACAAACCAAGGGCTTATATGATAGTTCTTATTCATTTATTTTTCTTAAGTTCTTCCCATGACACAAAATTCTAAATATCTTGAACCCTTCAATATACAAGAGTGTTGTTCCTTTTGTAGACTCGCTTACCAATCTTATTGTTTGGCGAACAACGCCTGTCATTTTTACCTTATCCTCTAAACAAAAAAATTATGCAAAACCCCTCTTAGGTATAACAATCAAAAGTGATTAAATTTACCACTCAAATTATTTCAAGTCCTTTCAAATGGTCAAGACCCTGTCCAATAGATTATTTCTTACCTTACTAATCCACAACTTGACAAAAGAAACTATCATGAACATAAACTCGCAATTCAAACTTGATATATTTTTTTCAACCGTGTAACATAATCTCATCATATATCAACTTTAGCTCATACATCGAAGATCTTTATGGATTCACGCATCTTAGCCTATAACTGATCGCTTATCTACTAATGTTACCATATCTTCCATTTAACTTCCAACAGTACATGTAACAAAACTCAAAAATCATAAATGAACTTCTCACTACACTCGAGTCAAACATATGTAGACTTCTTTCTCAAACCTTATCCAATAACTTTTAACTGATATAAATGACGTGTAACACTATCACAATTATGTGGGTATGACATATGAAACCACGTGCCTCTATACCTTAATTCTCTATCCCTTTGAAGATACTTCTTTAGACCTTGCAATAAGAGAAAATATTCTTGCTCTCACACTCTAGCTCCTTTAAATTCTATTCGAGCACTGCTTCAACACCTCTAATAACTTTTTTACAATCTCATAACTCGAAGTAGCTAGGAATAAGCTAAGAAGACAAAAATAATCACTTTTAGAAAGAAAGGGGAAAATCTGGAAAATTCCCTAAGTTAAAAGAGTGAGCTTTGGTCATTTTCAAATGGCCATAACTTCTAACTCACAATGACTTAGAATAGGTTTTTTATACGGTTGGAAAGATCTTTCTAACTGCGCCGATTTTGCACGATTTTGATATCGTATGAGGGAGATATATCTTACGGAAGTTAGGCTGTTGTAGTGAGGAAAGTCCAATTACGTATTATAGTAAGGGCAAACTAGTCTTTTCACCCAACTATTTCCTAATTTGTTTTAAATGTTTATTAGGGGTAAAACTAAGCCTTATGTCAATTTTAGTCAAGTATTCACGCTTAGGGATTGGGAGAAAAGATAAGAGAAGAAGAAACAGGGAGAAAAGTTCAAGAATTCATCAAGAACGCCAAGATCTTTGAAAGGATTCATCGGGGGTGATCCCTTTGAAGGTATGTGAGATCTTTATGTTTTGGGTTATTTCACCCACACACCAACGTGTTTTATACATCAAATTTTGTGTAGATTGAATGATGAACATTGAAGTTATTGATGAACAATTATTGTATTCTTGTTAGTTGAGTTGTAGTGTGCATTTAGTTGATTTTATTTATGATTTCCAGGTTGTTTTGAGTCTTATCTATTGGGTATTGAGAGTATTAGTGTTTCTATGTGTTTGAGAAAATATCCATGGAAGGTTAGAAGGTTTAGAGATGAATAACGGAGAAGCAAAGTCAAAAATCCCGTTTGACAGGCCCTGAGGCGCCACGCCTACCAGAGCCCCTCTTCATAGGCTCTGTTCGACAGGCCCTGGTGCGCTGCGCCAGCCAGAGACCCTCAAGACAGCTTCTATCAATCCGGCTCTAGCGCTCTACGCCTCTCAGAGCGCCAGGACGCCTGGAGACCCCGTTCTTTCCCCATATTTTCGTACTTGTTTTTCAGTGATGTACGTACGTTTCTTAGTTGATTCCAACACTCTAAGGTATATCTAAACATCATTAAGTCATCCATAAACATGAGATCATGAACCTTGAATCCATAATTCAATTCAAGGAAAGTTAAGATCTAAGTCAGAGGAGTTAAGAGTCGAGTTTTGAAAGTTAAGAAGCAAGTCAAAGTAAGTTCCTAAATTTTCTATGAGTCTTAAACAAACATTTTAACTTTGTTTAAGGCTAAAGCTACAAGTTGATCAAGGAGTAATGAGTTGAGCGAAATTCTCAAAAGTTATAAGGGTTTTCCCTTAGAGTTAAGTTTCAATTTAAGCAAAGAGTAAAGAGTTGATTGATTTCTCAAAAGTTATAAAAGAACTAATTATTCCCTAAGAGTTACAAATGTTTTTCAAAGTTTGAGCAAGAAAGGAAGCTAGACTTCCAACAGAGCCTTTGGCTAGTTTTGGTAAAGAGGAAACCGTGATTTTCAACGGAGCTTTTAATAGATAAGTTTGAGAAAATTACCTCAAACTAGAAAACAAGTTGTTTTCAAAAGATATGAGATAAGTATTTTGGGAGTAGTATTGAGCATCGATATGGGGACGCGAGTTCATATCAACTCAAACCACCATAATACATGTAGCCAACATGGACAGAGGAAGGATCATACTTTTTAGATGAGTCCTTAATGTTTTTAGCATAGACTAGTGGATCCACTTAGTAGTTCAGGTTCTATACCGATGACAAGGTATAGGACGGTCATCTTTCAACGTGACTTAAGACGTTGTACCATCTCTTAGGCTTATAGTGATGGTTGTCGGTTAGAGAATCTCCCAGATGAACTATATTACTTTCATATATAAGTAAAGTTGAGTTTTTTATTTCATTTCTTTAACGAACTAAGTTGTTTACACTGTTTTATAAGCTTTATATATATACTGCTTGTGTCTTTACTGCTTTATATTGAGTTTAGTATTTAATGAGTTGAGTAAAGCAAAGGTAAGTTCTTCGTAATCCTTTCAAGCTTTAGGTTGATGTTTCGCATTCTAACTCGCATACTCGTACAATGTACTGTTACCAGTTGGCCTGCATCATCTTATGATGCAAACGCACGTAACCAGGATAAACATCTAGAGCCTTGTTGATCCAGTTTGAGCATCCTTAGTCAGTGTTGAGCCTCCTTTCATTATGGAGTACATCTTTATTCTCTTTCTAGTATTTCATTTATAGGATGTTATGGGGTCTGTCCCAACATCCATATTAGTATTTTAGAGGCTTCATAAACACTCAGATAGTCAGTTTGAGTCTGTTATTTCTGTATTTCAGATTGTTTCTTATGAGAATTAAGTGCCAGTTTGGCCAATTTATTATTTCTTTAAGTTATATCATGAGACAGTTTTATTTGATTTAAGTCTTCCACTGAGTTAAGTAAGTCAAGCCAAGGGTTCTCTTAAGAACAGTAATGGACATTGGGTGCCCGCCACGTCCAGGGTGTATACTTGGGGCGTGACAACTTTCCTTGCAATCAAGAAACTCATCAAATAGTGTAAAACCCCAGCTTTAAATACTTACAAGTTGTCATTACAACACAAAATTTGTTTAACCAACAATCTTTATTACATAATTGCATCTCAATCACAATCCATCACGAACTCTTATTACCATCATGCTCAGCTAGCTCTTGTCATTACCACAAAGTAAATATTTTCATAAATATGACACCTGAATCAAGTTATACCAACTAAAATCAAAGGACTAACTTAATATTATATGCCTTTTCTTACTAAAATTCTCCAATTTTATTCACCCAAGTATAGTCATTGTGACTTTCTTTACCCTTAAGTTTGTTATTTCGATAAAAATCTGCTCATTTGGAGATTAGGATAATATTATGTGACTTCATTTAGAATTTTGGATACACTTCACAACCTAAATGTATTAATATCATACCAAAGATCCATCACTAAAATTTCCCTTATGAATAATGCTTAACGCATTAGTCTTGAGTAACAAGCTGGTTGGTTTTTCAAATGTGAATACAACATCGAATTTCATTATACAAACATGTGATACAACATATAACTCTTTAAGTAGTTAGTAATTGAACTTAACATCAACGTATCGATCTCAGTATACAACTAGTACCTATTGTGAAGACTGCTAAATCCACCACTAGATCACAACATGCCTATCGAGATGATTGTAGCCAAATAACCTACACATTCCTAACCTAGTGAGTAACTAACACACACTTCCAAATATGTTCGGTCTCTCGTCCAAAAAAATATGTATCCCTTGTAGATATGTCCAATAACAAGCGTAACACATTCTCTAAATCTAAATAAGTAACAATGACACAAATATAGTAGTCGTTGTAACATCCCGTATCCAAACAGACTAAAAATAAGCTTTTTAGTAAATCTGCAGGTGCAATCAACGATCACTATCGATGGACCGTAGTCTGATCTACGGTCCGTACTTCACATCCTTCATTTTCTACAGAAACTCTCCCAAAACACAGTTCAGAAAAATTGGCTAATTCTCGACAGACGAATAGACCTATGGTCTGTAAGTAAGACTACGGTCTGTATTCTGTGTCCATGGATCAAGACCCTATTTACTCCAGCCTCTGACTAGAACCACGGTTGACCATCACGGAACGTCGTTCAATCTACGATCTGTAGGTCTGACCGTAGGTGGAAGTTAGCAGTCAGTTAGGGGGGAAATGTTGTTTGGTCAACTTCAAATGGTCATAACTCTTAGCACAAAATGAATTAGGTGTCCCGTGACATACCAAAATATAGATAATTGAATTAGCTTTCCATATCCACTGACCTTGCTAAAATCAGACCTTCGAGTAAAATTTTATGACCATTTTAGTAAAGTTCTGTCGAACAGACCCAACCTACGAACCCAAACGACGGACCGTCGATTGAACGATGGCCCGTCAGTCCAGGTCGTTGTTTGGTGTGACAGCAATTAACTCAGGGGTCTTTTGGTCTTTTCCCACTTTGTTTAACCCTAAGATACGTCGTTTTGACCCAAAATCATCAGATTTTAGTCAGTTTAAGCCTAGAAACATAACAAAAACTTACCTAAGTCAAAATCACAAATCAAAACTTAGAAAATTAGAAGCAAGAGAGGAGAATAAGGTCAAGAACCCTAGTTCAAGAACGCAACAACGTTCCAGCAGTTCCAGCCCCGAAATCTAAATATTTCTCTGTGGATTTCATCACCATGTACGTGGGATTTCACTTGTGGGTTCCTTTCACCCATTAGATCCCTAGTTTCCAGTCAGATTATTGATTCTCATATCATGATTAAATCTAGGTTTTCTAGTACTTCAACAGAACTTCATGAATTAATTAATTATGTTCAAAATAAGATTTCCATGTTATTACTCAGATTATTGCATGAATTTTAGAACCCTAGCTATGTATTTCTTTAGTTCTTGAATTACACATTCTAGGTCAGATATTTCAATTACTTCAGATATACATGCCTTAGTTCTTAGTGCATCATTATTAGATTAATTGTTGCATTCCCAGTTTGCATGTACAATTTGGAGCTATCTAGTATTTACAGAAACTCAGTCATAATCAGCTAACGACATAATTTATTGGGAGTAGCATAATACCGAGTTGGACTAGGGTTCAGCGTACCCAAATAATCCCAGAACTACTAGCCAAGTAGGTTGTAATTCCACTCTGTGGGCATTAGTTTAGTGATCATGCCAGCATGCCTTTATACCTCTGGCAGAGTATATTGGGTCCTCTCGATGGGGCGTATACATCGGACTCCACATTTAGCTCATGTGGTTTTATTATCTGTTGTTAGTATTCCCACAGTTCAGTCAGACTCTATTGCATTGACCATTTATCAGTATATTCAGTATTCATTTTCAGCATGTTATAAATTGGTCATTGCATTCAGTTATCTCAACATTTGGTATATCATGTTCAGATTTCTATACTTGCTTTTGTGCTTGTTCAGTTATGTTTTATTTCAACTTTACTCTATCCTCCATGATCAATACCTTCAAGTACTAACGCGTACTTGCGCTACATCTTCTCGTGATGTAGGTTACGGTTCTCAGCATCAAGATCACGCTTAGATCGATTTCCGGTCTCCAGTTCAACAGATTCAGTGGTGAGTCCTCATTCTCTGAGGACGATATTCATGAGTTTCTTTTTAGTGTTTAGTCATTTAGTTTCAGTTTTTGCTAGACCTAGCTAGCGCTTGTCCCAGCATTTCTAGTCAGTTTAGAGGCTATTTTAAGACATAGTTAGTTTCAGCTTAATATTGAGTTAATAACTTCCTTGTATTAAACTCATCAGTATTTCAAATATCTCATTTATAGAATATGGGTATTCCCCATCTTTTCATTTTAAATTATGATTTAGCTTCCGCATCAGTTATTTTCTTTAGTATGCTCATTATCATGCAAGCAGGGTTAGCTTGGGATCACTTGTCGTCCTAGGTCCCGGGTCCCCATCTCGGGGGTAGCTCGAGGCCTAACAGTCGTATAATGACCCCTTTTTATAAACACTCAATCTATGAAATATATTCTAAACTTTATTGACACAACATCATTCGCTACACAAAACATATATGTTATGATAACTAAGCAACTGTAGTGTTCAAAGTGACATTGTTCGTTACCTATCCATCCTTTTAATCATTTCACTTCAAATTATCTATCTAATCAAGATATTGTCAATACCACACAAGTATTAATTTTGTTCCTAAATAACTATTCCAAAAAATATAATGCGTTCATGAAGAACTGTTCAACCTCATTACTTAAATATTCTAAAGTGCATCATCGAGAAATCATCTTACTCAACCCATTCAAATTGTTGAATATTATGATTCACTGAACATTCCAAATTTGACTACACATCTTTTTCATAATTCTATAACTTTCACTTTAGTACTAGGTCTAACATTAATACAACACGCCAAATATTCACATAAGGAATTACACACGAGGCATCATTTAAATGAGAGACAATGGAATATAGGAATAAAAATCAAATTGGACCAAAGACGCACGATAGAGATTCAAAGAAATAAGGATTTTTCAAAAAGCTCATTATAGCCTCTTGAAGATAAGTGTAGACGTCTCCGTAGCGATCCTCAACACTCTACATAGACTCGGCTTGTAAACACGTGAGACCTATGAACCTGGGGCTCTGATACCATTTTGTCACGACCAAAAAATGGATGTGATGGCATTCATCATATCCCACCAAGATAAGTCAGCCTAAAACTCAACCATTACATTAAAATGTAGAAATAAAATATAATTAACTTTATAAAACACCCAAAACCTGGTAGTCACATGCACAAGCCTGAAAATAATACAATTAATTCAAAAGAAAAAGACAAGTCTCAAATGACATAGTTTCTAGAGTAGAACAAGATCATAACCAGGAGTAAGAAGGTCTCTTGAGATGTCAAACAACTACGTGACAAATCTCCAAGAAGCCTCGGAAAAGAAGAGAATATATCACAAAGGTCCGGGCTAGTAACCTACAAAAATTGTAGAAACAAGGGGTGAGTATCAAACCACACGGTACTCAGAAAGTAAACCTCCATACACGAGTTAAGGGGATAGAATACGGGTTCTCCTTACACCTAACCGAACCTCCACAACTACAACCTGCATAAAACTAGCACAACCTAACAGTTCACAATTCACAAGCACATAGCTCAGCAACAACACTCTATTAATTACATATCTTCAACAAAAGGTCATTACTCATCAATCACAAGTTCCATAACTAACACTTGCATAAAATAAATTCAACCTACAAATTCACAATTTACACTGCCCATACCTTAACAACAACAGTCTAACAGTTATATATCCTGAACACAAGTTTAATATTCATCAAATCACAACTTCCATAGAAAGACACTTAAAAGATCAGCAACACACAAGATCAAGTTCATGAATGATAAATATATGCAATTAATGAAATGAAATGTCAAGTATAGTGATTCATGTCTAACCATATAATACACACCCGTTATCTCTAAGTCCAGGATCCATGGGGGGGACATATTTGTCCATGTATATATTGAGGGGTGCGATACGCCCCTTGATAATTGCGGCGCTCGATATGTCCCTCAAAATATAGAATACATCGCGGCGTGCTATACGTTCTCAAAACGGTACATCCTCTTATCACAATCGTGACTCAAAACCAATGCAAATGACATGTTCACACAAATAATGAAAAAATGACCATTTTCATAACATTGCACAATTCACAACAACAAAATCATGATACAATATCAACAATGATTCAACAAACCTTTCAATCCATTCTTAATACATCACACAAACAATTAATTACATTGTCTTTCATTACCCTTTTTCATCATTAGAATTAATCAATGTGGACAAGATAACACATCATCAATTCCCATTACTCCCAAACATATACCACATGGAAATAGACGAATTGCACTAACTTAACAAGGGTTTATACTCGGCATAAGAGCTGCTAACATACGCCACAGTGAGTATGGCAAGGAAGAGACGACGAGGGAGGCCAAAAAAGACTGTAGCAACAGTAATGGGGAGTGCCATCAGCAACAAAGAAAAGAATTCACAATTGAAGGAACTTCAGGAGTAGGCAAGGAAAGCTTCAAGCAACAATGGTAGCCCTATAAAGAAGATGAATGAGCAGATGGGTACATCGAAGTTGACACGAAGAAGTATTAATTGGAGCTCTGAGGACAGTACATCGAAGACTCCGCTAGTTGAGGAGACATCAGGTAGGGTTTTGACGTCAAACACTGTTCCATTTCCTGCTCTAGCACCAACTCATGAGCAAAATGAGCAACTAGGAAATCTGCAGGCAGATAAAGGGAAACCATGGGTAAGTCTTTTTACTTGGACTAGAGTTGCTATTAATGTAATGGAATTGAATTACATTACACCTGAATTGGTTAATGCAAATATTATAGTGAAATTGGATGAGAAAGAACAGGAAAAGGAAGAGGAGAAATGGACACACTCTCTAATATTGTTTGTAATTGGAGAAATGCCTGGGTATAATTATATGAAAAGATTTATCACGCAAAGCTGCATTAATTTGTCTACCCCTACTTTGTATTACCATGACGAAGGTCATTATGTAGTGAAATTTCAGTTGGAGTCAGATTTGAAGGAGATATTATTCACAGGGCCATATAGTATTAACAATAAGCCAATAATTTTGAAACAATTGACGCCCAACCTTGATTTTAAGGCAGAGTTCCTAGTTGATATCCCACTGTGGGTTACTTTTCCAAAACTGCCTCTAAATTGTTGGGGATGCGACTCCTTGAGCAGAATTGCAAGTGCAATAGGAATTCCACTATTTGCAGATGAGTGCACTAACAAACAAACAAGGATATCTTATGCAAGAATGTTGATAGAGTTTATGTCACAAAGCCAATACCTAATGAGATTACAGTTATGGATGCACATGGAGAGGCTTTTGAACAGATTGTCTCATATGATTGAAACCTGAATATTGTGAAGAATGTTTGATGGTAGGACATAATTGCTACAAGAGGAGGCTCAAGCAACAAGAACAACAACAACCAAAATGGCAACAACCACCTCCAAAGAAGATTTGGAGATCTAAGGATAATGTAATCCAGGAGCCAGACAAGATACAAGAGAAGGTACAAACAATGCAAGACCAACATAGATCAGTAACTACTGAGTTTACACCAATGCCCAACAGAGGTAAGCAAAAAGCTAAAGCTAATTCAGAGAGTCTAACCATTAAGAGTTATGCACAAACCATATCTGTGCAAAATGGTTTTGAAGTTTTACAACTTAAATTAGCTGTGTTGGCTATATCACCATTTCCTAAAGATGGAGGTTGCACGTCCTCCAATAATTGATGAGTTGGTTAGTATGGAATGTAAGGGGTATTAATAAGAAATATAAGCAAAAAGAGTTTAATACTTATATAAATGAAAATCATATAAAACTAGTTGGGCTGGTAGAAACTAGAGTAAAGACAAATAAGTTGGATGTTATATCCCAAAGAATAGATTCTGGCTGGAGTTAGATACACAACTATGCAAGTGCTTTGAATGGGAGAATCTGGATAATGTGGGATGAAAGGGTATTTGAAGTAACTATGTTAGGTCAAGGTGTACAATATGTCCACTGTAAAGTCTTGAGTAGAGACAAGAAGATCGATTGTTGTATGACTGTGGTTTATGGATACAATACTATAGAGCAGAGGAAAGTGTTGTGGAATGACATCAGATCCATGGCTTGTCCTCAACCTTGGCTTCTTTGGGGAGATTTTAATGCTCTTTTGCAAAATAAAGATAGACTTAATGGAGCTCCTGTCACAAGGGCTAAAATAAAGGATTTTGCTGATTATCTACAAGACTTGTTCTTAAATGAATTACTTTGGAAAAGAGAATGTTATTCATGGTCTAACAAGCAAATGGGATCGGACAGAATATATAGCAGGCTAGACAGGGCTATAGGAAATGATGAATGGAAGATGCAGTATGAACAACTCGTAGTAGAATACAAACTGCCTCATATATCAGATCACTCCCCTATGCTGTTAGATATGAAAATAAATCCAAGAAACACTCAAACCCCATTTAGGTTCTTCAATGTGTGGGCAAGACATGTGGAATTTGAATCAATAGTGCAAAGAAGTTGGTCAGGCAGCATACCAGGTAATAAATTAAGGTGCATTTTTGCACAAATTAAAGGAATTAAAGCCTCATCTCAAAAAGCTAAATGATAATAATTACAGAGGTGCTACTGAGAGGATTCATCAATCAGAAATACTTTAAAGATTGTACAATTGAACTTATCATAAAAGTATACTGATATCTTGGCATTGGAAGAGAAAGAGTTGTTAATTCAATTAGAAAAGTGGACAAATTGAAGAGAGCATTAACCAACAAAAATCATGGGCAATGTGGATTAAATTGGGGGATTCAAACAATAAATACTTCACGGCAATGATTAAGGAGAGGAGACATAGGAAGCAGATTGTTGAACTAACAACTGTAGCTGGTGCAAAACTTGTGGAACATGATAAAATTCGAAAAGAGATAATCACATTCTACCAATCTTTAATGGGAACTGCAATGATAAATGTTACTGCTGTGAGTAGGACTATCATGAAGACAGGACCAACTTTGAATCACACTCAACAACTGACTTTATGTGCAGAGGTAACTAAGAAGGAATTTTATGATGGATTGTGCTCAATAGGTGATGATAAGGCTCCAGGTGTATACGGATACAATGTTGTTTTCTATAAGAAGGCATGGCGAATAATCAAGCATGATATCAATGAAGCAGTAAAGGAGTTCTTCAAGACAGTCAGATTATACAAAGTTTTTAATTGTACATCTGTTACGCTGCTGCCTAAGGTACAAAATCGATCAAATTTTAGAGAATATAGACCCATAGATTATTGTACTGTACTTTATAAAATCATGGCAATGGTGTTGGCTAATCAAATTTAGAAGGTGATAGCAACTGTAATTTCAGAAGCTCAGGCAGGTTTCATTCCAGGGAGGAAAGGAGCAGACAACATCATTCTTGCACATGAACTAGTACAAGCATACAATAGGAAAAATGGTTCACCTTGATGTATGATAAAAGTGGATATTCAAAAATCATATGATATTGTTGACTGGAGATGCTTAGAACAAGTAATGGAAGGATTGGGATTTCCTAACAGATTTATAGAGTGGGTAATGTAATGTGTAACCACTGTTTCTTACTCAATTTTAATCAATGGAGAACTGACCAAACCTTTTGAGGCAGCTAGAGGATTAAGGCAAGGAGATTCTATGTCTCCATTTTTATATGCTAAAGTCATGGAATATTTGAGCAGAAATTTAAATTACTTGGCAAATCACAGGAAGATCAAATATCATCCAACGTGCAGCAGGCTCAAGATTACTCACCTAAGCTTTGCAGATGATCTACTAATGTTTGCAAGAGGAGATCGTGAATCTGTTTACATGTTGCAGAAAAAGTTTTCTGTATTCACAGCAGCTTCAGGATTGCAAGCAAATCTATCAAAAAGTGCTATGTATTTTGGAGGGGTCTCATGTATGGTTCAGAATCAAATTCCGCAGGATTTGGGCTATAGTTTTTGAGAACTTCCGTTTAGATATCTAGGAGTTCCTTTGGCCACCAAAAAACTCAGCATTGTTCAATGGCAACCTTTGATTGATAGAATTGTGACAAAAATTTCTTCCTGGACAGCAAAAAAATTATCTTGTGCTGGGAGAGTACAACTAGTTAGGACAGTGGAACCTCTATGTGTTATGTGTAAGCAAGAAGAAAAACAAGAGATCATTTATTCTATGATTGTATATTTGCTTGCTTGTTGTGGAGGAGGCTTCTGCAATGGATAAATCAAAATCCTAAGAGTTATGCTATTGTTAGTCAACAATGGATCATAATAAAGTCTAAGGGAAAAAAGCCTCAAGCACAAGCCCTGAGATTGATTTATGCACAGTATATATATGCACTATGGAAGGAGAGGAATAAAAGAATTTTTGAGAAGCAAGAGACCACAATGGAGAATATAGCCAGAAGAATAGCATGTGTATGTTGTGTTAGAGCTAATATAGCACTCATACTTTTCATATATAAAGTAGCTTTTAGAATGTATTACTGTTTTGTTATCTGTTTATTGAGATAGCTAGTAGACTGTTGCTGGCTTAGCTTTGTAATTACTATTTTGGTAATTAATCAAATTTTTAATTACCAAAAAAATAAGGGTTTAGAAATTCATTGTCTCAGACAATCAAGTGATTACTCCGGGACTTGAACCTTTTCTTTTTGTTGGACTTCACACTCAAAACAATATTTTCACATTAATAATTATAATAAGATTTAAAAACTAACAAAACTCAAATTACTACAGGTCTAGCCTAAACCCAAGAACTCACCTCAATTTATAATCAAGTTTAACATGTCAATTCTCATATTTCCAAATTTCAAGCCTAGGGTTATGTCTCAATTTCACAAAATATAAAGGCAATTGATAATCATAGAATACAATACAATAAAATAGGAAAGAAAATGAGAAATCAGTAGCTTAAATCGCTACACAAAACAACTATCCATCCATAGTTTAAGGACATTACAATAACCCTTTATTTTATTATAAAATACTCATCCAAATTTTTATCTAATCACATGGACCATTAATGTCAGTCACGATGAATGCCCAATTACTTGACAAAAGGTGATCTATTAATATATATTCCTCCATCACCATATAACTATTTGTTTATGACTGTCATACAAATTGCATGGTCATTCTTAATCCTTACTTTGACACAAAAAAAAGTAGTACAGGTCACAGTTGCAACAACAATTAATTCACTTTGCTCCTCGCTAACAATGTAATATTATATTTCCTCTAAAAACCTATACAAAATTTGTTCATATCCTAGAAATTATAATACACATGTAGGGGATAGAATTTTATTTGAAGATCTCACACAAATTCCTTCGTCGATGCCACAGGTAACTCCTGACCCCTTTTCTCTTTCGTAAATTATGACCATAAAAAAAATCTCAACCCTAATAGTTAGTTTCCATATGTTGGTCAAGTAAATTATAAATTTGTCCCATTAAAGATCAACTAAAATTAGTTATTTAATAAGTAACAATCAATTAATTAACTATAGTTAAACGAATTTTCAAAATTTCCAAAAATGACCTTCCCGGTCATTACACAAATATGAGAACCAACAAAAACAACGTCATCTATTATGTAATAACTCTAAAAAAAAATGTAGTTGTACTTCACATGTCCATATGACATCTAAGAAAATTAAGTGGAATACACGTGCAAAGCACATCTTGTTAGATGACAAGAAAAATACACAACAAATATCGTCTATAAGGTCATATTAGTGTGATACGACTAATTACATGATTGAACCTCATCAAATTAAAATAAATATATAAATTATTGCATTTAACTAATAAAATTTTCATTCAATGTCATCATAGGCTTGTGTGATTCAGAGATATATATATATAATGATCCACACTAACATTCACAAAAGAATTTGTGCAAAGCTTATTACTGAAATGTTCGCTTACAATTTCTAAATTGATAATCATGTGCAACGCATGTGTCAAAAAACAAGTATATATATATATATATATATGATTGGATCAAAGAATTTCATTAATGATTGAATTATGTTGATGTTGAGAGAAAATAATGTGGTAATACTTAAGTAAGGTACATAACAAGTATTTGTAAATAATTAATATTGATTTATTGAGATGCAAACCATGAAAAATGTTTGACTAAGTAAATATGTTTGAACAGAATTTTTTTTTGGTTTCCTATAATTAGGATTCAATTTTTCTTTAAAAGATTTGGTTCATCAAAGATACATAAATATTAATATATAACCTTTAAAATTACCTGATTGTGTAAGAAGTCTAGTGCTCTATTATTAATATAAATCTTTTTATTGTTAATAAATAAGACTAATTATTTTTCAACATCTAAGTATGTTAAAAATAGTTTTTGTTTAAAAAATAACAAATATTACATTCAAATAAAATACTAAATTTGTATAATATTATATATACAAAATAATTATAAAAATATATGACAATTGATTGTAGTGACGACTAACGATGTTGATTGTGTGTTCTAATTTGGGATGGTGTTGACTGATGTTGCTGTTTTTTGATAGTATTGAATGGTATAGTGGTTGGCAGTAGTGATTAGTTAAGGTTTTTGGTGGTGATAGTTGATAATTAGTAGTGGAATTATATTAATAGGTAATGTTGGTTGTAAATGATGATGACTATTAGCTATATATAATTAAATATCGATAGTGATTAGTGGAAGTACTAATTATTGGTGATAATTATAAATGATGATCAATGATGGTGATGATTGATTTTGTTGATTTATCATACAATAAATTTATTATTGGCAAAACACAATAAAACTAACAAGTCTTCAAATTATCTGGTCCGAAAGGATAATCAGCCACACTGCGACTGAGACACGGTTCTTTTCTTCTGGCTACTAAGATGTTTCAATTCGCCTAAGAGTTCTAAGGTTCTTTCTTCGCAATAAGCATGTACTATTTTAGTGTAACTTGAGTTAATTAATCGATAGTTAATGAACTAAAGTAATCGTTTAATAATACTCTATACACCATGGATTAAAGTGAATTAAATTATTTGGGGTTAACGTATGGGACATAACTGAAAAGGGTAAAGAGGAGAACGTGTGACCTTGAGAGAATGAGAGAACTGACTACTGGAAAAAACAATAACGAAGGAGAACTTTGTGAATCAGGTAAAGTAATGAAGCTTTTCTTCCCTTGCAATATAATTAATATATATGTTGGATGGTCTACATATTTTTATTTTATTTTTTTGGACAAATTAAGGTGTATTGTGGGAATAGTGAAAAGGGAAAAAGACAAACGACATTAATGGGGTTAACATAAAGTAAGGCTAATAGAAATTTTCAATGGAAAAGTTGTCAGATTCACTGTAATCCCTAAACAATATTTGATTATTTATTATTTTACTATGAGAATTAACCATTATTTTAATGTTATTATTAGGTTAGTATAGTAGTAGTTATGATAAAGGGAATGTGTCAGTAATAATTCATATGATGCACAGGTTCTGGAAAAAAATCTATGACAAAAAACAGTGTAACACTATTATTATTATAATATATTTTAGGGCGTCAATTGGCCGGTTAATGGAAATTGAATGGTTCGTAGTTCATAAATATATTTATATTTTTAATACATTTTTCACTATAATTTCCAGTTAGGTTAAGTCACGAGATTTTGAGGAATTATTATACACTGTCAGTGGTTATTTGTTAAGCATAGGATGTAAATTGAGGATCGGAATATAATATAATTATCTTTTAAGATAAAAAGGTGTTGGAATGTTTTGTTTTTGGTATAAAATTAAGTATTGATATTGTATTAAATGAACACCGTTAAAATGATGATATTGGAGAAGTTGAAGCTTAACCCTATGCTTGAAACTTAGAAACCTATAATAAGATGGGTGTTATTAGTTTCGAAATCTTATTGTGCTTATGTGCTTGGGTAGATTGCATTAATTTGGAAGTTCAACGGAAAGAGAAGGCTCAAGTCCCAGAGTGATTATTCGGTTGGCTAAGGCAAGTAGATTTCTAAACCCTTGTTAAGCGTATGAAATTCGTGTATTTCCTTGTGTGATGTTTGAAAATGGTTTGGAGGCTTATTGCTTATTTGTTGGTGTTGTAACACAGTTGCATTGTTGTAAATTTGTGCCTTGTTATAAAAATGGTTATCTCCTTATTTTTATTTGAGCATGTCATTTGCATTGGTCTAAGACATGGTTGTGATAAGTGTTATGTGATAAGAGGATGTACCATTTCAAGGGTCGTATCGCGCACCGCAATGGATATTTTACTTCACGGGATGTATCAAGCGCCGCGATGGTTACTATTATCAAGGGTTGTATCGCTCGCCGCCATGGATGCATGGACAGATATGTTCCCCATGGGTCCCAGACTGAGAGACAACGGGTGTGTATCATTAGGGTAGTCAAACATCACTATACTTGACGTTGCATTTCATGGCATTGCACATTTTATAATTGATGAACTAAAGCTCGTGTTTTGATGATTCTGTGAGTGCTTTTCTGTGAAACTTGTGACTGTTGAATTTTGAGATGTTATAGAGAATATGTAACATGTTGGAGTGTGTTTGTTGGGTTGTGTGATTTGTAAATTGTGAACTGTTAGGTTGGGCAGGTTGTATGCAGGTTGTAGTGTGGAGGTTCAAATAGGGTGTAAGGAGTACCCGTATTTTGTTATCTTATCTTTTGTTTAGAGGTTTGCTTGTTGGGTACCGTGTGGTTTGGTACTTACCCCTTGCTTCTACAAGTTTTTTGTAGGCTACGAGCCTGGATCTTCATGATACCTTCCATTCTCTTCGTTTCCGAGGCATCTTATGGAGAATTGTGAGGTAGCTGCTTGTCATCTCAGCGAACCTTCCTACTTTAGTTTATGACTTTGTTTTTATTTGAAAGAGAATTTCATTTTAGACTCATGTTTTATTTAAATTCTAGTAGTTAAATTAGAGGCTTTTGAATGTGACAACCTGGTTTTGGGGATTGAATTAAGTTGACTTATTTTCGTAATTGAAACTGTTATTGGACTTTTGTTTATTTTTGCACTTTGTTACATGTTGGGTTTTAGGCTGACTAGTCTTGGTGGGATAAGATGAGTGTCATCACACCCATTTTCATAGGTATCCCGTGTATACAAACAGAATCTACGTTGAGTCTTAAGGATCGATATAGAGACGTCTGTACTTATATTTGAGAGGCTATAAAGACTATTAGGAAACTTTATTTTGTTCATTCTTTCTCATCGTGCGTGGTTACCGTTTCTTTGTATTGAGTTATTGTATACTCTTTTGACTGATTACGAGGACTATAGCTAATGTTACTGGTGGTAGAGGGGAGGCACTTCCCGAGGCAGTTGTTGAGGCCCCAACTAGGGGTTTGGGTAGATCTCGATCTAGAGGTCGTTCTAGTGTTACGACACTAGCCAAAGGTCGTGGCCGTGGAGCAGTACCACTGAGAGGTCGTGCTAGAGAGGTCTCTCTAGAGCCTCAGATTGATGACAGAGAGGACCAGGTTCCTTCAAAGCCTGCAGTCACACCTTTGCTTCAGGATACATTATTGAGGGTGTAAAGTGTAGTGGAGGGCTTTACTCAGGATGTTGGTGCAACCGCCACACCACACATGACTCTCAAACCCAAGAGCAGCAGCAAGCTCCAGTTTTTCAGGATGCGGTGGGGCAGCTACCAGTTGTTCCCGCGGTTGAGAATGATGTTGCACCCGCAGTTGGGGGTCAAGTTTCACCAGTGGCTGTTCTGACAGAGGATGATCATCATAGGTATGAGAGATTTCGAAAGATGGACCCACCTCAGTTTCAGGGTGGGAAGAGTGAGGACGCTTATGAGTTTCTGACTACATACCGAGAGTTGTTATAGGTGGTTAGATTAGCTGAGTCACATGGGGTTTGATATGCTACAATCCAGCTTTGTGGGCCAGTGAAAGAGTTGTGGAGGACTTATTCGGGGGCTTTTCCAGTTGGATCTCCTTCAGTGACTTTGGAGAAGTTTTCTAGTGCATTCCATGATCGTTTTATCCCTTGGAGCGTAAGACAAGCGAGTCGCTTGAGGTTTGAGAATCTAAGACAGGATGGTTTATCAGTTACAGAGTATGAGGCACGTTTTTGCCAATTTTCTAGGCATGCGTTGGCCATTATTCCAGATGACACAGAGAGGATCCCCAGATTTGTGAGGTGATTAACTTTCTCTATCAGGTAGCTCTGTTCTGGGCTTTTAGAAAGGGGGATTCATTCCAGTCCATTGTTAGCCCCGCAAAAGAGCTAGAATTGATGGAGAGAAAGGAGTTTGGGGACCCTAAACGGGCCCGTACCTCAAGTCAGTTTCATGGTGCCTCATCTGGAGGCAGGGGATCACACAGAGGGGTGGTTCCTTTCGGCAGCGGGGACCCATTCATGAATCTATGCCGACATCTTAGGGTGGTCAGATATCTCGAGGTTCTTATAGCTTGGGACAGGGCTCGTAGGGTTCATAAAAGCAAATTACAGGATGAGACAATTATATCGGGTTTTCAGGATCCACATAGTAGTTCCTATGTCAGAGATTTTGCTTTACTTGTGGAGATCAGGATCACCTGATGCAACACTTTATTTCTAAAAAGGGTCGTGGTAGGCCTCGACCTAATTATTCATTTAAGACTAGACCACCAGCACCACAAGGTAGAGGCCGTGGTAAAGTTCAGTCAGATAGAGGTGATAGAGTTTCTAGTAGTTGTGTTGCAGCTCAGCATAGTAGGGGTACAGGTACCACCCAGGCTTGAGGTAGACGAGGGGGCCACTGTTATGCTTTACCGGGGAAACCCAAGGTAGAGACCTCTGATGTTGTTATTAAAGGTATCATCTCAGTATGTCATCAATCTGCATCTTCATTGTTTGATCCAGGGTCTACATTCTCTTATTTGTCTACCTATTTTGCCACTGAATTGATGTGATATGTGATCGAATGACTGTAGCTATTCTTGTTTCTACACCCGTGGGTGAGCCCTTAGTGGTGGATTGAGTGTATCGGTCATGTCTTGTTTCTTTGGCGGGGTATTACACTTGGGTAGACTTAATCATTCTGGGTATGGTAGACTTTGATGTTACCTTGGGTATGAATTGTCTTTCTCCTTATAATATTGTCCTTGATTGTAATGCTAAGACTGTGACCTTAGTGATGCCTGTTGTTCCGAGGGTTGAGTGGTAGGGTGTTAGTGGTTCTTATCTTAGCAAGGTCATCTCCTTTATCTGTGCTCAGCGATTGGTGTAGAGAGGGTGTTTGTCTTACTTAGTTTTTTTTCGGGATACTAGTGTTGAACCACTTCCCATGGAATTTGTTCCCATGGTTTAGGAGTTTCCCGATGTATTCCCTTCTTATCTTCCAGATGTTCCGCCCGATAGGGATATTGATTTTGCAATTGATTTGAAGCCTCCCTACCGTATGTCTCCAACAAAGTTGAAAGAGTTTAAGGATGAGTTGCAGGATTTATTGAGTTAGGGTTTTATTCGCCCTAGTGTGTCACCTTGGGGTGCCCCTGTATTATTTGTGAAGAAGAATGATAGGACTATGGGGATGTTTATTGATTACATACAGTTGAACAAGGCAATAGTAAAGAATAAGTGTCCTCTTCCACGTATTGATCACTTATTTGATCATCTACAGGGAGCATTATTGTTCTCTAAGATTGATTTGAGGTCTTGGTATCATCAGTTGAATATTAGGGCATCAGATATCCCTAAGACAACTTTTCAGACCCTATTTGGGCATTATGAGTTCCTAGTGATGTCCTTCGGATTGACTAATGCCCCTGCAACATTAATGGAGTTAACGAATGGGGTGTTTCGACCATACCTTGATTCTTTTGTAATTGTTTTCATCGATGACATCTTGGTTTACTCAAAGACTAAGGAGGACCATGTCAGACACTTGAGGATTGTACTTCAGAGGTTCAGAGAAGAGAAGTTGTATGCCAAGATCTCAAAGTGTGAGTTCTGGATCACTTCTGTGGCATTCTTGGGACATGTGGTGTCCAAGGAGGGTATTAAAGTGGATACGACCAAGATTGAGACAGTTAGAGGCTGGACGCGACCTACTTCACCCACTTAGATTCGGAGTTTTGAGGGATTGGCGGGCTATTATCGACGATTTTTCAAAGTTTCTCTACTATTTCAGCTCCATTGACTAGATTGACACGCTGGGTGTGGATTTTCAGTGGTCTTATGAGTGTGAGGAGAACTTTCAAAAGCTCAAGACTTTGTTGACATGTTCACACAAATAATGAGGAGATAACCATTTTCATAACATTGCACAATTCAAAACAACAAAATCATTATAAAATATCAACAATGATTCAATAAGCCTTTCAAACCATTCTCAATACATCACACAAACAATTAATCATATTGCCTTTCATTACCCCTTTTCATCATTAAAATAAATCAATGTGGACACGTTAACCCCTCACCAATTCCCGTTACTTTCAAACATAACCACAAGGAAATACCTGAATTCCACCTACTTAACAAGGGTTTAGAAATTCACTTGCCTCACAAAATCAAGCGATTACTCGGGACTTGAGCCTTCCCTTTTCGTTGGACTTGCAACTCAAAGAAATCGATTCACATTAACAATCATAATAAGATTTCAAAACTAACAAAACTCAAATTACTAGTTCTATCCCAAACCCAAAAACTCATCTTTATAATAAAGTTTAACATGTCAATTCTCATATTTCCATATTTCAAGTCTTGGGTTAAGTCTCAATTTCGCAATTTAAAAGACAATTGATAATCATGGAATACAATACACTAAAAGAAGGACCCTAAAAAATGAGAAATCGATATCTTTAATCGCTACACAAAACCACTATCCATCCATACTTTAAGCACAATACAATCACCCTTTATTTTGTTATAAAATAATAATCCAATTTTTATCTAATCATGGACCATTAATGTCAGTCACGATGAATGCCCAGTTACTTGACAAAAGGTGATCTATTAATCTATATTCCTCCATCAACACATAATTATTGGTTTATGACCGTCCTTTAAATTGCATAGTCATGCTTAATCTGAATTTGACACAAAAATAAGAAGTAGTACAGGTCACGGTTGCAACAACAATTAAATCACTTTGCTCCTCACTGACAATATAATATTATATTTCCTCTAAAAACTCATACCTAATTTGTTCATATCCTATAAATTATAATACACATGTAGGGGATTGAATTTTATTTGAAACTCTAATAGTTAGTTTCCATATGTGGGTCAAGTAAACTATGAAATTGACCCATGAAAGATTAACTAAAATTAGTTATTTAATAAGTAACCATCAATTAATTAACTATAGTTAAACAAATTTTTAAAATTTCCAAAAATGAGCTTCCAGGTGATTGCATTATCCACCACTAAAAATCATGTTCGTCCTCAAACATAAAGTAGCAGAAGGAAGATAACCAATATTAAAAAAAGTCTAAGTAATCACCCATCAGTCGGTTTCCTCTTTAAAAGTGTGTTTTTTCTTAGGATCATTCTATCAAGATAAACTACTAAGAACTAAACATTCTAGTCAAATTTGATAGATCTACAAATCAAAAGTGATTACCAAGTCATAGGCTAACCCTTCAACACAATCTAAAGTGAAACTCATTGGACCTTAACACAACCATTATGACGAAACTTTTATCACATAACCAAGATAACCTTCAAAATTAAAACTGACTACAGCCAAAAGTGAGCCTCAATCAACCACTAGACACTCATAATGCACATACCATCACATATCTTATCACGATTTCCTTTTTCACAACACAATCTTTTCACGAGCTTAAGTTATAAAAATTTGATCTTCAGACATCGGGTACCTATCAAGGGTGAATCAAACTTATCTAACCCAAAGAAGAATAAGATCAAGTAACCACCTAAAAAGCGGTACACCCCAATATGGAGAACCTTTATCAATATTATCGGATAACTATAACTATTCACAGAAGCTCTTTTATAAGTTCTCCTATGCAAGGTTGTGCGTGTAGAACTACCGATATACTTTAGCTATCCCAAACAACACCAATTTTTTTATAACTTAAATAACCAAGTACGCTCAATAATGTCACCCTACTAAGAGAACAATCCTTGGATCGATACACCGAATCCACCACTAGAAATTCACCCGAATATGTGGAAACATGTAAAGGCATAGACAACTAATCACACTTCAAATAATATCCAAAATGAAGTGCATGGTTACATCAGAATATACAAAACCAAAGTCAAATAACACTAGATACTTCTTCAATAGTTCCCATATTCAACATTTTCATTTATATGACTCTATCTTTTAAATTTTGTAGCTACCCACAATCACCAATCTAGTGGCGATTATAATTGCTCACATACTTGTTTTATCAAGCCACATATGTTATTCACAGTACTTCACTAAGCTCAACACTTTTAATACTAACATAACATCATAGACACACCAACAATCTACCTTACACTTAACCCGTCACTAGTGTCAAAATTTTCTTAGCACACATTATCGCTTCTAAAATTTTTGAACAATGGTTCCCTCTCTTTCCATTTAAGCATTTTATGACAATTGCATGTCACACCCAATACTTATAGAACTTATTTAAAATCTAAATTACTTTACCATCGAGATACAACAATTGAATCACTTTCAGTGTCAGTTCCACGTAATCCTTCAGATACAAAATTTTAACTAATATTTAAAACCATCATATACCTCATACCAACACTTAAGAAAGTTTTTATCGCTACAATAATTCGATATATTATAACCTCATAAACTCTACTCACTTTAACATTTCTATGTAATACATCATAATAATTTGTATCAACAAAGTAATTTCAATCCCCTCAAATCCTCATCAATCATGTAAAACTGTAGGTCCACACCGTTGAACATCAATAAGTTACCTATAATAATTTGATTATTCTAGCTTGACATAATTAACCACATGAAATCTTCCATACATAGTTGTTTCCCACCCAACTAATTAAAATTCAATCATTAGAAAAGTCGATGTTAACTTCCTAGTGAGTTCGTAGCGAACTAGTTCACATTTCACTCATATCTATCCTCATAGGCAAAAATCACTAAATCCTTCAACTACATACCAAGGGCTTATATGATAGTTCTTATTCATTCACTTTTCTTAAATTCTTCCTATGACACAAAATTCTAAATATCTTGAACCCTTCAATATACAAGAGTGTTGTTCCTTTTGTAAACTCGCTTACCAATCTTATTGTTTGGCCAACAAAGCCTATCATTTTTACCTTATCCTCTAAACAAAAACATTATGCAAAACCCCTCTTAGTTATAACAATCAAAAGTGATCAAATTTACCACTCAAATTATTTCTAGTCCTTTCAAATGGTCAAGACCCTGTCCAGTTGATTATTTCTTACCTTACTAATCCACACCTTGACAAAATAAACTATCATGACAATAAACTCGCAATTCAAACTTGATATATTCTTTCCAACCTTGTAACATTATCTCATAATCTATCAACTTTAGCACATACATCGAAGATCTTTATGGATTCACGCATCTTAGCCTATAACTGATCGCTTCTCCACTAATCTTACCATATCTTTCATTTAAATTCCAACAGTACATGTTACAAAACTCAAAAATCATAAATGAACTTCTCACTACACTCGAGTCAAACATATGTAGACTTCTTTCTCAAACCTTATCCAACAACTTTTAACTGATATAAATGACGTGTAACACTATCCCAATAATTTGGGTATGACATATGAAACCACGTGTCTCTATACGTTAATTCTCTATCCCTTTGAAGATACCTCTTTAGACCTTGCAATAAGAGAAAATATTCTTGCTCTCACACTCTAGCTCCTTCAAATTCTATTCGAGCACTGCTTCAACACCTCTAATAACTTTTGTAACATCTCGTAACTCGAAATAGCTAGGAATAAGCTAAGAAGACAACAATATTCACTTTAGGAAAGAAAGGGGAAAATTTTGAAAATTCCCTAAGTTAAAACAGTGAGTTTTGGTCATTTTCAAATGGCCATAACTTCTAACTCAGAATGACTTAGAATCGGTTCTATATACGATTGGAAAGATCTTTCCAATTGCACCAATTTTGTAAGATTTTGATATTATGAGGGATATATGTCTTTCGGAAGTTAGGTTGTTGCAGTGAGGAAAGTCCAATTATGTATTATAGTAAGGGCAAACATGTCTTTTCTTCCAACTATTTCCTAATTTGTTCTAAATGTTTATTAGGGGTAAAACTAAGTCTTATGTAAGTTTTAGAAAACTATTCACGCTTAGGGCTTGGGAGAAAAGAGAAGAAAAGAAGAAAAAGGGAGAAAAATTCAAGAATTCATCAAGAACGCCAAGATCTTTGAGTTGAATTCATCGGGGGTGATCCCTTTGAAAGGTATGTGAGATATTTATGTTTTGGGTTAGTTCACCCACACACCAACGTGTTTTATACATCAAATTTTGTGTAGATTGAATGATGAACATTGAAGTTATTGATGAACAATTGTTGTATTCTTGTTAGTTGAGTTATAGTGTGCCTTTAGTTGATTTTATTTATGATTTTCAGGTTGTTTTTGAGTATAATCTATAGGGTATTGAGAGTATTAGTGTTTCTATGTGTTTGAGAAAATATCCATGGAAGGTTAGAAGGTTTAGAGATGAATAACGGAGAAGCAAAGTCAAAAATCCCGTTTGACAGGCCCTGAGGCGCCACGCCTACCTGAGACCCTCAGGATAGGCTCTGTTCGACAGGCCCTGGCGCGCTGCGCCAGCCAGATACCCTCAAGACAGCTTCTATCAATCCATCTCTAGCGCTCCACGCCTCTCAGAGCGCCAAGGACGCCTGAAGACCCCGTTCTTTCCCCATATTTTCGTACTAGTTCCTAAGTGATGTACGCACGTTTCTTAGTTGATTCCAACACTCTAAGGTACATCTAAACATCATGAAGTCATCCATAAACATGAGATCATGAACCTTGAATTCATAATTCAATTCAAGGAAAGTTAAGATCTAAGTCAGAGGAGTTAAGAGTCGAGTTTTGAAAGTTAAGAAGCAAGTCAAAGTAAGTTCCTAAATTTTTTATGAGTCTTAAACAAACATTTTAAATTTCTTTTTAGGCTCAAGCTACAAGTTGATCAAGGAGTAAAGAGTTGAGCGAAATTATCAAAAGTTATAAGGGTATTCCCTTAGAGTTAAGCTGCAATTTAAGCAAAGAGTAAAGAGTTGATTCATTTCTCAAAAGTTATAAGGGAACTAAGTATTCCGTAAGAGTTACAATTGTTTTTCACATTTTGAGCAAGAAAGGAAGCTAGACTTCCAACAGAGCCTTTGGCTAGTTTTGGTAAAGAGGAAACCATGATTTTCAACATAGCTTTTAAAAGCTAAGTTTGAGAAAATTACCTCAAACTAGAAAACAAGTTATTTTTAAAACATATGAGATAAGTATTTTGGGAGTAGTATTGAGCATCGATATGGGGACGCAAGTTCATACCAACTCAAACCCCCATAATACATGTAGCCAACATGCACAGAGGAAAGGTCCTACTTTTTAGATGATTCGTTAATGTTTTTAGCATAGACTAGGGGATCCACTTAGTAGTTCAGGTTCTATACCGACGACAAGGTATAGGACGGTCATCTTTCAACGTGACGTAAGACGTTGTACCATCTCTTAGGCTTATAGTGATGGTTTTCGGTTAGAGAATCTCCCACATGAACTATATTACTTTCATATATAAGTAAAGTTGAGGTTTTTATTTCATTTCTTTAACGAACTAAGTTGTTTACACTGTTTTATAAGCTTTATATATATACTGCTTGTGTCTTTACTGCTTTTTATATTGAGTTTAGTATTTCATGAGTTGAGTAGAGCAAAGGTAAGTTCTTTGTAATCCTTTCAAGCTTTAAGTTGATGTTTAGCATTCCAATTCGCATACTCGTACAATGTACTGTAGCCAGTTGGCCTGGATCATCTTATGATGCAGACGCAGGTAACCAGGATAAATATCTAGAGCCTTGTTGATCCATTTTGAGCATCCTTAGTCAGTGTTGAGCCTCCTTTCATTATGGAGGACATCTTTATTCTCTTTCTAGTATTTCATTTATAGGATGTTATGGGGTCTGTCCCAACATCAATCTTAGTATTGTAGAGGCTTCCTAGACACTCAGATAGTCAGTTTGAGTCTGTTATTTCTGTATTTTAAATTATTTTCTTATGAGACTTAAGTGCCAGTTTGGCCAATTTATTATTTCTTTAAGTTATATCATGAGACAGTTTTATTTGATTTAAGTCTTCCATTGAGTTAAGTAAGTCAAGCCAAGGGTTCGCTCAACACCAGTAATGGACATTGGGTGTCCGCCACGTCCAGGGTGTATAATTGGGGCGTGACAACTTTCCTTGCAATCAAGATACTCATCAAATAGTATAAAACCCAAGTTTTAAATACTTACAAGTCGTCATTAAAACACCAAATTTGTTTAACCAACAATCTTTATTACATAATTGCATCTCAATCACAATTCATCAGGAACTCTTATTACCATCATGCTCAGCTAGCTTTTGTCATCACCACAAAGAAAATCTTTTCATAAATATGACACCTTAATCTAGTTATACCAACTAAAATCAAAGGACTAACTTAACATTATATGCCTTTTCTTACTAAAATTCTCCAATTTCGTTCACCCAAGTATACTCATTATGAATTTCTTTACCCATAAGTTTGTTATTTCGATAACAATCTGCTCATTTGGAGCTTAGGATAACATTATCTGACTTCATTTAGAATTTTGGGATACACTTCACAACCTAAATGTATTAATATCATACCAAATATCCATCACTAAAATTTCCCTTATGAATAATGCTTAACGCATTCGTCTTGAGTAACAAGCTTGTTGGTTTTTCCAATGTGAATACAATATGGAATCTCATTATACAAACATGTGATACAACTGATAACTCTTTTCGTAGTTAATAATTGAACTTGACATCAACGTATCAATTTCAGTATACAACTAGTACCACATTGTGAAGACTGCTAAATCCACCACTAGAACACAACATGCCTATCGAGAATATTGTAGCCAAATAGCCTACACATTCCTAACCCAGTGAGTAACTAACACACACTACAAAATATGTTCGGTCTCTCTTCAAAAAAATATGTATCCCTTGTAGATCAGGCCAATAACAAGAGTAACACATTCTCTAACTCTGAAAAAGTAACAATGGCACAAATATAATAGTCGTTGTAACATCCCGTATCCAAACAGACCAAAAATCAGCTTTTCAGAAAATCTGCAGGTGCAATCAACAATCAGTATTGACGAACAGTAGTATGATCGACGTCCCGTACTGTACATTCGTTGTTTGCCACAGAAACTCTCCCAAAACTCAGTTTAGAAAAATTGGCTAAGTTTCGACCCACGGACAGACCTACGATCCGTAAGTCAGACTACGGTCTATAGTCTGTGTCCGTGGATCAAGACACCATTTAAACCAGCCTCTGACAAGAACCAGGGTTGACCATCACGGACGGTCTTTCGATCTACGGTCGGTAGGTCTGACCGTAGGTGGAAGTTAGCAGTCAGTTGGGGGAAAATATTGTTGGGTAAACTTCACATGGTCATAACTCTTAGCACAAAATGAATTAGGTGTCCCATGGCATACCAAAAGATAGAAAATTGAATTATCTTTCCATAGACACCGACCTTGCTAAATTCAGACCTTTGAGTAAAATGTTATGCCCGTTTTAGTAAAGGTCTGTCGAACAGACCCAAACGATGGACCGTCGATTAAACGACGGCCGATCAGTCCAGGTCGTTGTTTGGTGTGACAACAATTAACTCAGGGGTCTTTTGGTATTTTCCCACTTTGTTTAAACCCTAAGATACGTCGTTTTGACCCTAAATCATCAGATTTTAGTCAGTTTAAGCGTAGAAACAGAGCAAGAACTTACCTAAGTCAAAATCACAAATCAAAACTTAGAAAATTAGAAGCTAGAGAGGAGAATAAGGTCAAGAACCCTAGTTCAAGAACGCAGCAAGGTTCCTACAGTTCATCCCCAAAATCTAAATATTTCTTTGTGGATTTCATCACCAGATTTGCGGGATTTCACTAGTGGGTTCCTTTCACCCATTAGATCCCTAGTTTTAATTCAGATTCTTGATTCTCATATCATGATTAAACCTAGGGTTTCTAGAAATTCAACAAATCTTCATTAATTAATTAGGTATATGTTCCAAATCAGATTTCCATGTTATTACTCAGATTATTGCATGAATTTCAGAACCCTAGCTATGTATTTCTTTAGTTCTTGAATTACACATGCTAGTTCAGATATTTCAATTACTTCAGATATACATGCCTCAGTTCTTAGTGCATCATTATTAGATTAATTGTTGCATTCCAAGTTTGCATGTGCAATTTTGAGCTATCTAGTATTCACATAAACTCAGTCATAATCAGCTAAATACATAATTCGTTGGGAGTAGCATAATACCAAGTCGGACTAGGGTTCAGCGTACCCAAATAGTCCCAGAACTACTAGCCAAGTAGGTTGTAAGTCCCCTCTGTGGGCATTAGTTTAGTTATCATGCCAGCATGCCTTTATACCTATGGCAGGGTATATTGGGTCCTCTCGATGGGGCGTATACCTCGGACTCCACATTTAGCTCATGTGGTTTTATTATCGGTTATTAGTAGCTCTCACAGTTCAGTCAGACTCTATTGCATTGACCATTTATCACTATATTCAATATTCAATTTCAGCATGTTATAAACTGGTCATTGCATTCAGTTATCTCAACATTCAATATATCATGTTAAGATTTCTATACTTGCTTTTGTGGTTGTTCAGTTATGTTTTATTTCAGCTTTACTCTATCCTACATGCTCAGTACCTTCAAGTATTGACGCATACGTGCGCTACATCTTCTCGTGATGTAGGTTACGGTTCTCAGCATCAAGATCGCGCTTAGATCGATTTCTGATGTCCAGTTCAGCAGATTCAGTGGTGAGTCCTCATTCTCTTAGGACGATAGTCATGAGTTTCTTTTCAGTGTTTAGTCCTTTAGTTTAAATTTTTGCTAGACTTAGCTAGGGCCTGTTCCAGCATTTCTAGTCAGTTTAGAGGCTATTTTCAGACATAGTTAGTTTTAACTTAGTATTGAGTTAATAAGTTCCTTGTATTAAACTCGTCAGTATTTCAAATATCTCAGTTATAGAATATGTGTATTCCCCATCTTTTCATTTAAAATTATGATTTAGCTTCCGCATAATTTATTTTCTTTAGTATGCTCATTATCATGTAAGCAGGGTTAGCTTGGGATAACTTGTGGTCCTAAGTCCCGTGTCCGCGTCTCAGGGGTAGATCGGTGCGTGACAGTCGTATTATGACCCCTTTTTATATACAATCAATAAATAAATATATTCTAAACTTGATTGGCACAACATCTTTCTCTACACAAAACATATATGTTATGACAAATAACCAACTGTAGTGTTCAAAGTGGCACTGTTCATTACTTATCCATCATTTTAATCATTTCACTTCCAATTATCTATCTAATCAAGATATTGCCAATACCACACAAGTATTAATTTCTCTGCTAAATAACTATTCCAAAAAATATAACGCGTTCATGAAGAACTGTTCAACCTCATTATTTAAATATTCTTAAAGTGCATCATCGAGAAATCATCTTACTCAACCCATTCAAATTGTTGAATATTATGAATCACTGAACATTCCAAATTTGACTATACATCTTTTTCGTAATTCAATAACTTTCACTTTAGTACTAGCTCTAACATTCAAGACAATACAACACGCCAAATATTCATATAAGGAATTACACACGAGGCATCATATAAACGAGAGAGAATGGAATATAAGAATAAAAATCAAATTGGACAAAAGACGCACGATAGAGATTCAAAGAAATAAGGTTGTTTCATAAAGCTCATTATAGCCTCTCAAAGATAAGTGTAGACGTCTCCGTACCGATCTTCGACACTCTACTTAGACTCGGCTTGTAAACACGTGAGACCTATGAACCTGGGGCTCTGATATCATTTTGTCACGACCCAAAAATGAACGTGATGGCATTTGTCTTATCCCACCAAGATAAGTCAGCCTAAAACTCAACCATTACATTAAAGTGTGGAAATAAAATATAATTAAGTTTATAAAAAACCCTAAAACCTAGTAGTCACATGTACAAGCCTCAAATACAATACATTCAAAAGAAAAAGACAAGTCTCAAATGACATAGTTTCTAGAGTAGAACAAGATCATAAACAGGAGTAAGAAGGACCGTTGAGATGTCAATCGACTACGTCACAAATCTGCAAGAAGCCTTGGAAAAGAAGATAATATATCACAAAGGTCTGGGCTAGTAACCTACAAAAAATTATAGAAACAAGGGGTGAGTACCAAACCACACGGTACTCAGAAAATAAACCTCCATACACGAGTTAATGGGATAGAATACGGGTATTCCTTACACCAAACCGAACCTCCACAACTACAACCTGCATAAAACTAGCACAACCTAATAGTTCACAATTCACAAGCACATAGCTCAGCAACAACACTCTAATAATTTCATATCTTCAACAAAAAACTCATTACTCATCAATCACAAGTTCCACAACTACCACTTGCATAAAATAAATTCAACCTACCAATTACTGCCCGCACCTTAACAACAGTCTAACAATTATATATCCTGAACACAAGTTTAATATTCATCAAATCACAACTTCCACAGAAAGACACTTACAAGATCAGCAACACATAAGATCAAGTTCATGAATGATAAATATATGCAATTAATGAAATGAAATGTCAAATATAGTGATCCATGTTTGACCATATATATAATACACACCCATTGTCTCTAAGTCCAGGATCCATGGGGGGACATATCTGTCCATGTATATATCGAGGGGTGTGATACGACCCTCGATAATTATGGCGCTCGATACGTCCCTCAAAATATAGAATCCATTGCGGAGTGCGATGCGTTCTCGAAATGGTACATCTCTTATCACAACCGTGACTCAGAACCAATGCAAATGACATGTTCACACAAATAATAAAAAGATGACCATTTTCATAACATTGCACAATTCACAACAACAAAATCATGATACATTATCAACAATGATTCAACAAACCTTTCAATCCATTCTCAATACATCACACAAACAATTAATCACATTGTCTTTCATTACCCCTTTTCATCATTAGAATTAATCAATGTGGACAAGATAACACATCATCAATTCTCATTACTCCCAAACATATACCACATGGAAATAGGTGAATTACACTAACTTAACAAGGGTTTAGACTCGGCGTAAGTGCTGCTAACATATACCGCAATGAGTATGGAAAGGAAGAGACGACGAGGGAGGCCAAAATAGATTGTAGTAATAGTAATGGGGAGTGGCATCAGCAACAAAGAAAAAGGTTCACAATTGAAGGAACTTCAGGAGCAGGCAAGGGAAACTTCAAGCAACAATGGTAGCCCTATAAAGATGATGAATGAGCATATGGGTACATCGATGTTGACACGAAGGAGTATTAATTAGAGCTCTGAGGACAGTACATCGAAGACTCCACTAGTTGAGGAGACATCAGCTAGGGTTTTGACGTCAAACACTGTTCCATTGCCTGCTGTAGCACCAATGAATCATGAGCAAAATGAGCAACTAGGAGATCTGCAGGCAGATAAAGGGAAACCATGGGTAAGTCTATTTACTAGGAATAGAGTTGCTAGTAATGGAAACGAATTGACTTACATTACACCTGAATTGGTTAATGGAAATATTATAGTGAAATTGGATGAGAAAGAACAGGAAAAGAAAGAGGAGAAATGGAAACACTCTCTAATATTGTTTGTAATTTTAGAAATGCCTGGATATAATTATATGAAAAGATTTATCACGCAAAGCTGGATTAATGTGGCTAGCCCTACTTTGTATTTCCATGATGAAAGTCATTATGTAGTGAAATTTCAGTCGGAGTCAGATTTGAAGGAGATATTATTCACAAGGCCATATAGTATTAACAATAATCCAATAATTTTGAAAGAATGGACGCCCAACCTTGATTTTAAGGCAGAGTTCCTAGTTGATATCCCAATGTGGGTTAATTTTCCAAAACTACCTCTAAATTGTTGGGGATGCGACTCCTTGAGCATAATTGCAAGTGCAATAGGAATTCCACTATTTGCAGATGAGTGCACTACCAAACAAATAAGGATATCTTATGCAAGAATGTTCATAGAGGTTGATGTAACAAAGCCAATGCCTAATGAGATTACAGTTATGGATGCGCATGGAGAGGCTTTTTAGCAGATTGTCTCACATGACTGGAAACCTTAATATTGTGAAGAATGTTTGATGGTAGGACATAATTGTCACAAGAGGAGGCTCAAGCAACAAGAACAACAACAACCAAAAAGGCAACAACCACCACCAAAGAAGATTTGGAGAGCTAAGGAGATTGTAATCCAGGAGCCAGACAAGATACAAGAGAATGTACAAACAATGCAAGACCAACATAGATCAGTAACTATTGAGTTTACACCAATGCCCACCAGAGGTAAGCAAACAACTACAGGTAATTCAGAGAGTCTAACCATTAAGAGTTATGTACAAACCATATCTGTCCAAAATGGTTTTGAAATTTTACAACCTACAGTAGCTGTGTTGGCTACATCACCATTTCCTAATGATGGAGGTTGCACCTCCTCCAATAATTGATGAGTTGGTTAGTATTGAATGTAAGGGGTATTAATAAGAAATAAAGATTTAAATACTTATATAAAGGAAAATCATATAAAACTAGTTGGGCTGGTAGAAACTAGAGCAAAGATGAATAAGGTGGATGTTATATCCCAAAGAATAGCTTCTTGCTGGAGTTTGATACACAAGTATGCAAGTGCTTTGAATGGGAGAATCTGGATAATGTGGGATGAAAGGGTATTTGAAGTAACTCCGTTAGGTCAAGGTGCACAATATGTCCACTGTAAAGTCTTGAGTAGAGACAAGAAGATCGATTGTTGTATGACTGTGGTTTATGGATACAATACTATAGAGTAGAGGAAAGTGTTGTGGAATGACATCAGATCCATGGCTAGTCCTCAACCTTGGCTTGTGTGGGGAGATTTTAATGCTCTTTTGCAAAATCAAGATAGACTTAATGGAGCCCCTGTCACAAGGGCTGAAATAACGGATTTTGCTGATTGTGTACAAGACTTGTTCTTGAATGAATTACTTTAGAAAGGAGAATTTTATTCATGGTCTAATATAGCAGGCTAGACAGGGCTATAGGAAATGATGAATGGAAGATGCAGTATGTACAACTGGTAGTAGAATACAAACTGCCTCATATATCAGATCACTCTCCTATGCTGTTGGATATGAAAATAAAGCCAAGTAACATTCAAACCCTATTTAGGTTCTTTAATATGTGGACAAGACATGAGGAATTTGAACCAATAGTGCAAAGAAGTTGGTCAGGCAGCATACCAGGTAATAAATTAAGGTGCATTTTGGCACAAATTAAAGGAATTAAAGCCTCGTCTCAAAAAGCTAAATGATAATAATTACAGAGGTGCTACTGAGAGGATTTATTACATCAGAAATACTTTAATGATTGTACAATTGAACATATCAAAAAAATTTACTGATAGCTTGGCATTGAAAGAGAAAGAGTTGTTAATTCAATTAGAAAAGTGGACAAATATTGAAGAGAGCATTAACCAACAAAAATCAAGGGCAATGTGGATTAAATTGGGGGATTCAAACAATAAATACTTCACGGAAATGATTAAGGAGAGGAGACATAGGAAGCAGATTATTGAACTAACAACTGTAGTTGGTGCAAAACTTGTGGAACATGATGAAATTCGAAAAGAGATAATAACATTCTACCAATCTTTAATGGGAACTGCAATGTTAAATGTTACTGCTGTGAGTAGGACTATCATGAACACAGGACTAACTTTGAATCACACTCAACAACTGACTTTATGTGCAGAGGTAACTGAGAAGGAAATTTATGAGGAATTGTGCTCAATAGGTGATGATAAGGCTCAAGGTGTAGATGGATACAATGTTTTTTTTTATAACAAGGCATGGCCAATAATCAAGCATGATATCAATGAAGAAGTAAGGGAGTTCTTTAAGACTGGCAAATTATACAAAGCTGTTAATTGTACATTTGTTACGCTGCTGCCTAAGGTACCAAATACATCAAATATTAGAGAATATAGACCCATAGCTTTTTGTACTGTACTTTATAAAATCATAGCAAAGGTGTTGGCTAATCGAATTCAGAAGGTGATAGCAACTGTGATTTCAGAAGCTCAGGCAGGTTTCATTCCAGGGAGGAAAGGAGAAGACAACATCATTCTTGCACATGAACTAGTACAAGCATACAATAGGAAAAATGGTTCACCTAGATGAATGATAAAAGTGGATATTCAAAAAGCATATGATTCTGTTGACTGGAGGTGCTTAGAACAAGTAATAGTAGGATTGGGATTTCCTAAGAGATTTATAGAGTGGGTAATGGAATGTGTAACCACTGTTTCTTACTCAATTTTAATCAATGGATAACTGACCAGACCTTTTGAGGCAGCTAGAGGATTAAGGCAAGGAGATCCTATGTCTCCATTTTTGTTTGCTATAGTCATGGAATATTTGAGCAGAAATTTAAATGACTTGGCAAATCACAGGCAGTTCAAATATCATCCAAAATGCAGCAGGCTCAAGATTACTCACCTAAGCTTTGCAGATGATCTACTATTGTTTGCAAGAGGAGATCCAGAATTTGTTTACATGTTGCAGGAAAAGTTTTCTGTATTCACTGCAGCTTCAGGATTGCAAGCAAATCAATCAAAAAGTGCTATGTATTTTGGAGGGTTCTCATGTATGGTTCAGAATCAAATTCAGCAGTATTTGGGCTATAGTTTTTGAGAACTTCCGTTTAGATATCTAGGAGTTCCTTTGGCCACCAAAAAACTTAGCATTGTTCAATGGCAACCTTTGATTGATAGAATTGTGGCAAAAATTTCTTCCTGGACAGCAAAAAAAGTATCTTATGCTAGGAGAGTACAACTAGTTAGGACAGTGATATTTGGATTTCAAGCTTATTGGGCTCAAATATTTGTGATGCCAGCAAAAGTGATGAAAATAATCCAAGCGTGTTGTAGAAGTTATATCTGGTCATGAGCAAATATGATCATAAAGAGAGAAGTTGTTTCATGGGATAAGATGTGTACACCAAAATCTACTGGAGGCTTGAACATGGTGAATTTAAAAGTTTGTAACAGAGCAACCATATTAAAAATGTGTTGGGATATAGAACAAAAGCAAGACAAGCTATGGATAAAATGGATTCACAGTTACTACATCAAAGGCCAAAGTATGGAAGAGGTCAGAGTTCTTGCTCAAGCTTGTTGTATGGTTAGAAAGGTTCTGGGGCATAAGAGATGTTGCATATATTCCATAATGAAGCCGCATGGAATAAAAGTATGATCAGTCAAGCTTATAAACAAATACTTGGCAGTTTTCCGAAGGTAGAATGAAAAAATCTTATTTGTTCTAACTCAGCAAGGCCAAAAATCTATCTTTACACTATGGTTGCAGGCTCAAAATAGGCTCCTCACAAAAGATAGAACGCAGAAATGGAAAATGCAAGTGGAACCTGTATTTGCTATGTGTAAGCAAGAAGAAGAAACAAGAGATCATTTGTTCTATGATTGTATATTTGCTAGCATGCTGTGGAGGAGGCTACTGCAATGGATAAATCAAAATTCTAAGAGTTGTGCAATTGTTAGTCAACAATGGATCATAGTAAAGTCTAAAGGTAAAAAGTCTCAAGCACAAGCCTGAGATTGATTTATGCAGAGTATATATATGCACTATGGAAGGAGAGGAATAAAAGAATTTTTTAGAAGCAAGAGACCACAATGGAGAATATAGCCAGAAGAATAGCATGTGTATGTTGTGTTAGAACTAATATAGCAGTCAGACTTTTCTTAGATAAATGTAGTTTTTAGAATGTGTTACTGTTTTGTTATCTGTTTATTGAGATAGCTAGTAGAGTGTTGCTGGCTTAACTTTTAATTACTATTTTGGTGATTAATCAAATTTCTAATTACCAAAAAAACAAGTGTGTAAAAATCCATTGTCTCAAACAATCAAGTGATTACTCCGGGACTTGAACCTTTTCTTTTCGTTGGACTTCACACTCAAAACAATATTTTCACATTAATAATCATAATAATATTTAAAAACTAACAAAACTCAAATTACTACAGCTCTAGCCTAAACCCAAGAAATCACCTCGATTTATAATCAAGTTTAACATGTCAATTCTCATATTTCCAAATTTCAAGCTTAGGGTTATGTCTCGATTTCGCAAAATATAAAGACAATTGATAATCATAGAATATAATACACTAAAATAGGAAAGAAAATGAGAAATCAGTATCTTAAATCGCTACACAAAACAACTATCCATCCATAGTGTAAGGACAATACAATCACCCTTTATTTTATTATAAAATAATCATCCAAATTTTTATCTAATCACATGGACCATTAATGCCAGTCACGATGAATACCCAATTACATGACAAAAGGTGATATATTAATCTATATTCCTCTATCACCACATAATTATTGGTTTATGACTGTCATACAAATTGCATGGTCATGCTTAATCCTTAATTTGACACAATAAAAAACTAATACAGGTCACAGCTGTACCAACAATTAATTCACTTTGCTCCTCGCTGACAATGTAATATTATATTTCCTCTAAAAACCCATACAAAATTTGTTCATATCCTAGAAATTATAATACACATATAGGGGATTGAATTTTATTTGAAGATCTCACATGAATTCCATCGTCTATGCCGCAGGTAACTCCTCACCCCTTTTCTCTTTCGTAAATTATGATCATAAAAAAAATCTCAACCCTAATAGTTAGTTTCCATATGTGGGTCAAGTAAATAATAAATTTGTCCCATTAAAGATCAACTAAAATTAGTTATTTAATAAGTAACAATCAATTAATTAACTATAGTTAAACGAATTTTCAAAATTTCCAAGAATGACCTTCCCGGTCATTACACAAATATGAGAACCAACAAAAAAAATGTCATGTATTATGTTATAACTTTAAAAAAAATGTAGTTGTTCTTTACATGTCCATATGACATCTAAGAAAATTAAGTGGAATACACGTGCAAAGCACATCTTGTTAGATGACAAGGAAAATACACAAAAATTATCGTCTATAAGGTCATATTAGTGTGATACGACTAATTACATGATTGAACCTCATTAAATTAAAATAAATATATAAATTATTGCATTTAACTATTAAAATTTTCATTCAATGTCATCATAGGCTTGTGTTATTCAGAGATATATATAATGCTCCACACTAAAATTCACAAAAGAATTTGTGCAAAGCTTATTATTCAAATGTTCGCTTAGAATTTCTAAATTGATAATCATTTTCAACGCATGTATCAAAAAACTAGTATATATATATATATATATATATATATATGATTGGATCGAAGAATTTCGTTAATGGTTGAATTATGTTGATGTTGACAGAAAATAATGTGGTAATACTTAAGTAAGGTACATAACAAATAGTTGTAAAAAATTAATATTGATTTATTGAGATGCAAATCATGAAAAATGTCTGACTAAGTAAATAAGTTTGAACAGAAAAGATTTTTTGTTACCTATAATTAGGATTCAATTTTTCTTTAAAAGATTTGGTTCATAAAAGATACATAAATATTAATATATAACCTTTAAAATGACCTGATTGTGTAAGAAGTCTAGTGCTCTATTATTAATATAAATCTTTTTATTGTAAATAAATAAGACTAATTGTTTTTCAACATTTAAGTATGTTAAAAATAGTTTTTGTTTCAAAAATAACAAATATTACATTCAAATAAAATACTAAATTTGTATATTATTATATCTACAAAATAGTTATAAAAATTTATATGACAATTGATTGTAGTGACGATTAACGATGTTGATTGTGTGTTCTAATTTGGGATGGTGTTGACTGATGTTGCTATTTTTTTATAGTATTTAGTGGTATAGTGGTTGGCAGTAGTGATTAGTTAAGGTTGTTGGTGGTGATAGTTGATAATTAGTAGTGGAATTATATTAATAGGTAATGTTGGTTGTAAATGATGATGATTGTTAGCTATATATAATTAAATATCGATAGTGATAAGTGGAAGTACTAATTGTTGGTGATAATTACAAATGATGATCAATGATGGTGATGATAGATTTTGTTGATTGATCATACAAGAAATTTATTATGGGCAAAAGACAATAAAATTAACAAATCTTCAAATTATCTGGTCCGAGAGGATAATCAGTCACACTGCGACTAAGACACGACTCTTTTCCTCTGGCTACTAAGATTTTTCAGTTCGCCTAAGAGTTCTAAGGTTTTTTCTTGGCAATAAGCATGTACTATTTTAGTGTAACTTGAGTTAATTAATTGATAGTTAATGGACTAAAGTAATCATTTAATAATACTCTATACACCATGGGCTAAAGTGAATTAAATTATTTGTGTTTAACGTATAGGACATAACTGAAAAGGGTAAAGAGGAGAACGTGTGACCTTGAGAGAACGAGAGAACTGACTGCGAAAAAAACAATAACAAAGGAGAACTTTGTGAATCAGGTAAAGTAATCGAGCTTTTCTTCCCTTGCACTATAATTAATATATATATTGGATGGTCTGCATATTTTTATTTGATTTTTTTGGAAAAATTAAGGTGTATTGTGGGAATAGTGAAAAGGGAAAAAGACAAAAGACATTAATGGGGTGAACATAAAGTAAGGTTAATTGAATTTTTCAATTGAAAAGTTGTCAGATTCACTGTAATCCTTAAACAATATTTGATTATTTATTTAATTTTCCTAAGAGCATTAACCATTGTTTTAATGTTATTATTAGGTTAGTATAGTAGTAGTTATGATAAAGGGAATGTGGCAGTAATAATTCATATGATGCACAGGTTCTGGAAAAAAATCTGAGACAAGAAACAGTGTAACACTATTATTATTATAATATATTTTAGGGCGTCAATTGGCCGGTTAATGGAAATTGAATGGTTCGTAGTTCATAAATATATTTATATTTTCTATACATTTTGCACTATAATTTCCAGTTAGGTTAAGTCACGAAATTTTGAGGAATTTTATACACTGTCAGTGGTTATGTGTTAAGCATAGGATGTAAATTGAGGGTCGGAATATAATATAATTATCTTTTAAGATAAAAAGGTGTTGGAATGTTTTGTTTTTGGTATAAAATTAAGTATTGATATTGTATTAAATGAACACCGTTAAAATGATGATATTGGAGAAGTTGAAGCTTAACCCTATGCTTGAAACTAAGAAACCTATACTAATATGGGTGTTATTAGTTTAGAAATCTTATTGTGTTTATGTGCTTGGGTATATTGCATTAATTTGGAAGTTCAACGGAAAGGGAAGGCTCAAGTCCCAGAGTGATTATTCGGTTGGCCAAGGCAAGTAGATTTCTAAACCCTTGTTAAGCGTATGAAATTCGTGTATTTCCTTGTGTGATGGTTGAGAATGATTTGGAGGCTTATTGCTTATTTGTTGGTGTTGTAACACAGTTGCATTGTTGTAAATTGTGCCTTGTTATAAAAATGGTTATCTCCTTTTTTTTTATTTGAGCATGTCATTTACATTGGTCTAAGACATGGTTGTGATAAGTGTTATGTGATAAGAGGATGTACCATTTCGAGGGTCGTATCACGCGCTGCGATGGATATTTTACTTTGCGGGACATATTGCACGCCGCGATGGTTACTATTATCGAGGGTCATATCGCTCGCCGCGATGGATGCATGAACAGATATATTCTGCGTGGGTCCTAGACTGAGAGAAAACAGGTGTGTATCATTAGGGTAGTCATACATCACTATACTTGACGTTGCATTTCATGGCCTTGCACATTTTATAATTAATGAACTAAAGCTTCTGTTTTGCTGATTTCGTGAGTGCTTTTCTGTGAAACTTGTGACTGTTGAATTATGAGATGTTATTAAGAATATGTAACATGTTGGAGTGTGTTTGTTGGGTTGTGTGCTTTGTAAATTGTGAACTGTTAGGTTGGAAAGGTTGTATGCATGTTGTAGTGTGGAGGTTCAAAAGGGTGTAAGGAGTACCCGTATTTTGTTATCTTATCTTCTGTTTAGAGGTTTGTATGTTGGGTACCGTGTGGTTTGGTACTTACCCCTTGCTTCTACAATTTTTTTGTAGGCTACGACCCTGGATCTTCGTGATACCTTCCATTCTCTTCATTTCCGAGGCATCTTATGGAGAATTGTGAGGTAGCTGCTTGTCACCTCAGCGAACCTTCCTACTCAAGTTTATGACTTTGTTTTTATTTGAAAAAATAATTTTAATTTAGACTCATGTTTAATTTAAATTCTAGTAGTTACATTAGTGGCTTGTGCATGTGACAACCTGGTTTTAGGGATTGAATTAAGTTGACTTGTTTTCGTAATAGAAACTGTTATTGCACTTTTGTTTATTTTTGCACTTTGTTACATGTTGTATTTTAGGCTGACTTGTCTTGGTGGGATAAGATAAGTGTCATCACACTCGTTTTCATAGGTCTCACGTGTATACAAGTTAAGTCTACGTAGAGTCTCAAAGATCGGTATAGAGACGTCTGTACTTATCTCTGAGAGGCTATAAAGACTATTAGGAAACTTTCTTTTCTTAATTCTTTCTCATCGTGCATCATTATCTTTTCTTTGTACTGAGTTATTGTATACTCTTTTGACTGATTACGATGACTATAACTAATGTTACTGGTGGTAGAGGGGAGGCACTTCCCGAGGCAGATATTGAGGCCCCAACTAGGGGTTGGGGTAGATCTAGAGCTAGAGGTCGTGCTCGTGGTACAACACTAGCCAAACGTCCAAGCCGTGGAGCAGCACCAGTGAGAGGTCGTGCTAGAGAGGTCTCTCCAGAGCCTCTGATTGATGACAGAGAGGACCAGGTTCCTTCAGAGCCTGCAGTCACACCTTTGCTTCAGGATACATTATTGAGGGTGTTAAGTGTGATGGAGGGCTTTACTCAGGATGGTGGTGCAACCGCCACACCACATGACTCTCAAACCCAAGAGCAGCAGCAAGCTCCAGTTGTTCAGGATGTGATGGAGCAACTACCAGTTGTTCCCGCGATTGAGAATGATGTTGCACTAGCAGTTGGTGGTCAAGTTGCACTAGTGGTTGTTCTGACAGAGGATGATCAGCGTAGGTATGAGAGATTTCAAAAGATGGACCCACCACAGTTTCAGGGTGGGAAGACTGAGGTTGCTCATGAGTTTCTGACTACATGTCGAGAGTTGCTAGAGGTGGTTGGATTAGCTGAGTCACATGGGGTTTGATATGCTACACTCAGGCTTTGTGGGCCAGCTAAAGAGTGGTGGAGGACTTATTCGGGGTCTTTGCCAGTTGGATCTCCTCCACTGACTTGGGAGAAGTTTTATAGTGCATTCCATGATCGTTTTATCCCTTTGAGCGTGTGAGAAGAGAGTCGCTTGAGGTTTGAGAATCTGAGACAGGATGGTTTATCGATTACATAGTATGAGGCACATTTTTGCCTGTTGTCTAGGCATGTGTTGGCCATTATTCCAGATGAGACTGAGAGGATCTACCAGATTTGTGAGGGGATTGACTTTCTGTGTCAAGTAAACTCTGTTTTGGGCATTTAGAGTGGTAGGGTGTTAGTGGTTCTTATCTTAGCAAGGTCATCTCCTTTATATGTGCTCAGCGGTTGGTGGAGAAAGGGTGTTTGTCTTACTTAGCTTTTATTCGGGATACTAGTGTTGAACCACCTCCCATGGACTTTGTTCCTGTTTTTTAGGAGTTTCCCGATGTATTGCCTTCTTATATTCCAGGTGTTGCGCCCGATAGGGATATTGATTTTGCAATTGATTTGGAGTCGCGCACTAAGCCTATTTATATCCCTCCCTACCGTATGGCTCCAACAGAGTTGAAAGAGTTTAAGGATCAGTTGCAGGATTTATTGAGTAAGGGTTTTATTCGCCCTAGTGGGTAACCTTGGGGTGCCCCTATATTGTTTGTGAAGAAGAAGGATAGGACTATGGGGATGTGTATTGATTACAGACAGTTGAACAAGGTAACAGTGAAGAATAAGTGTCCTCTTCTATGTATTGTTGACTTATTTGATCAGCTACAGGGAGCATCATTGTTATCTAAGATTGATTTGAGGTCTTGGTATCATCAGTTGAAGATTAGAGCATCAGATATCCCTAAGATAGCTTTTCGGACCCGATATAGGCATTATGAGTTCCTAGTGTTGTCCTTCGGATTGACTAATGCCCCTGCAACATTAATGGAGTTAATGAATGGGGTGTTTCGACCATACCTTGATTCTTTTGTGATGTTTTTATCGATGACATCTTGGTTTACTCAAAGACTGAGGAGGACCATGTCAGACATTTGAGGATTGTACTTCAGAGGTTGAGAGAAGAGAAGTTGAATGCCAAGATCTCAAATTGTTAGTTTTGGCTTACTTCTGTGGCATTCTTGGGACACGTGGTGTCCAAGGAGGGTATTAGAGTGGATACGGCCAAGATTGAGGTAGTTAGAGGCTGGACGCGACAAACTTCACCCACTGAGATTCAGAGTTTTGAGGGATTGGTGGGCTATTATCGATGATTTTTTCAAAGTTTCTCTACTATTTCAGCTCCATTGACTAGATTGACTCGCCGGGGTGTGGGTTTTCAGTGGTCTTATGAGTGTGAGTAGAACTTTCAAAAGCTCAAGACTTGGTTGACATGTTTACACAAATAATGAGGAGATAACTATTTTCATAACATTGCACAATTCAAAACAACAAAATCATGATACAATATCAACCATGATTCAATAAGCCTTTCAAACCATTCTCAATACATTACACAAACAATTAATCACATTGCCTTTCATTACCCCTTTTCATTATCAGAATTAACCAATGTGGACACGTTAACCCATCACCGATTCTCGTTACTTTCAAACATACACCACAAGGAAATACATGAATTTCACATACTTAACAAGGGTTTAGAAATTCACTTGCATCAAACAATCAAGCGATTACTCGGGACTTGAGCCTTCCCATTTCGTTGGACTTGAAAATCAAAGCATTTGATTCACATTAATAATCATAATAAGATTTCAAAACTAAAGGAACTCAAATTACTATAGTTCTAGCCCAAACCCAAAAACTCACTCTTTATAATAAATTTTAACATGTCAATTCTCATATTTCCACATTTCAAGTCTAGGGTTAAGTCTCAATTTCGCAATATAAAAGACAATTGATAATTTTGGAATACAATACACTAAAAGAAAGACCCTAAAAATGAGAAATCAATATCATTAATCACTACAAGAAAACAACTATCCATCCATACTTTAAGCACAATACAATCACCCTTTATTTTGTTATAAAATAATAATCCAATTTTTATCTAATCATGGACCATTAATGTCAGTCACGATGAATGCCCAGTTACTTGACAAAAGGTGATCTATTAATCTATATTCCTCCATCAACACATAATTATTGGTTTATGTTCGTCCATTAAATTGCATGGTCATGCTTAATCTGAATTTGACACTAAAAGAAGAAGTAGTACAGGTCACGGTTGCAACAAGAATTAATTCACTTTGCTTCTCGCTGACAATATAATATTATATTTCCTCTAAAAACTCATAACTAATTTTTTCATATCCTATAAATTATAATACACATGTAGGAGATTGAATTTTATTTGAAACCCTAATAGATAGTTTCCATATGTTGGTCAAGTAAATTATGAAATTGACTCATTAAAGATTAACTACCATCAATTAATTAACTAAAGTTAAACAAATTTTTAAAATTTCCAAAAATGACCTTCCAGGTCATTACATTATCCACCACTAAAAATCATGGTCGTCCTCAAACATAAAGTAGGAGAAGGAAGATAACCGATATTACAAAAAGACTAAGTCATCACCCATCAGTCGGTTTCCTCTTTAAAAGTGTGCTTTTTATTAAGATCATTCTATCAAGATCAACTACTAAGATTTAAACTTTCGAGTCAAATTTGATAGATATACAAGTCAAAAGTGATTACCAAGTCATAAGCTAACCCTTCAACACAATCTAAAGTGAAACTCATTGGACCTTAACACAACCATTATGACAAACTTTTCTCACATAACCAAGAGAACCTTCAAAATTAATACTAACTACAGCCAAAAGTGAGCCTCAATCAACCACTAGACACTCATAATGCACATACCATCACATATCTTATCACGATTTCCTTTTTCACAACACAATCTTTTCACGAGCTTAAGTTATAAAAATTTGATCTTTATACATCAGGTACCCATCAAGGGTGAATCAAACTTATCTAACCCAAAGAAGAATAAGATCAAGTAACCACCTAACAAGTGGTACACCCCAATATGGAGAACCTTTATCAATATTATCAGATAACTATAACTATTCACAGAAGCTCTTTTATAAGTTCTCATATGCAAGGTTGTGCGTGTATAACCACCGATATACTTTAGCTATCCCAAACAACACCAAATTTGTTATAACTTAAATGACCAAGTATGCTCAAGAATGTCACCCTACTAAGAGAACAATCCCTGGATCGATACACCGATCCACCACTAGAAATTCACCCAAATATGTGGAAATATGTAAAGGTATAGACAAGTAATTACACTTCAAATCACATCCAAAATAAAGTACATGGTCACATCAGAATATACAGAACCAAAGTCGAATAACACTAGATACTTTTTCAATAGTGCCCATATTCAACATTTTCATTTATATGACTCTATCTTTTAAATTTTGTAGCTACCCACAATCACCAATCTAGTGGCGATTATAATTGCTCACATACTTGTTTTATCAAGCCACATATGTTATTCACAGTACTTCACTAAGATCAACACTCTTAATACTAACTGAACATCATAGACACACCAACCATTTACCTTACACTTAAACTTTCACTATTGTCAAAATTTTCTTTGCACACATTATCGCTTCTAAAATTTTTGAACAATGGTTCCCTCTCTTTCCATTTAAGAATTTCATGACAATTACATGTTTCACCCAATACTTATAGCACTTATTTCAAATCTAATTTACTTTACCATCGAGATACAACAATTGAATCACTTTCAGTGTCAACTCCACGTAATCCTTCAGATAACAAATTTTAACTAATATTTAAGACCATCATATACCTCATGCCAACACTTAAGAAATTATTTATCTCTACAATAGTTCCATATATTATAACCTCATAAACTCTAATCACTTTCAAATGCCTATGTAATACATCATAATAATTTGTATCAACAAAGTAATTTCAATCCCCTCAAATCCTCATCAATCATGTAAAACTGTAGGTACACACCGTTGAACATCAATAAGTTACCTATAATAATTTGAACATTCTAGCTCGACATAATTAACCACATGAAATCTTCCATACATAGTTTCTTGCCACCCAACTAATTAAAACTCAATCATTAAAAAAGTCGATGATAACTTCCTAGTGAGTCTGTAGCGAACTAGTTCACATTTCAGTCATATCTATCCTCATAGGCAAAAATCAGTAAATCCTTCAACTTCAAACCAAGGGCTTATATGATAGTTCTTATTCATTCACTTTTCTTAAATTCTTCCCATGATACAAAATTCTAAATATCTTGAACCCTTCAATATACAAGAGTGTTGTTCCTTTTGTAGACTCGCTTACCAATCTTATTGTTTGGCCCACAACGCCTGTCATTTTTACTTTATCCTCTTAACAAAAACATTATGCAAAAACCCTCTTAGGTATAACAATCAAAAGTGATAAAATTTACCACTCAAATTATTTCAAGTCTTTTCACCCAACTATTTCCTAATTTGTTTTAAATGTTTATTAGGGGTATAACTAAGCCTTATGTCAGTTTTAGAAAAGTATTCACGCTTAGGGCTTGGGAGAAGAGAGAAGAGAATTCATAGAAAAAGGGACAAAAGTTCAAGAATTCATCAAGAACGCCAAGATCATTGAGTGGAATTCATCGGGGGTGATCCCTTTGAAGGTATTTGAGATGTTTCTGTTTTGGGTAAGTTCACCCACACACCAATGTGTTTTATACAGCAAATTTTGTGTAGATTGAATTATTAACATTGAAGTGATTGATGAACAATTGTTGTATTCTTGTTAGTTAAGTTGTAGTATGCCTTTAGTTAATTTTATTTATGATTTCTAGGTTATTTTAGAATCTAATCTATTGGGTATTGAGAGTATTAGTGTTTCTATGTGTTTGAGAAAATATCCATGGAAAAGTAGAAGGTCTAGAGATGAATAACGGAGAAGCAAAGTCAAAAATCCCGTTTGACAGGCCCTGGGGCGCCACGCCTGCCAGAGGCCCTCAGGATAGGCTCTGTTCGACAGGCTCTGGCGCGCTGCGCCAGCCAGAGCCCCTCAAGACAGCTTCTATCAATCCGCCTCTAGCGCTCCACGCCTCTCATAGCGCCAAGGACGCCTGGAGACCCCGTTCTTTTCCCATCTTTTCGTACTAGTTCCTAAGTTATGTACGCACGTTTCTTAGTTGATTCCAACACTCTAAGGTACATCTAAACATCATGAGTCATCCATAAACATGAGATCATGAACCTTGAATCCATAATTCAATTCAAGGAAAGTTAAGATCAAAGTGAGAGGAGTTAAGAGTCGAGTTTTGAAAGTTGAGAAGCAAGTCAAAGTAAGTTCCTAAATTTTCTATGAGTCTTAAACAAACATTTTAACTTTCTTTTAAGTCTCAAACTACAAGTTGATCAAGGAGTAATGATTTGAGCTAAATTCTCAAAAGTTATAAGGGTTTTCCCTTAGAGTTAAGTTGCAATTTAAGCAAAGAGTAAAGAGTTGATTCATTTCTCAAAAGTTAGAACTAAGTATTCCCTAAGAGTTACAAATGTTTTTCACAGTTTTAGCAAAAAAGGAATATAGACTTCCAACAGAGCCTTTGGCTAGTTTTGCTAAAGAGGAAACCATGATTTTCAACAGATCTTTTAAAAGCTAAGTTTGAGAAAATTACCTCAAACTAGAAAACAAGTTATTTTTAAAACATATGTGATAAGTATTTTGGGAGCAATATTGATCATAGATATGGGGACGCGAGTTCATTCTAACTCAAACCCCCATAATACATGTAGCCAAAATGGACTGAGGAAGGGTCATACTTTTTAGATGATTCCTTAATGTTTTAGCATAGACTAGTGGATCCACTTAGTAGTTCAGGTTCTATACCAACGACAACGTATAGGACGGTCATCTTTCAACGTGACGTAAGATGTTTTACCATCTCTTAGGCTTATAGTGATGGTTGTCGGTTAGAGAATATCCCACATGAACTATATTACTTTCATATATAAGTAAAGTTGAGTTTTTTATTTCATTTCTTTAACGAACTAAGTTGTTTAGAGTGTGCTATAAGCTTTATACATATACTGCTTGTGTCTTTAAATCTTTATATTAAGTTTAGTATTTCATGAGTTGAGTAGAGCAAAGGTAAGTTCTTCGTAATCCTTTAAAGCTTGAAGTTGATGTTTAGCATTCGAACTCGCATACTCGTACAATGTACTGTTGCCAGTTGGCCTGCATCATCTTATGATGCAGACGCAGGTAACCAGGATCAACATCTAGCGTCTTGTTGATCAAGTTTGAGCATCCTTAGTCAGTGTTGAGCCTCCTTTCATTATGGAGAACATTTTTATTAGATTTCTAGTATTTAATTTATAGGATGTTATGGGGTCTGCCCCAACATCCATCTTAGTATTGTAGAGGCTTCCTAGACACTTAGATAGTCAGTTTGAGTCTCTTATTTCTATATTTCAAATTATTTGCTTGTGAGACTTAAGTGTCAGTTTGCCCAACTTATTATTTCTTTAAGTTATATGATGAGACAGTTTTATTTCATTTAAGTCTTCCGCTGAGTTAAGTAAGTCAGACCAAGAGTTTGCTCAAGACCAGTAATGGTCTTTGGGTGTCGGCCACGTCCAGGGTGTATACTTGGGGCGTGACAACTTTCCTTGCAATCAAAATACTCATCAAATAATATAAAACCCTAGCTTTAAATACTTACATGTCGTCATTACAACACAAAATTTGTTTAACCAACAATCTTTATTACATAATTGAATCTCAATCACAATCCATCACGAACTCTTATTACCGTCATGCTCAGCTAGCTCTTGTCATCACCACAAAGTAAATCTTTTCATAAATATGATAGCTTAATCCAGTAATACCAACTAAAATCAAAGGAATAACTTAATATTATATGCCTTTTCTTACTAAAATTCTCCAATTTCATTCACCCAAGTATACTCATTATGACTTTCTTTACCCATAAGTTTGTTATTTCGATAACAATCTGCTCATTTGGAGCTTAGGATAACATTATCTGACTTCATTTAGAATTTTGGGATACACTTCACAACCTAAATGTATTAATATCATACAAAAGATCCATCACTAAAATTTCCCTTATGAATAATGCCTAACGCATTCGTCTTGAGTAACAAGATGGTTGGTTTTTCAAATGTGAATACAACATCGAATTTCATTATACAAACATGTGATACAACTGATAACTCTTTAAGTAGTTAATAATTGAACTTGACATCAACGTATCAATTTCAGTATACAACTAGTACCACATTGTGAAGACTGCTAAATCCACCACTAGAACACAACATGTCTATCGAGAAGATTGTAGCCAAATAGCCTACACATTCCTAGCCGAGTGAGTAACTAACACACACTACAAAATATGTTTGATCTCTCGTGCAAAAAAATATGTATCCCTTGTAGATCAGGCCAATAACAAGAGTAACACATTGTCTAACTCTAAACAAGTAACACTGGCACCAATATAGTAGTCGTTGTAACATCCCGTATCCATACAGACTTAAAATCAGCTTTTCAGAAAATCTGCAGGTGCAATCAACAATCACTATTGACGAACCGTAGTCTGATCTACGGCCCGTACTGCACATCCGTTGTTTGCCAAGAAACTCTCCCAAAACTCAGTTCAGAAAAATTGGCTAAGTCTCGACCCGCGGATAGACCTACGGTCCGTAAGTCAGACTATGGTCCGTAGTCTGTGTCTATGGATCAAGAACCCATTTACACCAGCCTCTGACAAGAACCACGGTTGACCATAATGGACCGTCGTTTGATCTACAGTCCGTAGATCTGACCGTAGTTGGAAGTTAGCAGTCAGTTAGGGGGGAAATGCTGTTGGGTTAACTTCAAATGGTCATAACTCTTAGCAACAAATTAATTAGTTGTCCCATGACATACCAAAAGATAGATAATTGAATTATCTTTCCATATCCATCGACCTTGCTAAATTCAGACCTTTGAGTAAAATGTTATGACCGTTTTAGTAAAGGTCTGTAGAACAGACCTAACCTACGGACCCAAACGACGGACCGTCGATTGAACGACGACCCGTCAGTCCAGGTCGTTGTTTGGTGTGACAACAATTAACTCGGGGGTCTTTTGTTCTTTTCCCACTTTGTTTAAACCCTAAGATACAACGTTTAGAACCTAAATCACTAGATTTTGCTCAGTTTAAGCCTAGAAACATAACAAGAACTTACATAAGTCAAAATCACAAATCAAAACTTAGAAAATTAGAAACAAGAGAGGATAATAAGGTCAACAAACTAGTTCAAGAACGCAGCAAGGTTTCAGCTGTTCCAGCCCCGAAATCTAAATATACTTTGTGGATTTCATCACCAGGTATGCGGGATTTCACTAGTGGGTACCTTTCACTCATTAGATCCCTAGTTTTCAGTTAGATTCTTGATTATCATATCATGATTAAACCTAGGGTTTCTAGAACTTCAACAGAACTTCATGAATTAATTAGTTATATGTTCCAAATCAGATTTCCATGTTATTACTCAGATTATTGCAAGAATTTCAGAACCCTAGCTATGTATTTCTTTAGTTCTTGAATTACACATGCTAGTTTAGATATTTCAATTACTTCAGATATACATGCCTCAATTCTTAGTGCATCATTATCAGATTAATTGTTGCATTCTTAGTTTGCATGTGCAATTTTGAGCTATCTAGTATTTACAGAAACTCAGTCATAATCAACTAACTACATAATTCATTGAGAGTAGCATAATACCGAGTTGGACTAGGATTCAGCGTACCCAAATAGTCCCAGAACTACTAGTCAAGTAAGTTGAAAGTCCCCTCTGTGGGCATTAGTTTAGTTATCATGCTAGCATTCCTTTATACCTATGGCACGGTATATTGGGTCCTCTCGATGGGCGTATACATCGTACTACACATTTAGCTATTTGGCTTTATGATCGGTTATTAGTAGATCCCACAGTTCAGCCAGACTCTATTGCATTTACCATTTATCAGTATATTCAGTATTCAGTTTCAGCATGTTATAAAATGGTCATTGCATTCAGTTGTCTCAACATTCAATATATCATGTTCAGATTTCTATACTTGCTTTTGTGCTTGTTCAGTTATGTTTTAATTCACTTTTACTCTATCCTACATGCTCAGTACCTTCAAGTACTGATGCATACGTGCGCTACATCTTCTCGTGATGTAGGTTACAATTCTCAACATCAAGATCGCGCTTAGATCGATTTCCGATGTCCATTTTAGCAGATTCAGCGATGAGTCCTCATTATCTGAGGACGATAGTCATGAGTTTCTTTTCAATGTTTAGTCCTTTAGTTTCAGTTCTTGCTAGACTTGGCTAGGACCTGTCCTAGCATTTGTAGTCAGTTTAGAGGTTATTTTCAGACATAGTTAGTTTCAACTTAGTATTGAGTTAATAACTTCCATGTATTAAACTAGTCAGTATTTCAAATATCTCAGTTATAGAATATGGGTATTTCCCATCTTTTTATTTAAAATTATGATTTAGCTTCCGCATCAATTATTTTCTTTAGTATGCCCATTATCATGCAAGCAGGGTTAGCTTGGGATCACTTGTGGTCCTAGGTCCCGTGTCCGCGTCTCGGGGGTAGCTCGGGGCGTGATAGTCGTATTATGACCCCTTTTTATACACTCAATCTATGAAATATATTCTTAACTTGATTGACACAACATCATTCGCTACACAAAACATATATGTCATGACAACTAACCAACTGTAGTGTTCAAAGTGACACTGTTCATTACCTATCCATCCTTTTAATCATTTCACTTCCAATTATCTATCTAATCAAGATATTGCCAATACCACACTAGAGTTAATTTCGCTGCTAAATAACTATTCCAAAAAATATAACGCATTCATAAAGAACTGTTCAACCTCATTATTTAAATATTATTAAAGTGCATCATCGAGAAATCATCTTACTCAACCCATTCAAATTGTTGAATATTATGAATCACTGAACATTTCAAATTTGACTACACATCTTTTTCATAATTCTATAACTTCCACTTTAGTACTAGCTCTAACATTCAAGACAATACAACATGCCAAATATTCACATAAGGAATTACACACGAGGCATCATATAAACGAGAGAGAATGGAATATAGGAATAAAAATCAAATTGGACCAAAATCGCACGATAGAGATTCAAAGAAATAAGAATTTTTTCATAAATCTCACTATAGCCTCTCGAAGATAAGTGTAGACGTCTCCGTATCGATCTTTCACACTCTACTTAGACTCGGCTTGTAAACACGTGAGACCTATGAACCTGGGGCTCTGATACCATTTTATCACGACCCAAAAATGGCCGTGATGACATTCTTCTTATCCCACCAAGATAAGTCAGTCTAAAATTCAATCATTACATTAAAGTGCAGAAATAAAATATAATTAACTTTATAAAAAAAACAAAACCTGGTAATCACATGTACAAGCCTCAAAATATTACAATTAATTCAAAAGAAAAAGACAAGTCTCAAATCACATAGTTTCTAGAGTAGAACAAGATCATAAACAGGAGTAAGAAGTTCTGTTGAGATGTCAAACGACTACGTTACAAATCTCCAAGAAACCTCGGAAAGAAGAGAATATATCACAAAGGTTCGGGATAGTAACCTACAAAAAATTGTAGAAACAAGGGGTGAGTACCAAACCACACGATACTCAGAAATACACGAGTTAAAGGGATAGAATACGGGTACTCCTTACACTCAATCGAACCTCCACAACTACAACCTGCATAAAACTAGCACAACCTAACAGTTCACAATTCACAAGCACATAGCTCAGCAACAACACTCTAATAATTACATATCTTCAATAAAAATCTTATTACTCATCAATCACAAGTTCCACAACTACCACTTGCATAAAATCAATTCAACCTACCAATTCACAATTTACACTGCCCACACCTTAACAGCAACAATCTAACAATAATATATACTGAACACAAGTTTAATATTCATCAAATCACAACTTCCACATAAAGATACTTATAAGAACAGCAATACATAAGATCAAGTTCATGAATGATAAATATATGCAATGTAATGAAATAAAATGTCAAGTATAGTGATGCATGTTTGACCATATAATACACACCCGTTGTCTCTAAGTCCAGGATCCATGGGGGGACATATTTCTCCATGTATAGATTGCGCGGTGTGATACGACCGTCGATAATTGAGGAACTCGATACGTCCCTCAAAATATAGAATCCATCGCGGCGTGCGATACATTATCGAAATGGTACATCCTCTTATCACAACCGTGCCTCAAAACCAATGCAAATGACATGTTCACACAAATAAGTAAAAGATTATTATTTTCATAACATTGCACAATTCACAACAAGAGAATCATGATACAATATCAACAATGATTCGACAAACCTTTCAATCCATTCTCAATACATCACACAAACAATTAATCACATTGTCTTTCATTACCCTTTTCATCATTAGAATTAATCAATGTGGACAAGATAACACATCATCAATTCCCATTACTCCCAAACTGATACCACATGGAAATAGACGAATTCCACTAATTTAACAAGGATTTAGAAATCCATTGTCTCAAACAATCAAGCGATTACTCTGGGACTTTGACCTTTTCTTTTCTTTGGACTTCCAACTCAAAACAATCTTTTCACATTAATAATCATAATAAGATTTAAAAACTAACAAACCTCAAATTACTACAGGTCTAGCCTAAACCCAAGAACTCACCTCAATTTATAATCAAGTTTAACATGTCAATTCTCATATTTCCAAATTTCAAGCCTACGGTTATGTCTCGAATTTGCAAAATATAAAGACAATTGATAATCATAGAATACCATACACTAAAATAGGAAAGAAAATGAGAAATCAGTAACTTAAATCGCTACACAAAACAACTATCCATCCATAGTTTAAGGACAATAAAAGCACCCTTACTTTTAGTATAAAATAATCATCCATATTTTTATCTTATATCATGGACCATTAATGTCAGTCACGATGAATGCCCAATTACTTGACAAAAGGTGATCTATTAATATATATTCCTCCATCATCATATAATTATTGGTTTATGACTGTCATACAAATTGCATGGTCATGCTTAATCCTTAATTTGACACAAAAAAAAATTAGTACAAGTCATAGTTGCAACAACAATTAATTCACTTTGCTCCTCGCTGACAATGTAATATTATATTTCCTCTAAAAAACCATACCAAATTTGTTCATATCCTAGAAATTATAATACACATGTAGGGGATTGAATTTTATTTTAAGATCTCACATGAATTCCATCGTTGACCGCAGGTAACTCCTGACCCCTTTTCTCTTTCGTAAATTATAAGCCTAAAAAAAATCTCAACCATAATAGTTAGTTTCCATATGTGGGTCAACTAAATTATAAATTTGTCCCATTAAAGATCAACTAAAATTAGTAATTCAATAAATAACAATAAAGTTAATTAATTATAGTTAAACGAATTTTCAAAATTTCTAAAAATGACCTTCCCGGTCATTACACAAATATGAGAACCAACAAAAACAACGCCATCTATTATATTATAAATCTTTAAAAAATGTAGTTGTTCTTCACATGTTCATATGACATCTAAGAAAATTAAGTGGAATACACGTGCAAAGCACATCTTGTTAGATGACAAGAAAAATACACAACAAATATCGTCTATAATTACATGATTGAACCTCATCAAATTATAATAAATATATAAATTATTACATTTAACTAATAAAATTCCATTCAATGTCATCATAGGCTTGTGTGATTCAGAGATATATATAATGATCCACACTAACATTCACAAAAGAATTTGTGCAGAGCTTATTATTCAATTGTTCGCTTAGAATTTCTAAATTGATACTCATGTGCAACACATGTGTCAAAAACTTGTATATATATATATATAAAAATATATATGATTGGATCAAAGAATTTCGTTAGTGATTGAATTATGTTGATGTTGAGAGAAAATAATTTGGTAGTACTTAAGTAAGGTACATAACAAGTAGTTGTAAAAAATTTAATATTGATTTATTGAGATGAAAATCATGAAAAATGTCTGACTATGTAAATAAGTTTGAACAGAAAAGATTTTTTGTTACCTATAATTAGGATTCATTTTTCTTTAATAGATTTGGTTCATAAAAGATACATAAATTTTAATATATAACCTTTAAAATTACCTGATTGTGTAAGAAGTCTAGTGTTATATTATTAATATAAATCTTTTTATTGTAAATAAATAAGACTAATTATTTTTCAACATCTAAGTATGTTAAAAATAGTTTTTGTTTCAAAAATAACAAATATTACATTCAAATAAAATACTAAATTTTTATGATATTATATCTATAAAATAATTATAAAAATTTATATGAAAATTGATTGTAGTGACGACTAACGATGTTGATTGTGTGTTCTAATTTATGATGGTGTTGACTGATGTTGGTGTTTTTTGATATTATTGAATGGTGTAGTGGTTGGAAGTAGTGATTAGTTAAGGTTGTTAGTGGTGATAGTTAATAATTAGTAGTGGTATTATATTAATAGGTAATGTTGGTTGTAAATGATAATGATTGTTAGCTATATATAATTAAATATCGATAGTGATTAGTGGAAGTAATAATTGTTGGTGATAGTTACAAATGATGATCAATCATACAAGAAATTTATTATGGGAAAAACACAATAAAATTAACAAGTCTTCAAATTATCTGGTCCTAGCCACACTGGGACTGAGACACAGTTCTTTTCCTCTGGCTACTAACATGTTTCAGTTCGCCTAAGAGTTCTAAGGTTCTTTCTTCGCAACAAGCATGTATTATTTTATATGAATAAGTTATTTGTCTATCAATCTAAGTATAAATTAATTCTCCAACTCAAATTTCATAGGTTGTTCCATCTAAGGGTATTTTACGGCTGTTATATCTTTGTTTTCTCTCATGCATGAAAAATTTATTGATAACCAGTAGAACATTTGAGAAGTTGATGTCCATTATTTTATTGTTACAAGTAAAAATTACTTAATAATTATATATATATTCATGATCTTTAAAATTAATTTAAGTCTAGGAAATCCTAATAATGCAATTGGCTGGCTATTTGAACTTCCACCTTGTTGGTGATGACATCGATTTCTTCTACATTTTCTATATTTCTATTTTTTTTAATCTTGATTCAGATAATCTCCTTGCATCCACCATCATGATCTTTTTTTGTGTTTCTCTAATACCTTTTGAGATTATATATGAATTGTACACATGGTTATCAATTCACTATGATTCGCCTCTCTTGATAATTTCTTATGGTTTATTTCAGTTGTGATTTCGCATCAAAAAATTTTACAAAACAAACATGTTTTCACCCAATTTAGCCAAAAAATTAATTATAAATGTCTTTATATATTTACCCAATACACTCGTTGTAATGACCCGGAAGGTCATTTTTGGAAAATTTTAATATTAGTGTAACTTGAGTTAATTAATCGATAGTTAATGGACTAAAGTAATCATTTAATAATACTCTATTGACCATGGGTTAAAGTGAATTAAATTATTTGGGGTTAACATATGGGACATAACTGAAAAGGGTTTAGAGGAGAACGTGTGACCTTGAGAGAACTAGAGAACTGACTGCGGGGAAAAACAAGAACAAAGGAGAACTTTGTGAATCAGGTAAAGTAATCGAGCTTTTCTTCCCTTGCAATATAATTAATATATATGTTGGATGGTCTGCATATTTTAATTTTATTTTTCTGGACAAATTAAGAAATATTGCGGGAATAGTGAAAAGGGAAAAAAACAAATGGCTGAACATAAAGTAAGGTTAATAGTAATTTTCAATTGAAAAATTGTCAGATTCACTGTAATCCTTAAACAATATTTGATTATTTATTTAATTTTCCTAAGAGCATTCGCCATTATTTTGATGTTATTTTTAGGTTAGTATAATAGTAGTTATAATAAAGGGAATGTGTCAGTAATAATTCATATGATGCACAGGTTCTGTAAAAAAATCTGAGACAAGAAATAGTGTAACACTATTATTATTATAATATATTTTAGGGCGTCAATTGGCCGGTTAATGGAAATTGAATGGTTAGTAGTTCATAAATATATTTATATTTTCAATACATTCTACACTATAATTTCCAGTTAGGTTAAGTCACAAAATTTTGAGGAATTATTATACACTGTCAGTGGTTATGTGTTAGGCATAGGATGTAAATTGAGGGTCGGAATATAATATAATTATCTTTTAAGATAAAAAGGTGTTGGAATGTTTTGTTTTTGGTATAAAATTAAGTATTGATATTGTATTAAATGAACTCCGTTAGAATGGTGATATTGGAGAAGTTGAAGCTTAACCCTATGCTTGAAACTTAGAAACCTATACTAGTATGGGCGTTATTAGTTTCGAAATCTTATAGCGTTTATGTGCTTGGGTAGATTGCATTAATTTGGAAGTTCAACGGAAAGGGAAGGTTCAAGTCCCAGAGTGATTATTCGGTTGGCTAAGGCAAGTATATTTCTAAACCCTTGTTTAGCGTATGAAATTCGTGTATTTCCTTGTATGATGGTTGAGAATGATTTGGAGGCTTATTGCTTATTTGTTGGTGTTGTAACACAGTTGCATTATTGTAAATAGTGTCTTGTTATCAAAATGGTTATCTCTTTATTTTTATTTGAGCATGTCATTTGTATTGGTCTAAGACATGGTTGTGATAAGTGTTATGTGATAAGAGGATATACCATTTCGAGGGTCGTATCGCGCGCCGCGAAAGATATTTTACTTCGCAGGACGTATCATGCGCCGCGTTGGTTACTATTCTCGAGGGTCGTATCGCATGCTGCGATGGATGCATAGACAGATATGTTTCCCATGGATCCCAGACTGAGAGACATTGGGTGTCTATCATTAGGGTAGTCATACATCACTATACTTGACGTTGCATTTCATGGCATTGCACATTTTATGATTGATGAACTAAAACTCGTGTTTTGCTGATTCTGTGAGTGCTTTTCTGTAAACTTGTGATAGTTGAATTTTGAGATGTTATTGAGAATATGTAACATGTTGGTGTGTTTTTGTTGGGTTGTGTGCTTAGTAAATTGTGAATTGTTAGGTTGGGAAGGTTGTATGCAGGTTGTAGTGCGGAGGTTCAAATAGGGTGTAAAGAGTACCCGTATTTTGTTATCTTATCTTCTGTTTAGAGGTTTGCTTGTTGGTTACCGTGTGGTTTGGTACTCACCCCTTGCTTCTACAAATTTTTTGTAGGCTACGAGCCTGGATCTTCGTGATACCTTCCATTCTCTTTGTTTCCGAGGAATCTTATGGAGAATTGTGAGGTAGTTTCTTGTCATCCCAACGAACCTTCCTACTCCAGTTTATGACTTTGTTTTTATTTGAAAGACAATTTCATTTTAGACTCATGTTTTATTTAAATTCTAGTAGTTACATTAGAGGCTTGTGCATGTGACAACCTGGTTTTAGGGACTGAATTAAGTTGACTTGTTTTCGTAATTGAAACTGTTATTGGACTTTTGTTTATTTTTGCACTTTGTTACATGTTGGGTTTTAGGCTGACTTGTCTTGGTGGGATAAGATGAGTTTCATCACACCCATTTTCATAGGTTTCACGTGTATACAAGCTGAGTCTACGTAGAGTCTCAAGGATTGGTATAGAGACGTATGTACTTATCGCAGAGAGGCTATAAAGACTATTAAGAAACTTTCTTTTGTTCATTCTTTCTCATCGTGCGTGGTTACCTTTTCTTTGTACTGAGTTATTGTATACTCTTTTGACTGATTACAAAGACTATAGCTAATGTTACTGGTGGTAGAGGGGAGGCACTTTCCGAGGCAGTTGTTGAGGCCCCAACTAGGGGTAGGGGTAGAGGTCGTGCTCGTGGTACGACACTAGCCAAAGGTTGTGGCCGTGGAGCATCACCAGTGAGAGGTCTTTCTAGAGAGGTCTCTCCATAGCCTCAGATTGATGACATAGAGGACCTAATTATTCATTTCAGACTAGACCACCAATACAACAAGGTAGAGGCCGTGGTAGAGTCCAGTCAGGTAGAGGTGATAGAATTTCTAGTAGTTGTATTGCAGCTCAGCAGAGTGGGGGTAGAGGTACTACCCAGGCTGGAGTTGGACGAGGGGTCCACTATTATGCTTTCCCGGGGAGACCCGAGGCAGAGACCTCTGATGTTGTTATTACATGTATCATCCCAGTATTCCATCGACCAGTGTCTTCGTTCTTTGATCTAGGGTCTGCATTCTCTTATGTGTCTACCTATTTTGTTGCTGAATTTTATATTATATGTGATAGAATGATTGTACCTATTTGTGTTTCTACACCCGTGGGTGAGCCCTTAGTGGTGGATCGAGTGTATTGATCATGTCTTCTTTCTTTGGCGGGGTATGACACTTGGGTAGATTTAATCATTCTGGGTATGGTAGACTTTGATGTTATCTTGGTATGAATTGGCTTTCTCCTTATAATATTGTCCTTGATTGTAATGCTAAAACTGTGACCTTAGCGATGCCTGGTGTTCCTAGGGTTGAGTGGTAGGGTGTTAGTGGTTCTTATCCTAGCAACGTCATCTCCTTTATCCGTGCTTAACGATTGGTGGAGAGAGGGTGTTTGTCTTACTTAGCTTTTATTCGGGATACTAAGTAACCTCCCTTAAGTCATCCTAGTTAGGATCCTAGTCATTTACTTCCATTTTTTCATTTTTTGATTTTACTTTTGGGAAACTATAGCCTTAACCGACACTAAGACCATAGGTGCTAAACATGGAATTTGGTGTTGTAGAGCCTTACACCAAAGGAAGGTGTTCCTACCTAGCCAAGGTAGAACATTAACATACATCCTAGCATCCTAAGTGAATTCTCTTTGCTAGATCCTATGTGGCAAGCATATTTTATGGAATTAAGAGATAGGTATGATCCCTCTACATGCCATTGGGTATTGGGGCCTCCTCTCATGAGAAAACATGGGTCAACCTTCCTCACAGGGAAGTCACCACCTCATGTGGATCCATAGGTGAGTATTCCTCTAAAGGAAGTCAACACTCTATAAGGGACAAATGGTGAATCTTCCTCAAAGGGAAGTCAACACCTCTCAATGTCAAGTTCACTCGGTGTTAAGCTAAGTTCCCTTTTATTGAAAAGTCTTTACTACATGTTTCATAAAACATAGGCTTAGGATATTCATCCCTCATATGCTTATAGCATATCGAAGCACCTATCGAGTTTTAGAGTAATCTTGAGGACCCCTCTCAAGGCCCCTCGATTAACTAGATCATCATTCATGTGTGTGTGTACTTATATGTGAGTAAAACTTTCACATAACACATAAATGTCTCACATGTTCATACATCAATGCATGAGTCGATAGGTATAACTATATGATCAATCCTTTCATATAAACCCACTAAGACACTATGCACATTCATACTTCATCATATCATATAAATCATATTCATAACATGTACATATATTAACTTTTCATGTACATAGAAACCAAACCTAGGAACTATCCTATCAAGGTACACATGTGCAATGTATAGACAAGGTCTCATACCCTTGCCCATACTAGTACACCTATGAAGTCATCATAGTTAAGGAACACATATCAGACTTTCATATACATAAACTTAACATGCATAGTAGTAGACACTAGTAAATGAGAACTACCTTTCATTTAGGCACCATGAACCTTTATTAGTTTTAAGCATGCATGAAGTGTGAGTGTGTGTGTTGGTCAACATGATCACATAATGGCTATCAACAACATATTGAGACAGACACCCCCCTAAGACCATATTTCACTTTCAAGCATAGACCACACAAGATAATTTAGCATAGGAGGCAAGCTAACTTCATAGTATACTTTAAGGCTCCTAACATTAGCTATTCACACGTTTACATAGGGGTACATTGGTAGGGTTCATCAATCCTTAACAATTCATTAATGGCAGCACCTACACATGATCTTACATAACCCTTTACATGCTCATAACAATAGTAACATAACCTAGATTCACAACTATGGTAGAAGACTAGGCACAACTTACACATAAAATGATCATCATAACCACTCATTCATATATTCATAAATTTTCCTTCAAGGTCATGGTCAACACATATATAATAACACTAAAGTAAACACCACCACCATAAGTGGACCATACAACACAATGCCATACAAGGCTTCATCAACTACAATAATATAGAAAAGTAGAAAAGATTAGCATTCTTACCAATTTCTCACCCTTTGATCATCCTTGATCAATAATCCTTTTCCATCAACAATTAATATAAAAAGTCAGTACCTAAAGGCGCTTTAATCATAAAGGAAGCCATGTTTGAGACACTACAATACCAAGCTACAACTAGTACAATACATCACCAATATACTAGAAAGTAGGAGGACATAGGTCTTTTACCAAATTCACTTGCATTGATCATCATTTATATTTCATCAATAACATAAATCTTGGGCAGTATCTAAAGACATCATAATCAAGTCTAATTCATGCTTTATCTACCCTAGAATTAAGATCACATAAGGTTCATTACACCATTCAATTTGTAGGCTAGAAGAACCTAGATCAATTCACGCCAAGGCTCCTTTACTTTGATTCAAGGATTCATATCCACAATTCATTAATAAAATCAATATAAGGCAGTAGTTAAGGACAACATAACCTAAACGAAATCCTACTACAATTGCCATAACCTCTAGATTACAGGGAACATGCTACATTAGGAATCAATGGAACATAGAAGAATCATAGGCTAATAAACCTTGATCCACATGAATCACTTATTTAAAATTCATCAATAACATTCAAGTAGGACAGTAGATAGAAATATCGCTACACCATCGAATTCCACATACATGCTTAATAGAGGCAAGGTTACAGTGAACATATAGAGTTATAGACTAAGCATGTTCAAATCTCCATACATTGATCCAAATTGATCCTTCATCATCAATTCATCATCAATTCACGTAAATAACAGTAAGTATAATCTATTCAACGTAAGAGAATCACAATTTAACCTTTAACAAGCCTTGATCACAAATCCCATGCAAGGATTAAATTGATTTAGGGAGGAAACATTGGTGCATCATGCAATTGGATTAAAATCACGTTCAAACCAATACATTCATATCAATTGATCATGATTTAACCATTTAAAATGTTATTAGAAAGAACCCATGTCTAGATTGAAGAATAAGAGATTTGATCATGAAACCTTCTTTGAAAACTTGAGATTAACTCTCCAAGTGAAAGGTTACTTGGAGATGAAGGATTACCATACCTTTTTCTAGTTGAAAACCTCTAAAAATTGGTGAAGAACCCATGAGAATCCAATCTACAAGTTGTTCTTGAGCTTCACCTTCAATGGAGGTTTCTAGGGAGAATTGGTTTTGGAGGGAAAGTTTAATTTGTGTGAATGGGATTGGGGATGGGTTGGTCACGTTTTAGATTAATTATATACCCCCAAAAATAGGTAAGTAAATCAATTAGGTTCAGGTTAGTACGTGAGGTGAATGTCCCATTCACTCCTTAAGTGGGCAGTGCGTAGGCAGCAGTTGCACCAGCTTGCATCGATGGATCACTATCGATGGCCTGTAGGTCCATCGATGGGCCGTCTATGGCTTCAGTCGATTGGAACTTCGCCTGTTATTTTGTTGATGCTTTCCCAATCTAAGTGTCCATCAACGATACACCACCAACAGTCCGTTGGTCCACCAACTGGGCGTCGTTTTGGTTCAGTCGATTGACACTGCTCTCGACAGCCTTGGGTCTTTCTTGTGGGCCGTTTTGCTGGGCCCTTTAGAAGTCGTACCCGGACGTTTCCAACGTAAATAAAAACCTTAACAAGTTTAAGACCTCCCAAATTAGTTTCTCTTAAAACAAATACACATAACACAACAAAACAGGCTAGGCCCCATCAAGACATACACATGCATGTCTGAAGGCTATCTTTCGAACGTCTTAGACGTTCTTGGATGTTTGACCTCCAAACTTTATGAAACTCCATATACTACCATTAAACATCATTATAAATCATTTTAAAACTTCATATGCTCATTTCATACAATTATAAACACGTATAGACACATGAGGCACATAGGTGACTAATCGTCAAACGTCTTAGTCGTCCCTTGACGTTTGACTTCCAAATCACCTCAAACATTACATACTGCCTCAATATAATATTATAAGCCATTTTAGGACCTTAGAACCTTAAGACGAACACGTTAGGCTCTAGACACCCTAAATTATTTTGGGGGTCCTCGAATAACACTTAGAACATGTTAATCATAACAAGGACTTCAATGCATCATAGAACAGTTCATCACATTCATAACATCATCTCATAGAAGTTAATGTACCAGACTTACAAGGAACACAACTTCACATCATATAGCACTCAATTCTTACAAGCAAGCAAAACTTTTGGTGACTCACTCTTTAATGCATCAAACCAAAGGCTATTATCATGTTCATAGGAGGAATATCCTTCTCCTAATCATAACATGATCATTACACTTCAATTCATTAATAGATCATCTTGGAACCATCTCTAAGTCACACTTAGGTAATTTATCCCCAATCATCAACTTAGGTCATACCATTCTACCACATAAGGTTTTCATACAATACAATGGACACCAAGGTCCTACAACATTAGGAGAAAACAACAAGGAGACTTAGCCATAAAATTTCTTCTTTTTCCTTAAACATTAAAGTTAAGGTAACTTCTAGGTCACTAAAACCCACATCATCACCCTACCAAGACAAGCATACTACCTTCACACTTAGGATCAAGTCTATAAAAAATACTCTAATTCATACTAGGCTACTAGAAAGGACCACATATATACAAAGGGAAACATTTAAACCATTAAAACACATATATATTCAAAGGGCAGCATGCTTTTTTATCATTTAACATATTCCTAAAGCATTTTAGGCTCAAATCATATCATTAGGCTACCATCATGTAAAACCATATAGTAACACATCATTCGAAAAGGAACTCATTCTAACCATAATAATTTCTAACATGCTTTAACTATATCATGACATGCATTTCTCAACATAACATGCTATTTCACATAAGTCTCATACATAGCCATAAATGGCATCACATCATTAAAGCATGTCAAAATTCACCTTCACACAGACTCATCAAACCATAAAACAAAGATAAGCATTAACTCACCTTTTCTCCCTCAAGCACATAAGATATCATCTCATCCAAGCAATCATATCTAAAAGACCACCAGATAAGAAAACATAAGAGAAAGATTTTATAGAGTTAAGTTCTATGGCACGATATGAGAATGATGAAGAAGGGAAACTCTAGCGTCTTATAGCCTCTCATATCATTTAATTATGTCGCGACTCACCACCAATGACCAAGAGACTCTACTAGACGTGGCAATATGAGACTTTTAGAACCTAAACCACTTTATAAACCTCATGCTCTGATACCACATTTGTCACATCGGGGAGCACCCCCTAGAAGTAACATGGCGTACTTGACCTCTCAGAGGTGTTATACAAGTCCATAGTTATCATTCATCGAATTGACATAGTAAATTCAGTGGAATATTTAAAACTCTTCACAGCACATCATATGCTAGAAACTTTATCTCATATATAGATAAAACATAAGTCATAATACATATTTAGACCTTAAGTCTCTTTTCCATCTTAGACTCAATCAACATTAGAATACATTAGGGACACAACCCTTAAGACATAAACATAAATACAACTTTATACACTTTACAGTAAAGACGTAGCATAGGAATCCGTTGGACTTAAGGATTCCTTTACTTGAGCTTGGGAATCACATATCAAGCTCCTCAATCATATAGACATCCTTTAAGCATCCATAACCTACACTTTCTGTAAAAAGTATAGAAGAATGGAGTTAGTTCAAGAATGCACTGAGTATGACAACCATACAACAACATGCATTTAAAAGGGACATTTCCTTGAAATCATACTTCATGCCATTTTGAGTAAATCTCCATAAAACCTTTGTACAATAACATTTATATCATTCACATACTTCATATAGTAATATTCAAAGGCATAAAATTTCATAAAATCACATATAGAATTTAAGCCATATTTGAGGTCACTTTAGAATGAGCTCTTTCTTCTTTATAGTGAACTCCTTCTTTTAATTCATTAACCTCCCAAGTAACCCTCTAGAGATAATTGGTGCAATGCATCACTTTAGGACCACAATGAAAGCATACATACAACCTACCTAAGCCAACACATACCATAATAGAAGCATAACACATCATAGACACATTTAAGTCAAGACTTATTGGCTTTACAGTATGCTACATCAATTCACACATATATTTACTTCTTTTCATATACATCATTACAAGACCTTGTTCATGACCCCAATCTAAGTCTACTAGTGCAATGTACATGTGAAGACCCATAACCTCACACATACTTAGTAAACCAATCATGAGACCACAAACCTTAACATTCAATTCATACGTCAATATATAAGTGAAGACAACTTCATTCATGTCAACAACCTTCATCATATATCCATTTAGACCAACATAGTGCATATAAGGATAAGATCAAATCATATAGATTCATACCATGCACATCTTCACAACAAGTAGATAGATACTACAATGTCATGCATAAAGACATAACCATAATCATACACATTAGGTCACCTTCCTAGGACTTCCTAAGGAGCTACTTATGCAATGTCTAGATGGGTTCATTACTTCCACCTATCCTAAGTAACCTCCCTTAAGTCATCCTAGTTAGGATCCTAGTCATTTACTTTCTTTTATCCATTTTTTTATTTTACTTTTGGGAAACTATAGCCTTAACCGACACTAAGACCATGGGTGCTAAACATGGAATTTGGTGTTGTAGAGCCTTACACCAAAGGAAGGTGTTCCTACCTAGCCAAGGTAGAATATTAACATATATCCTAGAATCCTAAGTGAATTCTCTTTGGTAGATTCTATGTAGCAAGCATATTTTATGGAACTAAGAGATAGGTATGATCCCTCTATATGGCATTGGGTAATTAGGGCCTCCTCTCATGAGAAAACATGGGTGAACCTTCCTCACAGGGAAGTCACCACCTCATGTGGGTCCATATGTGAGTATTCCTCTAAAGGAAGTCAACACTCTATAAGGGACAAATGGTGAATCTTCCTCAAAGGAAAGTCAACACCTCTCAATGTCAAGTTCACTCGGTGTTAAGATAAGTTCCCTTTTATTGAAAAGCCTTTACTACATTTTTCATAAAACATAGGCTTAAGATATTCATCCCTCATATGCTTATAGCATATCCAAGCACCTATCTAGTTTTAGAGTAATCTTGGGCACCCCTCTCAAGGCCCCTCTATTAACTAGATTATCATTCATGTGTGTGTGTACTTATATGTGAGCAAACCTTTCACATAACACATAAATGTCACGCTTGTTCATACATCAATGCATGAGTCGATAGGTATAACTATATGAGCAATACTTTCATATAAACCCACTAAGACACTATGCAAATTCACACTTCATCATATCATATAAATCATATTCATAACATGTCCATATATTCACTTTTCATGTACATACAAACCAAACCTAGGAACTATCCTATCAAGTTACACATGTGCAATGCATAGACAAGGTCACATACCCTTGCCCATACTAGTAGACCTATCAAGTCATCCTAGTTAAGGAATAAATATCATACTTTCATATACATAAACTTAACATGCATAGTAGTAGACACTAGTAAATATGAGAACAACCTTTCATTTAGACACCATGAACCTTTACTACTTTTAAGCATGCATGAAGTGTGAGTGTGTGTGTACATTGGTAAACATGATCACATAATGTCTATAAACAACATATTGAGGAAGCCACCCTCCTAAGACCATATTACACTTTCAAGAATAAACCACTCTACACAATTTAGCATAGGAGGCAAGCTAACTTCATATTATACTTTAAGTCTCCTAACATTAGCTATTCACACATTTACATAGGGGTACATGGGTAGGGGTCATCAATCCTTAACAATTCATTAATGGCAGAAACTACACAGGATCTTACATAACCCTTTACATGCTCATAACAATAGTAACATAACCTAGATTTACAACTATTGTAATGCCCTAAAATGAACTAAGGTGAACTAGAGATTCGTAGTGTTTCTTGATGTGAATTTTGTGTTAAAGTGAGTTACTTTAGTGTCCTTAGGAAGTGTGCGAAGTTTGGTTAAGTTTGGAGGTCAATCGATCAAAATCGTCCATGACGTTCGTAAGGTGTGCCCTAGAATGTACTTGTGTGTCTTGATGTGTTTGAGTGAGTTTTACGTGTTTTTTTTACTTGAAACTTGTGTGAGATGTTCCTAAGACCTAGAAGACCATGTTTAGGGGTTTAACATTCGGGCATGACCCAACCTAGAACCCGCAAGGGCCCCCCACAGAAGGGCCTATGACTTGGACCAAACTGCAAAGGCAGTGGCCAAACGACAGACCGAGGGACGGTCCGTAGGTCCAACTACGGTTCGTCAACCATGGACCGTCGATGGCACCTGCAAGGAAGATTGTCCAGGCCTCAAAAGTGGCTAAGTCTCAACCAACTAGACCTAACCTACGGACCGTCGATTGACAAACGGTCCATCGGTTCCGTCCGTCGAAGGAGGCTTGAAAGCCTGCAGTTTGGGAGGCTGCAGTCCCAAACAACGATACCTCACCTACGGTACGTCTTTGACAAATGGACCGTCGGTTAGTCCGTCGATGGGGGCAGTCCCAAAAGCTGCAACGTGATGGTCAAGTCTTGGGGTGTTTTGGGAAATTCACCCCAAGTCTTTTGGGACCCTAGGATGATATTTTTAGGGGTTTTAAGTGATGTTAGATTGGCTTTAAGTCCTAGACCTAGACAAGACCCCTCACTTCTAAATTCAAACTATCTCTCTCTAAAGATAAACTCTCTCAAGTCTCCATTGAAGTTAGAGGTCAAGAAGGCTAGGAGGGGCTGGTTTGGACGTGGTTCTTCACCAAAATCTTTGGGTTTTCTTGCATTTGAGGTATGGTATCCATTCTTGAATACTCTTTCATTCAAGGAGTCATTTTCAATGAATTTCCAAAAATGGTTTCCAACTCTAGTTTCTAATATCTTCAACCCAAACATGGGTCTTGCATGAAAACGTTTCTAATGGCTAATTAATGATGTTTCTAATGTTAGTTGGTGATCCTAATGCTAAGACCTAAATTAAATCATGGTAAAGTCTTTCTTCTAATGTTGGCTTAAGAAATGGGTCAATTGAGCATGTTTATGTAGAGATTGAACTTTGATTTTCTTGTCTTTAAATGTTGGTTTAGCTACTGCCCTAAGGGCCTTAATATGATGAATTATTGATAAAATGCTTATAGGTTGATATGGCTTGGTAAATTGAAGAGTTGCTTATATTGTATTGTTTCTTATTATAAATTGATGCTTGAGTGGTATGGTCCATCTTCTTGGTGGCGGTGCTTATTTGATGAATTGGTTATGTTTAGTATGTATTGAGAATGTGATCTTGAAGGTCTAATATGTAGAATGAATAGAAATTGGAAATGAGTATTGTATTAGGATTGTGAAGCTTGAATTGTATGTTTGACCTAGTTTTTGGTCTAATTGAAGTATATGACTTTGTAAAGCATGTAAAGTGTGTAAAGTTATGAATAAAGGTCTAAAGCATGATTAGAATAAATGTATATGAAATGATGCTTATATGCAAGGTGTGCTCACATGTACACACACACTTTCAGTGAATGAATGATGCTAGATTTAGTAAAAAGGGGAGTCTTGGGGTGGACACTTTTCGTGAGTTGAGATGAAGTGTCTAGTAACAACCTCACTATTCCTAATGAGCTTTCCAAGATAGGTCGGAGGATGAATGCACTTCGTAAGTTGAGATGTGGTATTTGCTAGTTATCCTTAACCTATAGTCTATAATGTGAGAATTCGTGGGCAGTTATGCCTAGCACCGAGAGGATAGGAAGAAGAGGTGGAATACACTTCATGAGTTGAGATGTTGTATTCCATTGTACCTCGTAAGATGAGTACTCCTCGTTAGTAGAGAATGAGTTACTTAGTAGCAATCTCCCTATCCCTTAACTATGTGCCCCCATAAGTGTAATTATTGGGAAAGCCAGTAAAAGCTAAGAAGTATGACCTTACTCTAAGCAAGTGAGGATCCCTCATCCGATAGGGGTTAATATCGGGATTCCATGCCTAGCACTCATAGTCTTTGTCGGTTAAGCTAACCCCCCACAAAATCAATGGAAATAATAAGTCGTCTAATTAAGGTGATACCTACATGAATTGATTGAACTAAGTCTTCTAAAAGAACGTGCTACTTAGGATAGGTGGTGGTATGGGATGCTACCTATACATTGCACTAAGTAGGGACTTCCGAAAGGGAAGACTTGGTGCCAAACCTTCTAAAAGAGTGTACTACTTAGGGTAGGTGGTGGTATGGGACGGTATCCTACTCATTGCACTAAGTAGGCATTCCTAAAGAGAAGTCCTTGGTGTTTTGTTGGGTGTTCTTCTAATATCTTGTCTTTGAGTGGTGACTTGTTCTCCAGAGGCGAGTAAGCTGAACGGGGTAGTCTTGAGGATCGCTTGGGTGTGCATTGAAGGAAGTGTTTAGACGTTTTCTTCATGTCTTACCTTAGAGAATCTTAGGATTATCCTTAGGCAGGAAAACTCCTACGGAAATGGGTTCACTTCCTCATTTGCAATACTTTGGAAGTTTACCATTGTTGGAGTCTTTAGTTCAATGTAAAGCTTTTAAACTTACAATAATGTCTTTAAAATGGTTCACTGTAATGTTAAAGGAATGGTTCACTGTAAGTCCATCGTTTTGATTTAATTTTTTTAACGTGCTCCAATCCTTGGGAATCCATTAGGAACGCTAGTGGGAGTGGTAGTATGGGATGCTACTCTCACATTGCACTTAGTGTGACCTAAGATTCCTATTGGAGGAGAGTACTTATGTGAAATTTGTATACTTGAGTTGGTTCACTGTAAAGTTGAGTATCTTTACTGTAAAGTGTCTTTTTGTGGTAAAGTTATAGAAATTCTTCTTTAAGTGTTAATTGATGTTTCTTATGTTGTTTGTTTCTAAATTCATGAATGTTTTATTAAATTGGCATAAAACCTTATTTTTCTAAAATGTCCCTTTTTACATGTTTTTGCATATGTCATACTTAGTACATTGTTTGTACTAACCCATACTTTTCTGTACCTTATAAGTATAGGTTGGAAGCTTTTGGAAGGTTGAAGTTGAATCTTGGGAATTCTATCTCTCAAGATTTGCTATGTCCTCATATATTCGAGGACATAGTTTATGTTTCTTATTTTTATTATTAATACTTATTTTGTATTTTCCTTTTTATTGTAAAGGGTCGTGTCCCTAAGAATCTAAGTTGTGTCTTTAAGTTGGCTTGTGACGATGAGATTTTCTAGTATCTATGAAAGACTTCTTTTATTTAATTATCATGAAAAGTTTTAAATTCCACACTACTTTTTATGTCTTACGTAATGAACGATAGTTGAAGGGCTTGTATGAGACCCCAAAGGTTCAAGTACGCCTTGCCACGATCCGGGAGTTATTCCTAGCTTCTAGGGGGTGATTTTGGGTCGTGACAGATTTGGTATCAGAGCATAAGGTTATGGGAAATAGTTTAAGGTCTAGAAGTCTCACAAGCAACATATAGTAGTATCTTGGTCATTGATGTGAGTCGCGACACATCCATGGACAAGAGGCTATATGATGCTAGAAGTTTCACTTCCTTCTCTATTCTAATGTCGTGCCTTAGAGTTGACTTATATAAGGTGTCTTTTATCAACCTCTTCACTTTGTGTTTATATGACATGAATACGAGGAGATCGACCGCTATAAGGGAGGAGGGAGGTGTAGCGAATGAGAGAATCCCTCTCTGTGTTGACCAAGTTCCTATTGAGATCCTAGAGGAAGAGAATGTGGAGGTTCCTCTTCAAGAACCTCAAGTGCCTCCGGAACCCTAAGGGTCTCAAGTGCCTCCTATGCCTTAAGTTCCTTTTGTTGAGGGGGATATAACTAATGCAAAGTTGAGGGATGCCCTAATGAACTTGACCCAACTCATGACGGATCAAGCTCATGTCATCAACAATTACTTTGTGGGCCAAGCTAATCAAGGAGATAGACCCCAAACAAATGCTAGTACACCAGCTTCTAGGATTCGTGATTTCAGAAGGATGAACCCTCCAAATTTTCATGGCACTAAGGTGGATAAAGATCCACAAGGCTTCATAGATGAGATTTTCAAAGTGGTAGATGCTATGGGTGTGACCCCTAGGGAGAAAGCGGAGTTGGCCGCTTACCAAACTTAAGGATGTTACTCAAGTGTGGTATGAGCAATGGAGAGGTGAGAGACCCTTAGAAAGAGGTTTGGTTGAGGCAGGAATTCAAAGAGGCTTTCCTAGATAGATTCTTTCCCCTAGAGTGGAGGGAGAAGAAAATGGATGAGTTCATGAATCTTCGTCAAGGGGGAAGGAGTGTGCAAGAGTACCCTCTCAAATTTACCAAACTCTCTAAGTATGCCCCAACTATGGTAGCCAACCCTAGGGTTAGGATGAACAAGTTTGTGATGGGAGTGTATAGCTTGGTAGAAAAAGAGTGTCGTATGACAATGCTTCTTAATGACATGGATATCTCTAGGCTCATGATTTATGCACAACAAATTGAGGAGTCCAAAATTAGGAAGATAAATCATGAGGGAAAATGGACTAGGTCAGATGATTCTAGTCACCAAAAGCCTAGGAAGAGGTTCTATCACCAAGATTCTTCCATGGGGAACAATGATAGGGCTCCAAACCAACATTCTCAATGTGGTGGTCATACATTTTAAAGGGCTAGGTGTCCTACTTATGGAAATCAACATTCGGGTAAGTGTCTCGCCGGGACGGATGGTTGTTTTGCATGTGGTAATAAAGGTCACAAGATGAGGGACTGTCCGAACCTCAAATCAAGAGGGAAAGATGTAAATCAAGATTCCCTAGATCCTAATGCTCCCAAGAAGAACCCTTCCTATGGGATGGGAGCTAGGACGGATAACTAATCCGGAGTTGATGATCTTGGTAAGTCTTAACCATTTATGATTGTTTTTTTTTATGTTATCAAATGAGTTTATGTGGTTTTATAGTTCATATGATCATGTCATCCTGATGAATTGCTCAAAGAATGAATTATTGAAAAAAAATGCATGTTGGACAGTGGCTACAGTGATGCTCACTGTGAAATTTTTGATTTTTGAAAAAAATTTGCCTTTTCTTGATTGAAGTTTCAATATGTGCAAACTTATTGTATATGAGCATGTTTAATGTTGGAGAAGGTAATTCCTCCATAAAAGAAGGTTTAGAATAAGTTTTAAAATTTGTGAAGTTGGCAAGAGTTGCTTATGTTGCTATTGTTTGAAAGTGTGAATTGATGCTCCTTGCTAGTTGATGTTTTATTTTTGGTGTTTTGATCATAAGTGGAATGTGCTATGTGAGTATAAGTGACGACTGGTTGTTCTTGAAGTTTAAGTATCATTCGAGGACGAATGTTATCCCAAGTGGGGGAGAATGTAACGCCCTAAAACGAACTAAGGTGAACTAGAGCTTTGTAGTGTTTCTTGATGTGAATTTTGTGTTAAAGTGAGTTACTTTAGTGTCCTTAGGAAGTGTGCGAAGTTTGGAGGTCAATTGACCAAAATCGTCCATGACGTTCGGAAGGTGTGCCCTAGAATGTAGTCGTGTATCTTGATGTGTTTGAGTGAGTTTTACGTGTTCATTTCACTTGAAACTTGTGTGAGATGTTCCTATGACCTACAAGACCATGTTTAGGGGTTTAACGTTCGGGCATGACCCCACCCAGGACCTGCAAGGGGGCCCCACCGAAGGGCCTATGACTTGGACCAAACTGCAAAGGCAATGGCCAAACAACGGACGAATGGACAGTACGCAGGTCCACCTAAGGTCCGTCGACCATGGACCGTCGATGGAACCTTCAAGGCAGAATTTCCAGGCCTCAAAAGTGGATAAGTCTCAACCAACGAGACCTAACCTACGGACCATCGATTGACAAACGGTCCGTCGGTTCTGTCCGTCGATGGAGGCTTGAAAGCCTGCATTCTGGGAGGCTACAGTCCCAAACAACGAGACCTCACCTATGGTACGTCCTTTGACAAACGGACCGTCGGTTGGTCCGTCGATGGGGGCAGTGCCAAAATCTCCAACGTGATGGTCAAGTCTTGGGGTATTTTGGGAAATTCACCCCAAGTCTTTTGGGACCCTAGGATGATATTTTTATTGTTTTTAAGTGATGTTAGATTGGTTTCAAGTCCTAGACCTAGACAAGACCCCTCACTTCTAAATTCAAACTCTCTCTCTCTAAAGACAAACTCTCTCAAGTCTCCATTGAAGTTAGAGGTCAAGAAGGCTAGGAGGGGCTGGTTTGGACGTGGTTCTTCACCAAAATCTTTGGGTTTTCTTGCACTTGAGGTATGGTATCCATCTTGAATACTCTTTCATTCAAGGAGCCATTTCCAATGAATTTCCAAAAATGGTTTTCAACCCTAGTTTCTATTATCTTCAACCCAAACATGGGTTTTGCATGAAAACGTTTCTAATGGCTAATTAATGATGTTTCTAATGTTAGTTGGTGATTCTAATGCTAAGACCTAAATTAAATCATGTTAAAGTCTTTGTTGTAATGTTGGCTTAAGAAATGGGTCAATTGAGCATGTTTATGTAGAGATTGAACTTTGGTTTTCTTGTGTTGAAATGTTGGTTTAGATACGCCCTAAGGGCCTTAATATGATGAGTTATTGATAAAATGCTTATAGGTTGATATGGCTTGGTAAATTAAAGAGTTGCTTATATTGTATTGTTTCTTATTATAAATTGATGCTTTAGTGGTATGGTCCATCTTCTTGGTGGCGGTGCTTATTTGATGAATTGGTTATGTTTAGTATGTATTGAGAATGCGATCTTGAAGGTCTAATATGTAGAATGAACAGAAATTGGAAATGAGTGTTGTATTAGGATTGTGAAGCTTGAATTGTATGTTTGACCTAGTTTTTGGTCTAATTGAAGTATATGACTTTGTAAAGCATCTAAAGTGTGTAAAGTTATGAATAAAGGTCTAAAGCATCATTAGAAGAAATGTATATGAAATGATGCTTATATGCAAGGTGTTCTCACAGGTAAACGCACACACTTTAAGTGAATGAATGATGCTAGATTTAGTAAGAAGGGGAGTCTTGGGGTGGACACTCTTCGTGAGTTGAGATGAAATGTCTAGTAACAACCTCACTATTCCTAATGAGCTTTCCAAGATAGGTCGGAGGATGAATGCACTTCGTAAGTTGAGATGTGGTATTCGCTAGTTATCCTTAACCTATAGTTTATAATGTGAGAATTCGTGGGCAGTTATGCCTAGCACCGAGAGGATAGGAAGAAGAGGTGGAATACACTTCATGAGTTGAGATGTTGTATTCCATTGTACCTCTTGAGATGAGTACTCCTCGTTAGTAGAGAATGAGTTACTTAGTAGGAATCTCCCTATCCCTTAACTATGTGCCCCCATAAGTGTAGTTATTGGGAAGGCCATGTAAAATCTAAGAAGTATGACCTTACTCTAAGCAAGTGAGGATCCCTCATCCGATAGGGGTTAATATCGGGATTCCATGCCTAGCTCTCATGGTCTTTGTCGGTTAAGCTAACCCCCCACAAAATCAATGGAAATAATAATTCGTCTAATTAAGGTGATACTTACGTGAATTGATTGAACTAAGTCTTCTAAAAGAATGTGCTACTTAGGATAGGTGGTGGTATGGGATGCTACCTATACATTGCACTAAGTAGGGCCTTCCGAAAGGGAAGACTTGGTGCCAAACCTTCTAAAAGAGTGTACTACTTAGGGTAGGTGGTGGTATGGTACGCTATCCTACTCATTGCACTAAGTAGGCATTCCGAAAGGGAAGTCTTTGGTGTTTTGTTGGGTGTTCTTCTAATGTCTTGTATTTGAGTGGTGACTTGTTCTCCGGAGGCGAGTAAGCCGAACGGGGTAGTCTTTAGGATCGCTTGGGTGTGCATTGAAGGAAGCGTTTTTGACGTTTTCTTCATGTCTTAGCTTAGAGAATCTTAGGATTAACCTTAAGTAGGGAAACTCCTACGGAAATGGGTTCACTTTCTCATTTGCAATACTTTGGAAGTTCACCATTTTTGTAGTCTTTAGTTCAATGTAAAGCTTTTAAACTTACTATAATGTCTTAAAAATGGTTCACTGTAATGTTAAAGGAATGGTTCACTGTAAGTGCATCTTTATGTACATGCTTAGCTAATTCAACAGGATTAACAAGACAAACAACAGTTTGCACTTCTTCAATCTCTTCTTCTTTCTGTCTCCGACAGCTGTAGTGTTGTTCTTTGTTAGCTTCTTTTCATCCTGTGCATTCTGTTCTGCATGAGATTTCTCGGCTATGCGAGTTTTTTCAGCTGCTGGCCTTTTCTCAGCATGATTTTTCTCAGCTTTTGGTGCCATTGTAGGAAGAGAAAGGGGAATTTTACATATGCTCTGAATGGAATTTGGGATGATGTGTGTCTGTTGATCTCTTTGTGTTTACAATACATGCAATAACCCATAATTCACGTGATTATAAATGGTCTATATGATTTGCGTATATATATTGATTTGGATTGGTTGGCTTACAATGAATACTCTCCAATTATGCACTTTCACATTTATTTCACTAACTTATAATTTTATTTTCAATGTGCAGGAAGACGGTAATTGAATTTGAATTGTGGCAGAAGTAAACTCGATCTATTGTAGTGAACGATGAAGAGTTTTTGTACTATTGTCATATACGTTTGTATGCATTTGGTATTTTGGAATTTATTGATATTAGAGATCTTTAAGCAATTACTTTCTATGTTTTGGAGTTTTTGGACATGTTTCTTGAAGTTTATTTGAAATATATAGCTTCAATTTAATTATGTTATCATATATTGAATATATTCAATTCAATAGTGTTGCTCTAGATGAGATATAAAGTTACACTTTATAAGTGTTGCTCTAGATGAGATATAAAGTTACACTTTATAAGTGTTGCTCTAGATTAGATATAAAATTACACTTTATAAGTGTTTCTCTAGATGAGATATAAAGTTACACTTTATAAGTGTTTCTCTAGATGAGATATAAAATTACACTTTATAAGTGTTGCTCTAGATGAGATATAAAGTTACACTTTATAAGTGTTGCTCTAGATGAGATATAAAATTACACTTTATAAGTGTTGCTATATATGAGATATAAAAGGCAACACTTTTGAAGTGTTACGCTAGATGACCTATAAAAGGCAACACTTTTGAAGTGTGACCAATAAAACCGCAAAGGCAACGCTTTTAAGTGTAGCATAATAAAATATAGGTGTTGCTAATGCATCACAACAAAGCGTGGCCTTATACTTCTTTGGCTACGCTTTATAAGTGTAGCCAAAAGTGGTGACATTTAATAAGTGTTGCCTAATGTCAAAGGTTACGCTTCTTTTGGCCAACCTCTAAAAAGTGTTGCCTAAAGTCCAAAAGTTGGCCTTTTATCAAAGGCCACACTTTTTGCTAGTTTAGGCTACACTTTAGTGGGGTGGCCGTAGGCCTAAAATGGTGCCAAGTACTTGGGAATCCATTAGGAGCGCTAGTGGGAGTGGTAGTATGGGATGCTACTCTCACATTGCACTTAGTGTGACCTAAGAGTCCTATTGGAGGAGAGTACTTATGTGAAATTTGTATACTTGAGTTGGTTCACTGTAAAGTTGAGTATCTTTACTGTAAAGTGTCTTTTTGTGGTAAAGTTATAGAAATTCTTCTTTAAGTGTTAATTAATGTTTCTTATGTTGTTTGTTTCTAAATTCATGAATGTTTTATTAAATTGGCATAAAAGCTTATTTTGCTAAAATGTCCCTTTTTACATATTTTTGCATATTCCATACTTAGTACATTGTTTGTACTAACCCCATACTTTTCTATACCTTATAAGTATAGGTTAGAAGCTTTTGGAAGGTTGAAGTTGAAGCTTGGGAATTCTATCTCTCAAGATTTTGTATGGCCTCATATATTCGAGGACATAGTTTATGTTTCTTATTTTTATTATTAAGACTTATTTTATATTTTCCTTTTTATTGTAAAGGGCCGTGTCCCTAAGATTCTAAGTTGTGTCTTTAAGTTGGCTTGTGACGATGAGATTTCCTAGTATCTATGCAAGACTTATTTTATTTAATTATCGTGAAAGGTTTTAAATTCCGCACTACTTTTCATGTCTTATGTAATGAACGATAGTTGAAGGGCTTGTATGAGACCCCAAAGGGTCAAGTACGCCTTGACACAATCCGGGAGTTGTCCCTAGCTTCTAGGGGGTTCTTTCGGGTCATGACAAATATGATAGAAGACTAGGCACAAGTTACACATAAAGTGATCATCATAACCACTCATTCATATATTCATTAATTTTCCTTCAAGGTCATGGTCAACACATATATAATGACACTAAAGTAAACACCGCCACCATAAGTGGACCATACCACACAATGTCATACAAGGCTTCATCAACTACAATAATATAGAAAAGTAGAAGAGATAAGCATTCTTACCAATTTCTCACCCTTTGATCATCCTTGATCAATAATCCTTTTCCATCAACAATTAATATAAAAAGGCAGTACCTAAAGGCACTTTAATCATAAAGGAAGACATGTTTGAGAAACTACAATACCAAGCTACAACTAGTACAATACATCACTAATATACTAGAAAGTAGGAGGACATAGGTCTTTTACCAAATTCACTTGCATTGATCATCATCTATATTTCATTAATAACATAAATCTAGGGCAGTATCTAAAGACATCATAATCAAGTCTAATTCATGCTTTATCTACCCTAGAATTAAGATCACATAAGGCTCATTACACCATTCAATTTGTAGGCTAGAAGAACCTAGACCAATTCACGCCAAGGCTCCTTTACTTTGATTCAAGGATTCATATCCACAATTCATTAATAAAATCAATATAAGGCAGTAGTTAAGGACAACATAACCTAAACGAAATCCTACTACAATTGCCATAACCTCTAGATTACAGGGAACATGCTACATTAGGAATCAATGGAAGATAGAAGAATCATAAGCTAATGAACCTTGATCCATATGAATCACTTATTTAAAATTCATCAATAACATTCAAGTAGGACAGTAGATAGAAATATCCCTACACCATCGAATTCCACATACATGCTTAATAGAGGCAAGGTTACAGTAAACATATATATTTATAGACTAAGCATGTTCAAATCTCCATACATTGATCCAAATTGATCCTTCATCATCAATTCATAATCAATTCACATAAATAACAATAGGTATAAGCAATTCAATGTAAGAGAATCACAATTTAACGATTAACAAGCCATGATTACAAAGCCCATGCAAGGACTAAATGGATTTAGGGAAGAAACATGGTTCATCATGCAATTGGATTAAGATCACATTCAAACCAATACATTCACATCAATTCATCATGATTTAACCATTTAAAACGTTTATATAAAGAACCCATGGCTAGATTGAAGAAGAAGAGATTTGATCATGAAACCTTCTTTGCAAACTTGAGATTAACTCTTCCAAGTGAAAGGCTACTTGGAGATGAAGGATTACCATACCTTTTTCTAGTTTAAAACCTCTAAAAATTGGTGAAGAACCCATGAGAATCCAATCTACAAGTTTTTCTTGAGCCTCACCTTCAATGGAGGTTTCTAGGGAGAATTTGCTTTAGATGGAAGGTTTAATTTGTGTGAATGGGATTGGGAATGGGCTGGTCACGTTTTAGATTACTTATATATACCCAAAAATAGGTAAATAAATTAATTAGGGTCAGTTTAGGACATGGGGTGAATTTCCCATTCACCCCTTAAGTGGGCAGTGGGCAGGCAGTAGTTGCACCAGCCTCCATCAACGGATCACCATCGACGGCCTGTAGGTCCTTTGACGGGCCATCTATGGCTTCAATCGATTGGAGATTGGCCTTTTATTTGGTTGATCCTTTCCCAAGATAAGTGTCCATCGAAGAGACACCACCAACGGGCTGTTGGTCAACCAACTGGGCATCGTTTTGTTTCAGTCGATTGACACTGCCCTCGACAGCCTTGGGTCCATCTTGTGGATCCTTTTGCGGGGCCCTTTAGAAGTCGTACGCGGACGTTTTCAAAGTAAATACAAACCATAACAATTTTTGTACCTCACATATCAGTTTCACCCAAAACAAATACACATAACACGTCCAAACAGGCTAGGCCCTATCAAGACATACGCATGCATGTCTCAAGTCTATCTTTACGTCTTAGACGTTCTTCGACGTTTGACCTCCAAACTTTACGAAACTCCTTATACTACCACTAAACATCATTATAACTCATTTTAAAACTTCATAAGCTCATTTCATACAATTATAAGCATGTATAGACACATGATGCACATAGGTGACTAATCGTCAAACGTCTTCGTCGTCCCTTGACGTTTGACTTCCAAATCACCTCAAACTTTACATACTCCTCAATACCATATTATAAGCCATTTTAGGACCTTAGAACATTAAGACGAACATGTTAGTCTCTAGACACCCTAACTCATTTTGGGGGTTTTACATTCGATAGAATGTAAGGAGTACCCGTATTTTGTTTTCTTATCTTGTGTTTAGAGGTTTGCTTGTTGGGTACCGTGTGGTTCGGTACTCACCCCTTGCTTCTACAATATTTTTGTAAGTTATGAGCCCAGATCTTTGTGATACCTTCCATTCTCTTTGTTTTCTAGGCATCTTGTGGAGAATTGTGAGGTACCTGCTTGTCATCTCAGCGAATCTTCCTACTCCAGTTTATAATTTTGTTTTTACTTGAAAGACAATTTCATTTTAGACTCGTGTTTTATTTCAATTCTAGTAGTTACATTAGAGGCTTGTGCATGTGACAACCTGGTTTTGGGGATTGAATTAAGTTGACTTATTTTCGTAATAGAAACTGTTATTGGAATTTTGTTTATTTCCACACTTTGTTACATATTGGGTTTTAGGCTGACTTGTCTTGGTGGGATAAGATGAGTGTCATCACATCCATTTTTTGGATCGTCACACTTGTGCAAAGAGCGTACACTAAACTTGTATACAATAATGAGCATGAGAACTTAAGACACTGCGAGTTTTAGTTTTTCCTTCCTCTAAATTTTACTTGTTTCTTGATGTTTCTTGATGTAAGTTGATTTATTATGTTATTTATAAAATAAGAAAAAGAATGAAATGAAACAAAGAAAATATAAAAGAAATGTATAGTCATTGATGAGATCAAATTCCCTAGTATCTTTTCGTTTGTACATTGTTGGAACTTGCCCTTTTCTTTTCTTTTACTTTCTTTAGTATATAATTATTTTTTTCTTTTTAACTTCATATTTTAAATATTTAAGATATTATTTGAAGAAAGAATAAGAGAAAATATATAAGACTTGCAATAGCATTGCTGACACATAATAAAATCATAAAAGTAACAGTAAATGTTATTTTGTTATATTTCGTGAATTCAATTATTATTATTTTTACCATCCCAAATGAATGTTTTTATATAGAAATATTAAATGAAAAATATATAATAATTGACATAAGAGGTTTAAAATAAATAAATAATAAGAACTTCTTGATATTTAGTGGGGAAACACATGTAAACAACAAATTTTCAAGTCGAGAAAAATAAATAATCAAGACAGGAAAAATAGAAGTAAAAAAATGTAGTATTTGATTTAAAAATATAGTGTGTGTTACAATCTCTATGATAATCCTCTGATTCTTGAAAATAATTTGAAATATGTAGGCCTTGAACTTGATTTAGAGTCAAGGGCTTGAATAGCTTGATTTGAATCTTGAACTTTGAACTTGAGTGTGAACCATTCGTCACGAACACTTGTATAGTTACGACGAATAATTAGCATGAACAAGTAACTTGATCTTGAATCTTGAACTTTGAACTTGATTGCTTGAACTTGCAGCTTGTAGAGAATTTGTAGCTTTTGATCCACGAGTTCTCTTCTTGCTTCTTGTTCTTGAAAAAAAAAACCTCTCTATGAATAATGAGGACCCTTATTTATAGTAGTGGGGAGTGGTCTACTGGTGTGATTTGATTTTTCGGTTTGAACCGACGAATCATTGCTCTGTAGAAAAGCTTTGATCTGATTGGTCAGAACATGTCACACATACACATGTTGTTATTCTAGTGGCTCATTTGATTTGACTTGGATTGCCACAAAACCTTGACACGTTTCATGATTTTAGTTGCTTATTTAATTTGTCTTGGATTGCCACATAACCTTGACATATGGCATGACTTTAGTGACTTATTTAATTTGACTTGGATTGCCAAATAACCTCCACTATATTCTTGAATTTTATATAACCCAAATCAATTTATGGATTTAAATCCAATGAAATCTTAATTCTTACAAATGCCCCCAACTTCAAGTCTTGTCAAAATATTTCTATTTTTAGAGTAGGCTTAAAGTACTTAGTGAAGATATTCCCCAAATTTGTAGAGTATTTTTTTTTTGGTAACCATACTCTTGGAAAATTGTATTTTGTTTTCTTTTATTATTACTAATTTTTTTAAAAAAAAATAAAAAAAATAAAATAAAAAAAAAAATAATAATAAAACAGTAACAATGACATTTGTTCATCCCATATAGGAAAACAAAACGAGAAAAGAAAGAAAAGAAAAAAAAATAATAAGAATTCTTTATATTTAAAATTTTATTAAATTTAAAACCTTAAATATCTTAAATATAAAGAGAATTTGAGTCCTTTTAGGATTAAACTTTTAAAAGAATTATTGTCTTCTTATCCCAAAAAATAAAATATTTGACTTATCAAATATTGAATTTGTTTTGGACTAAGAATCTAATATTCTTTTTAGTACTCTATAAATAGAGACTTTTTAAAAAAATCCATTCATAAATTCACCAGAAACTTTGCTCTATCAAAATCATTCTGGTAAGCTTTTTGAAGTCGTCTTTTTTTTTTTAACGACTTCTTCTTCTCTTTTTTTTCTTGTTCTTTTCCTTTACGTTTTTCTTTATTCTTATTATTATTATTATTATTATTATTATTATTATTATTATTATTTGACCTTTTTTTTGTTTTAGATTTTTATTTGTATTTATGCAGTGTAAAATCTAATTTATTTGCAGTTTAGTGGTCAATCTTAGTTACTGAAACATGATTGCTCTCACAATTGATTTGTTAATAACTTACTTAAATATATAGGCACTATATTCATGGCTTATAATTCAAGTTGCTTATTAATTAGAAGTCAATCTATATTCGTAAGTATGATTATTATTTTTACTATTTGAGTCAAAAAAGTGTTACTTTCATGTTTGAGCTGGCAATTTTACATTACTTATGAGGAAGACTTTACACCGTTTGAGGCAAAAAATTATATTGTTAAAGTCAAAGAATTTACACCGTCTAAGACAAAAACCTTACATGGCTTAATCCAAGGGCATAATGTCGTCTGATTCAAGGAGTTTACACCGTCTAAGGCAAAGCATGTCATTTGAGCCAAGGATTTTACACCGTCTAAGGCAAAGCATGTCATCTGAGCCAAGGATTTTACACCGTCTAAGGCAAAGACTTTACATTGCTTAAGATGATGGCATTATGTTGTCTGAGCCAAGGACTTCACACCGTCTAAGGCAAGGACTTTACATGGCTTGATCCGAAGGCATTATAACGCTGAGCCAAAGATTTTACATTATCTAAGGGGAAGATTATACACTTTAATTTGAAGGCATCACATCGTCGTTACACAAAGACTTCACACCCTTTGGTGCTAAGACTTTGCATGAGTAGCTAGGATCTTACATTGCCTAATTTGCACTTAAAGGAATAGTTCCTCATTGTCTAGATTTATAACCTTCATTATTGAATTATTAATTTAAGTGCTAAAATTTGTCCTCTCCCTTTTTTCTTGCAGTTCAAATTATGGTTCACTTCAAAGATTTGAAATCTTCTTCTAATTCACGATACCTTGTAATATCATATCATAAGAACAATGAAGTGGAGACCAAATTACTTGTAGAGAAGCCATTAGGTGGTCACTATGCCTCTCCATGGCCTTCTCTAGGGGAACTTCTTGGTCTAGATGATTGGACTTTAGAATATAATAGTTGTCCTCCCAAGTCATGGGTACTTTGCTCGCCAAATCCGCCTACCAAAAATATTGCAAGTTCTTTACCATGTTTGGGCGGCAAATCATAAATAGAGAGACTCGATGGAATGATACTTTCACTTTTGATGGAGAGTTTCGTTATATTCAAGGGTATTGGGAGTGGGCTGAAGATATACTTAGTAGGGGTCCCCAAACTTTCAAGGACGCAAAAATATACGATGTTGTGTATGGCTCACTTTTTACTTGTGATCGTAACACTAACATCATACAAGCCTTTTGTGAAGCTTGGTGTCCTTCTACAAACGCATTGCTCACTTCAGTCGGGGAACTATCCATATCACTTTGGGACTTACACGTGATTTGTGGTCTACCCATCTCAGGTATCATTTATTAAGAGGTCTTCAAATTGCAATAAAAAAGTTTTCAACTAAGAAAGACCGGAAGTCCATGCGAACCGTGCCAAATGTTGAAGAATTCACAGGCACATTTAAAAATGGAAAAAAGTTCCTCCCTCAATCTTGTGAGCATTTATTTGACGCCTTTCCTCATCTACACACATAAAATCAGGATGTTTCTGCCAAGAAAGGAAAAGAAATTTGCTCGTCTTAGATCATCTTACAATCCAACTGGGACAATTGATGAGTCTCTTAAGTGGTCTTGTGCTGAAGAAGCATTGTTCACAAGTTAGAAGTTAAGAGCCATAAGATGGATGAAACATATTTGACAGCATTTTTGTCGTGTTGGTTGTGTATATTCGTTTTTCCTACTAAGGCAAGTCATTTTATTCACCCGGGTGTCTTTAGAAACGCTTGTCATTTGGCCTGTGGTACGAGAGTTATCCTTGCGGTTCCAGTTTTAGCCAGCATTTACAAGGGTCTAAACACTATTTCGAGATGTTCGCGACTTGATCTCGTCCAAACTAGTTTCCCAATCCATTATGTGTACGATAGGTTAGCCTTTTACTTTAGAACCGATTAACCATTAGCTGGTGGGCCGGTTGATCCCCTTATGACTACATTTTCTAGTGAAGGGGCTGCTAGGTATTTTGGAAAAGAAGATGCAAGAAATTGTATACAAGGAGGAGGAATCATTTCTTGGGATGCAAAATTTGTTCATAGACCTCATGCACACCAATATCGTGATGATGGGACTGAAAAAGAACACCAATCAAATTTTTTCATGAGCATTCGCTCAAACTCTCTCACTTAAAGGGAGGGAAATGTCTTTATTATTGATCCATATAGTCCTCGTAGATTCAGTCGTCAATTCGGCTTTTTTCAGGATTCTCATGTTGACTAGATGAAGATTTTTGTGAGGCCTCATTGGAAGATGGATTAAGACTCGCACGTATATGTGTATTGACAAAGACTAGGGAAAAAGCAACATTTCCTCAAGACTCGCACGTATATATGTATTGACAAAGACTAGGGAAAAAACAATATTTCCTCCAAATGGATCTAATAAGAAGAAGTTTTCTTCCCAGAATTATAAGTCCTGGTGGGAAAAGGTGCACGGGAATATTCTTGAATATCATGTGAAGTTTTTGGTAAATGTTGTTGGTTCGACTACTGATTCCCTTCAAAAGAACGATGAAGAGGTTTTGATTCTGAAACAATCTCCTATTTTAAAGTGTAAGGTTGGTGTTCCAGACAAGGTCAAGGTACCTCCCAATGAAAAGGTCCAAAAGGAAAAATGTTCAAGTCAAACTCACTAACCTTCTCGCAAGCAGCCATTTCCAAATGAGAGTACTGAAACCCGAATTATCGTCGTTGGAAGAGAGATAGAGCACCTCCAGAAAATCCAAAAGATAATTATTTGCATGCGACAGAGATTACTAACAACAATTTTAGTTCTTCAAGTACTTTGACAACTATTAAAGAGGTAGTAATTTAAACTTTCACGTTGCTCTATGGTACTGAGTTCCTTCACTTATTATTATCTCTCCCTTTTTTGTTAGACAAGCAATGTAAACATGTTGGAAAAAAAGCCTCAAGATAGTACTGAGTCTGTAGAAGGTCCGGATTCAAGGAAATCTTCTTCTATGCCTCTAGAAGAAAAAGAGGTTACTTATATTTCTCATGAACAAACCACGATAAATGTTTAATTCAGGTCCCCCAAGCAACCAATAACATGGAAGTCTATTTTCGATGGAAGAAAGGTTGTCTGGGAACTTCGAAAGGATTTTGTCAAAAGAGCTTGGACTAAGATTCGTTCTAAACTTGTTGACCTTAATGCAGACCGTTCTTCTTCTCTTACATATGAGATTCAACTAATTCTTGCAGATGTAGATTCCATGGGTGTGGACATTTCCCCTTTGAAGACTTTACTGGAGTTTTTCTTTAAACTTGCTTTTTCTTATGACAAAGCGCGATCAGATTTTGCTCATAAGGCTGAAGAATTTGATCCGAGTCTTATTCAAAAGCTAAGGAACACCTTGATCTCGTCTTTCATGAAAATAATGAGAAATCTGAGGAATTATCGGTTGCTTGTCAATCCTTTAAGGAGGCAAAGAAAAAGGTGAAGGAGCTAATTGTTCTTCGAGATGACGCCAAAAAAGAAGTTAAAGATGTTAAATCTAAAGTCTTGGAAGTTGAACAATAGTTCAACAAATGTGCTGATGTTTCTTTAGTGACTACAAAAGCCTCATATGATGTACAAGAGAAGAAGAGGGTTTTAGAGGTCGCTCTTCAAGATTTAGCTAATTATAAGCTATGTTTAGATAACTTATTTGAATGTTTTCATTTAGCTTTTTGTTCTCCCTTTCCTTTTTTTTTTTAGAATTTTGAGTGATTAGTTGATGTTCTCAATATTAATAGCAAATAAACAATTTGACTGCGTTAATATTGTCCATTTATATTTCTTGCGTTAATATGAGTCATGAAAGACTTGATTTATCAAAATAAAACTTCATACTCTAAACATGTCAGAACTTCATAGATTAAATCTCTCAGAATCATTCCTAATGAATGATATGCTAACTATTCAGGTTCACATGACACTGAATTTTTAAAAAAAAATCACATCTCAGCGCAGAAAGGTCGAAATGATGTGCCACTTTTTATTCCATCGTAAAGACAACTTTCACTCATATAACATGTACAAAAATCATGCCTAAAAGCTTTATGAATTTATACCGATATTAATTGATGTCGACTCAAATGACAATATACGATATTTGAAAGGAATATTGTGATGTGCATCTAATGGTTTAGTTCTCCCTTAATTTATAGACTCATGTAAATAAACATTAGAAAATGATTATAAGTGCCTACGTACCTCAGTGAATAGGATCAAGTCACAACATAGTTCTGAGTGACTAAAGTGATCTTTTGTTGTTGTGCCGTACACAGTTTATACTCTTGCGGGCCAGGAGTAACATGCAATTTAGGCTTATACATTAAGGAGAATCACCTTTTCTTCAGGGATAGTATAGTTTCATGAACCTCCCATTAATAGGGTCAATGCGCAATCCTTCTTGAGTCAACAAGTTTGTAGGCGCCACTTGAATACACTTCTTGTACCACATATGGACCATCCTATATAGCGGAGAACTTTTTTCAGATCGACGATAGGTAATAATGACCTTCTTACAACAAGAACCTGGTCACCAACTTGAAAGCATCTAAGACAAACCTTTTTATTAAAAGATCAAGATAGACGAGCTTGATAGCATTCTAAACTTTGTTGAGACTCTAGTATTTTTTCATCAAGAACTTCCAATTCATCAAGATGTAACCAAGCATTTTCTTCATCAGTGAGTCGTTCTTGAATGGCAAGACGTATTGACAGAATTTTAACACTCGAGTGGAAGGACTGCTTCAAATCCATAAACAAGAGAATAAGGAGTCGCACGTGTTGGTGAACGATACGTGGTCCTATATGCCCAAAGAGCTTCTTCCATTCTTTCATGCCAATATCTCTTAGATTTGGAGACAAATTTCTTCAAAAATTTACAGAGTGTTTTGTTGAATGATTTAGCGAGCCCATTAGCGGCAGCATAGTACATTGAGGAATTGTGTTGCTTGAAGTCAAAAAGCTCACATATCTTTGCCATCAACTTGCTATCAAATGTCTTTCCATTGCCTGTCAATATATATCGAGGAATGCCAAAACGATAGCTAATATTGACTTGAATGAAGTTGGCGACATTCTCTTTCTTCACTTTTTCAAGAGAAACAGCTTCTGCCCATTTTGAAAAATAATCGGTCGCTGCAAGTATATACAAATGACCACCAGAGGATTTAGGCAATGTCCCAACAACATACAAACCCCAAGCTTTGAATGTACAGGAAGCAATAGTTTGGTGTAACACTTCAGGGGGTTGATGTATAAAATTGGCAAGCTTGACACCTTTGGGCATAATCCAAGCAATCTTTTACCATAGTTTGCCAATAATATCCTATCCTTTTTATATGAAACTGAAGTTTTTCGGTCCGATTGATGCGCTCTACATACTCCAAAGTGTGCTTCTTGAATGTAATGAAGAGATTCATTTGCCCCCAAACAACGTAAAAGTACTCAATCAAATGACCGCCTGTAGAAGGTAAATTTATAATAAAGAAAATGGGGGCTCGTCGTCGGATTTCAGTCCTCCTTCGAAGATTTTCTGGCAATATTCCATAACATAAGTTATCAATTGTATGTTGTCCTCAGTCTTCGATTTTATCCTCGTAAGTAGAAGTAGCTTGTCCAAATTATTTTGTATGCTCATCTGGTAGTGGAACTATCCATTTTTGGAAAACAGCGACTTGCATTTGATCGGGTGATACTAATGCAGAAGTTAAAGCTGCCAACGCATCAGCCTTCTTATTTTATTTTCTAGGGATATGCTCAACCTTCTTATTTTCTTTTCTAGGGATATGCTGAATAGTCACCTCCCAAAGCCAACCTATCATTTTTTTTAGCATAATTTTAAAATGGAGGTAACTCAGGCTTCTTCACTTTATAATCCCCTAATACTTGATTAATCACTACATTAGAATCACCATAAATTTGCAACTGCATTTGTTTCACATCAACAACCATTTGAAGCCCGAGTAAAAGTACTTGATATTCAGCAACATTATTGGAGCAAGGTTGTGTAAGAGTGAAGGAATATGGTAGGACTTCTCCATATGAAGTGATAAACACTACTCCAGCGCCGGTTCCTTCTCTATGTTCAGCTCCATCAAAATACATCTTCCAAGGTCGTTGGATTTAAATTAACATTGCATCTTCATTAGGTAACTCATCTGATAACTCCCAATCGTTTGGAATTTGATGATTGGCTAAGAAATGTGCTAGCACTTGTCCTTTTATTGCCTTTTGAGATATATATGTGATTTCAAATTGTTGAAATTGGCGATACCACCTTGCTAGCCGATCACTCAAGACAGGTTTGGACATGATAAATTTGATAGGATTTTCTTTAGACATAAGTTGTACGACATGAGTTTGAAAGTAATGGTTCATCTTTTGAATTGAGAATACTAAGGCAAAGCATAATTTCTCAATAGGTGAATACGTTATCTCATTTTCTGTCATTGTCCTACTCAAGTAATAAAGGGCATTTTCTTTCCCTTCATTGTTTTCTTGTGCTAGAAGTGCTCTTAGTAAGCTTTCTTGTGCAGCAATATATAATATCAATAAATTTCCAGGTATCGGAGCTATAAGTACTTGTAGCTTCATCAAATAAGATTTTATTCTCTGGAAAGCATTGGTACAAGCCTGGTCCCATTCAAAAGCAACATCTTTTTCATATGACGATTGAATGGTTGCCATCTGTCAGCTAGATTTGAGATAAACCTTCTAAGGTATGCCAATTTTCCCTACAAGCTTTTCAACTCATGAATATCTTTAGGCTCAGGCATCTTCAATATACCATCTATATTGTCTTGGTCAATTTCGATCCCTCGATGTCGAACAATAAAACCAAGAAACTTTCCTGAAGTAACCCCAAAGACACATTTTAAAGGGTTCATTTTGAGTTGGTATCTTCGAAGTCGTTCAAACACCATTCTCATATCTTGCAAATGGTTACCCTTTTTTCTTGATTTCTCCCCTAAGTCATCAAAATAACACTCAACATTTTGATGAAGCGTGTCATCAAAAATATTCCGCATGGCTCGTTAATAAATAGCTCCAGCATTTTTTAAGCTGAACGACATTACTTTGTTGCAATATATGACTTTAGGAGTACGAAATGAAGTAAGTTTTTCATCTTTTGGTGCCATGCGAATTTGATTGCATCCAGATGAACCGTCCATAAAAGACATTGTCTCATATCCATTCGTAGCATCAATCATAAGCTCAGGGATTGGAAGAGGGAAGTCATCCTTAGAGCATGCATTATTAAGATCCCTAAAGTCAACACAAAGTCGGATTTGGCCATTCTTCTTTCTTACCGACACAATGCTCGAAATTCATGTAGGATATTTGACTTCACGAATGAAACCTTCTTCAATGAGCTTGTTGACTTTAGTTTCGATCAGAGGAACTAGTGTAGGTCTAAATCGACGCTGAGCTTATTTAATAGGACGAACGCCTCGTTTCACAGCAAGACGATGAACTGCAACTCCAGGATCTAATCCAGGCATCTCCTTGTAGATCCAAGCAAATACATCTCTAAACTCCATAAGCAACTCAATATCCTTTCTTTGTCGCCATTCAATGAGGCATTTACATATGTAGGCCTTATATCATCATCAATCCCAAGGTTCACTTCTTTTAAGGTATCAACAATACTCTTCATCTCTTCCTCGAGTCCAGGGGGTGCATATTTTCGTCCTCATCTTCTTGAGGATCACCATCATCAAAGGATATATGATGAACTGTATGAACATCATCAAATTTTTCCTCTATCCTTGCATGAGGTGAAGCATTTTCCTTGTCACAAATTGTAATGTAGTGTGATGATCCCGCACTTTCTTCATCTTCGTCTCGCTTCTTAGTATGAACTATAGTATGCGTTCTTGCTCTCAAGACCTTCCCACATGAAACTACAAGTTTTTCTTCCCGCCTCATTTTAGAAGGAATCAACCTAGGACAATTCTTGGGTGGGCCGTGTTTTTGAGGATGAACATGTCCTCCCATTTTTCTGCGATCTCCTTGGCATTTGCATTTTCATTTCATAGGTCCCAAACGATCAAATATTGTAGTTTCTTGAGTTGACGTGGCAAGCTAATCAAATACAGAAACATTAGAGGTTTGGACAGTAAGTCGATCAAACACAGAAGACCTTTCGTTAAACATCACCGGTTCTTCTATCATAGTAATGTAGTTGATGCTCATCCTTCTAATAGAGATTTATACTAGTGATGGTTGTTTGTAACCCAATCCTTCACATGATTGCTTAACCATGTACCCTCTTTCCATCAACATCTTTGAGTAGGATTCAAGCCATGATTTGCCTTTTCAACAACTTCATGTGGGAGCTTCCCTAATTTAGAGGTTTCATCAAGATTGTATCCCGCTTTCACCAATAATTTATTAGCATTCGGGTCAAAACCTTCAATTGTACGCTTCAAAGGAAGTTCTTCATCTTAATCATCGTTTAATGGTTTGACAAATCCTCTAATCACTTCGGAAGGATATTTGATTTCATCAATTTGTTTGATAGGAAATGTCAATTCGTTACTCTGCATCTCAGAATGTTGAATTTTGACCTTATTTGCCTTTGGGATATAGTGAAGAGTAGGAGACACTCTCTTACTTAAATATGTCTCGCTCGCCTTGGGTATTGTACTCATATTTGAAAGCAGTTGATTTTTTTTCATAACCCCTACCTTTTCAGTTGCTACATCAACTCTCTTTGTGACATCAGCCTTTCTGATTGGTATCGAGTTATCAACTTTGAATTCTATTGAGACATGATCCTTTAAGTAGAACTTTGCATCTGCAAAGTGCGCTTCCATCTCGGTTAAAGGATCATCATCAGTGACTACCTTCTTTTGAACTCCATCTTCAAAGTACTTAAAAAACTGATGGTACGTGGATGACACTACTTTATTCTCGCGGATCCATGGCCTTCCTAAGAAGATATTATAGGAGGTCTTTGAGTCAATAACGTATATCTAGCACTCGAACACATATCTTCCATTTTTATATCTATTTTGATTGCACCAATTGCTCTTTGCCCCCCTTGGTTGAATCCCTGAATCATTAAACGACTTTCAGATAATTCATTCATCGAGATTCCCCGTTCTTTCAAAGTCCGAATAGGAAGGATATTTACATTAGAACCATCATCCACCATAATCCTATTTACTTTATCCCCACTCACAAAACCTACCATATATAAAGGACGATAATTTAATGTTTCACCCAACAAAAGATCATCATTAGTGAATGTGAACTTTGCATCACAAGTATTCACCTGTTCCGAGAGAAACTCGATGGTATTTTCATACGACGGCAGTAAGGTTGGTGATGATTCTTACCCAATTATTTCTTCTTTCTCAATGTTACAACATGAGGCTTTGGTGTCACAATGAGAAATCTTAGTGTGGAACCAACTTGGCAAGAATTCCTCCAATGTCACCGAAGAACTCCGTTTTTGATAGTGATCTTCCGCAGCTCTCGATTTCTTCACATTTTTCTTCATTGCTCGAGTTTTAAGTAGTTTCATCATTTTTCCTCTTGTAACTCCATTTCTTGGCTCTCTTTGTTAGTTCCCTTTGCAGCGTCTTCGTTGTGTCACCAAAATCCATCTTTCATTATCGGCACACCCAGATTTATTTTTGGTAAAGAGTTCCCTCTCACTATTGCCTCCTTAATCGATGGAAGAGACAATGATTTTCTGAAATCAATCGGTTCGAAGTCACCAAATTTGATCATCATTGGTGGTAATGAGGCTAGGACATTATCACAGTTATGTACTTCGACAAAGTTGCAAAGAACTGTGGGATCATGTGAGCCAAAAGTGATAAAAACTTGATTTGAATTTTTCTTCTCATCTTCAAGTAATATCTTTCCTTCACGAGCTAAGCCCATTATCTTTTCCTTAATTATGAAGCACTTATCAATTGTATGACCCATCAAATGATGATATTTGCAGTATTTACGATCATTAATCCTTCCAGCTTCGTCTGGCGCTTCATTTCATGTACTCAAATAGTTTCAACACAAGGAGGTCTTCAAAAATTGTTGGAACCTCTGAGTCCGTGAATGGGTACTCTTTTGCTTGCATTTCCTTCAAAGATAACTTTCATCCGGCGTTGTTTTGAGAAGTCGTGATCTTCACAATATGGTTGTTGCTTAGCATTGTGGCGACTTTCAAAGGTTCAGCCTTAAACTTCATTGACTCTTTGCATTTAGACTTGGGTATAAATTCCACCCTTTCTTTACCTCCACTTTGTATTTTCCTCTACGAGGTTCATAAATAGGTGGTCCTTCATTTCCGCTAGAATACATGCTTAACTCCATATCATGAGCCCGTGTGGCTAGTTCCTCAAATGACTTGGTCTTGATACACTGTTAAATGTAACAAAGTCCTCAATGCATTCTTTGGATGCACATTTCTATTTTAGAGGTTTCACTAAGTCTATCCTTGCAATTGAGGCTCGCATTCCTCCATTGATTGATGAACTCAATGACATTTTCATCCTTCCATTGACGTGTATTGGTGAGTTCAATCATGCTCACAGTGCCTCTCGTGCTATAAAAACGATTGAGAAATTCATGTTCAAGTTGTTCCCAATCATCAATGGAACCAGCCTCGAGATTCGTATACCAATCAAAGGCATTTCCTTGCATGGATCGCACAAATTTTGTAACCAGATAATCTCCATATGTTCCAGCATTATTGCAAGTTAACAAAATGTGCAATGTGTTGCTTTGGATTTCCCTTGTTGTTGAATTGTTGATATTTTGGAGGTTGATAATCTGCAGGCATCTTCAAAACATCGATTCTTGAAGTGTATGGCTTGGTATATGTAAACGAGGACTTTGAAGGGACATCATATTTATCTTTGATAGTTCCCATTTTGAAGTCTTTTAGTTGATGAATGGGAATTCCCACTTTAGCAGATATTTGCAGTTCCTTATCAACATATGTTTGATTTGTAGAGGACTCTCCCTTTTCTTGTACCATGGGTTGATCTCCTGGTGCATGGATTGAGCCTGCCTCCATAACATTTTCAACCATGTCCGTTAACTTAACAATTCGATTATCCTTATCTTCCACATACTTTGTTAGACCTTCAATTGCCTTTGTCAAATTTGCCAATTTTTCTTCAACAGTTGAGGTGTTAGGCATCATTGCTTGGATTGCCATTATGGGTGATGGAGTAAAGCATGGATTTTCCCCCAAATAGAAATCTGATTGGAACAAGTTACGTGGAGTTACAGGGGCAGATTTAGTGATCAAAACATCATCTTCTTCTTTAATAGTACGATCCTTGTTAGTGAATGGACTGAGTTGGGCCAATGTCTTTTCAACAATATCAGTTATATTCCCTCCTTCTACTAATTCATTCGAATGTTTACCCCTTTGAAGATGGGAGATACAGAATAGGAACTGATGTGGAGGACGTTTGAAGTGTTTTATGTCCTACTAATTTTGTTTTGTTCCTAGTGATGGGTACCAAACTTTCAATAGTAGCATCCAGTATGTTGTCCACCGTCAAGGAAAACATTGTATCGACAGTCTTAGCAACAATAGATTTGGATCTGAACTTCTTAGAAGTCATCTTAGTGTTCTTGAAACTTGATGATCAATGTAAAGAGATGAGAGGTAGAGACGGTCCCACTAGGCGTGCAAAAATTGGTAAACAACAAATATTCAAGTAGAGAAAAATAATAATCAATACAGGAAAAATAGAAGTAAAAAAATATATTATTTGATTTCAAAATATAGTTCATGTTATAATTTTTATTATAATCCTCTGATTCTTCAAAATAGTATGAAATATGTAGGACTTGAATTTGATTTAGAGTCGAGGTATTGAATTGCTTGATGTTGAATCTTGAACTCTGAACTTGAGTGTGAATTATTCATCACGAACAATTTTATAGTTATGAAGAATAATTTGCATGAACAAGTAACTTGATCTTGAATCTTGAACTTTGAATTCGATTGCTTGAACTTGCAGCTTGTAGAGAATTTGTAGATTTTGATCCACGAGCTCTCTTCTTGCTTCTTGTTCTTGAAAAAACCCTTCTCAATAAATAATGAGGACCCCTATTTATAGTAGTAGGGAGTGGTCTACTGGTGTGATTTGATTGGTCTGTTTGAACCGACCAATCACATTGCTCCATAGAAAAGCTTTGATCTGATTGGTCAGAACATGTCACACATATACATGTCGTTATTCTAGTGGCTCATTTGATTTTACTTGGATTGCCACATAACCTTGACACGTGTCATGATTTTAGTTGCTTATTTAATTTGTCTTGGATTGCCGCATAACCTTTATATGTGGCATGACTTTAGTGGCTTATTTAATTTGACTTCGATTGCCACATAACCTCCACTATTTTCTTGAATTTTATACAATCCAAATTAATTTATGTATTTAAATCCAATAAAATCTTAATGCTTACAACACCATTAATCATATTATAACAATAACATGCCTAGTCAAATGTTAAAGTAGGGTAAAATGTATTTATATTAAATCAAAGATAGGAGTGTACAATGTACACAACCATTAATAAAATTACAACAATAACATATCTATTATATAGCCAAATAAGGATTAATTATATAAGTATATCCAGTCAAAGATAGGAGCGTAAAATTGAACCAAAGTTAGACTATATATATCCCATCAAATATAGAAGTGTAGAATGTATACAAACAGACTACAATGTGTAAAGTTAGAGTGTCATACATTGTACTCTTCGGAAAAAAGGAGAAAAATCACCCCCACCCCCTTCTTCCTCAAAATACATTTTCTAGGCTTCTTTGTTTCTACAAGCAAAAAGTCGTTACAGTTCCAATTTTCCATTCCTTGACTCCACTCAACTTTCCCCTTGATTATAGGTAAATCTTTGACAAATATATTGATATTATTTATATATTAAAGGATATATATATATATATATATATATATATATATATATATATATATATATATATATATATATATAAACACAATAGTTTTGACGCACGTGCGTTGAACCTGAATATCAAACCATGTACCATTATTTTTAGAAATAATGTGAATATTATTAGATAAAAAATTAATTAATCAATTATCAAATGATGATTAAGTATAGGTTCGTACGAATATTGGGCATGACCCAACTAAATCTAGCAAAAATTGAAATTAAAGACTAAAAGCAAAAAAAAAGCATGCCAGTTGTCCTTGGAGAATGAGGACTCACCAGTGACACTTCTAAGTTGAAGATTTGGAACCGATCTATGCATGATCTGGAAGCTGAGGTCCTTAACCTACATAATTAGAAGATGTAGTGCATAGTATGAGGCGGTACTAGAAAGGTACGAAGCATGCAGGAGAGAATGAAGTTGGATAAAATCCATAAATGAGCAACCATGTATCTTAGCAATGATAAGCGATAAGCATGATACTATACTAAGAATATTGAACATGGAATAACTGAACGCAATGACCAAGTTTATAACATTCTGAGACTGAACTCTGAGTGTAGCTGATAACATGGTCAATGCAATAAAATATAATTGTGGGAGCTACCAATAACTTACATGAAATCACATGAGCTAAATGTAGAGTTCGATATATACTCCCTATCGAGAGAACCCGATATACCATCCCAGAGGTATAGAGATATGAATGGTGTGATCACCAAAATGTAATACCCACAGGGGGACCTTATAAACCTACGGGGGCACGTAACTATGAAATAGAAGAACAACATAGCTAGGGTTCTAAATATAATACAAGAAACTAAGCAACAATATCATAATATGATTTGGATCATTCTAAAAGCTAAAACCAAACAATTTTTAACATTCAAGAATACCTGGTCTAAATAATCTTAAGGGAATCAATATCGTGACTGAAAAGTAGGGACCTAATGAGTAAATTGAACCCACTAGTGAAATCTCACATACCTATTGACGAATTCCAGAGAGAAATATTTCGATATCAGACTAGAACTGATGAAACTCGTTGCGTTCTTGAACTAGGGATGCTCGAATTTCTCCACTATTTTGCTCTACGTTTCTATGGATTTTGGTAAATCGTTGATTAGGTTTAGTTCTAATTACTTTACAAGGATAAAACTGACAAAAACCACATAGTTTAGGGGTCCAACGAATTGATAAAGAGCAAACGACACCTGACATAAAACTGCTGGGGCCACTGATGGAATTGACTTACGAACCATGGATGGAACAATGGTCCATGCTGGTCAAGAGTCGAGAGGGTTCTGGGAATAAGTTCTAGGGCCTTGATACATGGACCTGGACCACATTCCGTGTGTCCGGCCGTGGGTACTGCCTTAGAATATTTTTTGGACCTTTTATGGAAGGGGGTTGCAGGTGGTTAACTACGGACAACCAAGAAGAACCAGGCTGACCCTCAGTCCGTGGGTTGCACCTGTAACTTTTGGAAAATCTGTTGGTTTTGTCTGTTTAAGACATGAGGTGTTACAAAAATAATTATTACTATATAATATTGCCGCTTTTATTTTTATTGATTTACTATTTCTTAATGTTTAAATTTTTTCGATGAATGAAAGTTTATATGACATGTAATAACGCCAGTTTAAGTTTGTATTAGTTTCATTTATATTATTTATTTAATAAATAATTTTTATGAGATGCATATTTTCTTCAATACAAACATGCATACATACATACCTACATGCATACATATATACATACATACCTTCATACATATATATACACACACATCATGAATGTATTATCAAGTTAACAAGATCTTCTAACTTTAAATTATATTATTTTAAAATTTTCCTTTTTTTTGAAAAAAAAGAACTCAAAACAAATATGGAAATATGTGAACATATATGCATCATTTAAAATTTATCATTGACAAAATAAATTTTATATTCAGTAATATGAAATAAACATATTCATTTTGTCCCTACACTAAATTAAAATCAAATAACTATAAAAAATAGTAACATTAATCAAAAGTCCTGTTTATTTATGTAAGTATAAAAGTTATTATAAATTCATCTATTGCACATTAATTCTTTAGTTGTAACTTAATAAATTCTCTTAGTAATTACTAATCATATAAAATTATTCACACTCTTTTACATTCATTAGTTATAATATTATAAATTCTCTTAGTTATTACAATAATTATTTATTTATTTCATCTTTCCTTATATTAACTTTTGACCAATAATTTTTCATATTAATATCCCCCCCCCCCCTCGATATGATAACACGATGTTGTTATTTTTTTCCTTAGACAAATCATGCATGTTTGGTTGAATAAATTAAAAATTATTTACAAGTATATGAACTTTATCTTTGTTGGATGTAAGATAAACATGTGATTATACATACTATTTCAGAGATAGAATATATTCTTTAGTTTTAATTTTTAGTTTATTTGTTAAAAAAAGGAAACATGTCTTAGTTAACTATAGATAGTCAGATAACAATATTTGTGTTATAAGCATCGCTAATCGAAAAATCAAATATGAGAGCCAACAAAAACAACATCATTTATTACCTTATAACTTAAAAACTAAAAATTAGTATACAAAATAAAAAATAAAAATTTAGTTGTTCTCCACATGTTCGTATGAAATCTAAGCAAATTAAGTGGAATACACGTGCAAAGCACATCTAGTTAGACGACAAGAAAAATACATAACATATATCATCTATAAGGTCATATTAGTTATACACTACTAATTACATGATTGGACTTCATCAAATAAAAATAAATTTATAAATTATTGCATTTAACTAATAAATTTTCATTCATTGTCTTCATAGATTTGTGTGAATAATATATATATATATATATATATATATATATATATATATATAGATAGATAGATAGATAGATAGATAGATAGATAGATAGATAGATAGATAGATAGATCGAAGAATTACGTTATTGATTGAATTATCATGATGTTGAGAGAAAATAATACGTTCATACATAAGTAAGGTAGAGAACAACTAGTTTTAAAAAAATTAATATTGATTTATTGGAATGATTATCATGAAAAAATTATGACTAAGTAAATAATGTTTGAAAAGAAAAGAATTTTGGTTACCTATAATTAGGATTCAATTTTTCATTAATAAATTTTATTCATATAATATACAACATTTTGAATATATAACCTTTAAAATTACGTAATGGTGTAAGAAGTCTAGTGCTCTATTATTATTATAAAATATTTTATTTTACATAATTAAGACTAATAGTTTTTCAACATTTAAGTATGTTAAAAATAGTTTTTGTTTAAATAATAACCAATATAACATTCAAATAAAATACTAGATGGATATAATATTATATCAATAAAATATTTATAATTTTTTTATGACAATTGACAGTAATGACAATTAACAATGTTTATTGTGTGTGCTAATTTGGGATGGTGGTTACTGATATTGTTGGATAAGGATAGTATCATGTGGTATGGTGGTTGGCAGTAGTGATTAGTTAAAGTTGTTGGTTCTGGAAGTTGATTATTAATAGCTGAATAATATTAATTAGTAATGGTGGTTGTGAATGATGATGATAATCGTTAGCTATATACAATCATGATAATTGGCGATAGTGATTAGTGGAAGTAATAATTTTTGGTGATAGTTACAAATGATTATTAATGATGGTGATGATTTATTTTGTTGATTGATCATACAAAAAACTTATTATGGGAAAAATACAATAAAATCAACCAGTCTTCAAATATATAGTAAGAGTTCTAAGGTTCTTTCTTAGCAATAAACATGTATTATTTAACATGATTAAGTTATTTTTAAATCAATCTAAGTATAAATTAGTGCTCCAACTCATATTTCATAGGTCGTTCTATCTACGTGTATTGTATGAGTGTTATATATTTGTTTTCTCTCATGCATTAAAAAATTCTTGATATCCAGTAGAACAGTTGAGTAGTTGATGTCCTCTATATTATTGTTACAAGTAAAAATTACTTAATAATTATATATATTCTTGATCTTTAAAATTAATTTACGTCGAGGAAATCCTAGTAGCGCAGTTGGTTGGCTATTTGAACTTCCACCTTATTTGTGATGGCATAGACTTCTTATGCATTTTCTACATTTCTATTTCTATTTTGATTCAGACCTTCTTCTTGCACCCACCATCATGATCTTTTTTGTCTTTATTTATTTCTTTTAGTTAATACCTTTAAAGATTATATATGAATTATACACATGCTTATCAATTGACATTGAGTTGCCTCTCTTGATAATCTCTTATGTTTTACTTTCAGATGAGATTTCGTATCAAAAAATTTGACAAAAACAAACTTGTTTTCACCCAATTTAGCCAAAAATCAAATATTAATTTCTTTATATATTGATGTAATACACTCGTGTAAAGCACATACACTAAACTAGTATACTGCAAGTTTTTCTTCCTTCGTCTAAATTTTACTTTTCTTGATTTAAATTTTTAATAATATCATTTATAAAAGTATAAAAATAAATGTAATAAAATAAAGAAAATATTAAAGAAATGTATAGTCAATGATGAGATCAAATGCCCTAATATCTTTTCGTTTGTACTTTGTTGGCACTTGCACGTTTCTTTTCATTTACTTTCTTTAGTGTATAATTATTTAATTTCTTTTTAAATTCATATTTTAAATATTTAAGATATTATCTTAAGAAAGAAGAAGAAAAAGATATAACACCTTCAATAGTATTGATGACACATAATAAAATCATAAAAGTAACAGTATACAATTATTTGTTATATTTCGTGAATTCAATACGAATTACTATTATTTTGACCATCCAAAATGAGTGTTATCTATATATTAATACTAAATGAAAAGTATATAAATATTAGACATAAGAGATAACAAACAAAATAAATAAAAAGAAATTCTTGATATTTAATGGGGAAATACCATTTATCATATTATAAAAATAACATGTATAATCAAATGTTAAAGAAGGCTAAAATGTATATATATTCAGTCAAAAATAGGACTGTAGAATGTACACAACCATTAATAATATTACAAAAATAACATATCTATTATCTACTCAAAGACGTATTAATTAATTATATGAAACAAACTTTAAACAAAGAACTTAAAATTTATATTATTATTTTTTTAAGTAGTTTTTGAAGAGGAAGGTGCTTTTGGATTAAACTTTGTATTTGCTTGTTGTGGATTTTCTCGCTCTGCTTTCTTCATCTGATAATGTCTTCTTATATACACATTTCTGGACTTCAAACTCCGGACTTCAAAATGAAAAAGAATCTTATCTTTCCACCGGGTGCGCTTTGGGCCCCATCGCACGTGAAATGATTCCTTCTTTTTTGCATTATTATCCGTCCTTTGTCTGATGCTTTTTTCTTTATGCATTATCACTTAATGTCTGTCATACTCAAAAGTCTAATACTTCTCCTTTATACATTATTATTTAGTGCCTGTCTATTTAAATTAAAGTAAAGACGCGTCCCAATAGTTTTTCCACACATGTGTGGTAGTGAGTAAAGTGGGACTCACATTATTTGACAAAAGAGGCATTCCTCTTTAGAAACAAAACAACTATATTATTACACATATTTATTATTATTATTATTATTATTATTATTATTATTATATATATATATATTTTATATGTCTAAATTATGTAATGCAATTGAGTCAAAACTCATACAAGAATCATCATCGTTTGGATCTTGAGCAAACTGCATTGTGTCTGAAAAATCATCTGAATTATTTGGACTAGAATCTGGATCTTGTCTTGCACTTTGTATTGGGCTTGGGTTTATGTGTTTATCTTTTTCTTGTTGTTGTTTAAATAATTTTTCTACAGTTTGGGTTAAAAGAGATTCTATGTCTTTATTTTTTTGAGATTTTTTGGTTTTTTGTCTAGGAGTCTGGGTAAATGAAAGAGGTAAACGTCTTCTAGAAGATGAACCTTCATCTTTTTCACTTTTTGGCAAAGTGACAGCCATTAACGGGTTTGATAAGTCTTTACCGGCTACCTTTTGAACCGGACTAGCTGTATCTTTATCCGATACAGTGGATTTATTTACATGCAGAGGGGAATGTACACCCATCTCATCCATTTTTCTTGGGGATGAAAAACCCTGTATGTTTGTCTGAGTATCTTTAGTCTTCAAATCATTCTCAATTTTTGCAATTCTTTCTTTGAACTGGAGATTTTCGTGTAACAACACCTCATTTTTGTAATTTAATCTTTTAAAAGCTTCAGTCATTGAAGAACAATGATCACAAAATATAATTTTATCTGTGTCTTTTTGAATATGGTATTGAGGAATTTTGTCTGGATTCTGTTTGAGAGAGGGAGAAATATAATAATTTGGACCTAATACTCCCCTAGCATAGTCTAATGCTTCAGTAAAATCATTAAATCCTTTAAAAAGTGGTTTAGAAAATCCTTTAATAGAGTCTAAAACCTCTAACCATGTCTGAAAAATTCCATTTACCTTACCATGAACTACAACATAATATTCAAATTTATTTTCTTTATTTCTACTGTTAAAATAATATCCTAAAGCATTTAAAACAGCAATTATATATTTAGTGTCTTTTTTGTTATGAGCTATCCATATATTGTCTATTAAATATTTCTGATGTTTGTGTAATTGGTAAGTAGGTAAGTGTCTAAAAGTCCAATTAGATGGTTCATAAGCTATTAGGTTTTGCTGTCCAAATTGGAGTCTTTCTATTCTAACATCATCGATCTTATTTAAAGGTCTGAAATGAAGATTGGATAACATTGTCTGTCTGTAGGTATCTGCAAAATCTGGGGTTGGAGGTTGAACTCCTTTTCCCTTGTCTTGTAGTGTAGGTCTCATGCTGTAAAATTTAAACTTTTATTAGTAATCTACTTAACTGATCTGCTATATGATTATCATTTCCTTTTATATGTTCAAATGTTATAGATTGATAAATAGATATTGTATCTAAAAAATTTAATCATCTTCTTCTACTACTACTTTTATCATTTATTTTTTGATGAAACTTTACTATAACTTCACAGTCTGTTCTTACTAGTATTTCTGATTTATTTAAAATATATATTCTAAATCTATTTAATCCATATATTACAGCTAAAATTTTAATATCTATACTAGCTTTATTTTCTTTTTCTTTATATTTTCCACTCTGATATGCACAAATTTTTTCTTCTTTTTTAGAACTATATTTATGAGGTCTAGCTTTTAATACTACTCCCCATCCTTCTATACTACCATCTGTTTCTATAATTAAATAATCTGTTTCTAAAGGCATATTAAGATCAGGTATATTTTTTATTTTTCTTTTATTGTTTGTACTAATTTGATATCTTCTATATTAAAGTTTCTTGTTCCTTTAGATCCTGTCTTAGAGTATAATGGTCCTGCTAATTTTCCTAAATCTTTAATAAATGGTCTAGCATAGTTTATTATACCTAAAAAAATTTGTAGATCTTTTAAATTATTTAATTTATTTGGCATATCTAAAGCTTTCTTAGCAATATGTGGTTGTAATTTAATTTTTTCTTCTCCTAATATAATTTCTAAAAAATTTATATAATTTTTACATAGTTCCATTTTCTTTTTACTGATTATTATTCCATTATTAACAAATAACCTAAAAACTGTTTGTAAATGTCCTAAATGTTCTTTTATGTCTTTGCTAAATACTAATATATCATCTACATATACTAAAACAAATCTTTTGTATTCTCCAAATATTTCATCCATCTTTCTTTGAAAAATTGGAGGTGCAGTTTTTAATCCAAATGGCATTACTAGCCACTCGAAATGTCCTTCCAGACATGTAAAAGCTGTCCATTCTATACTGTATGGATGCATTTTTATCTGCCAATATCCTGATTTACGATCAAATTTACTAAATATTCTTTTACCTTGTATCCTATTTATTAATTCTATTTTATCTGGTAATTTATATCCATCTGTTCTAGTATTATCATTTAATCGTTTATAATTTATTACCAGTCTAGCCTTTCCTCTAACTATTTCACTATGATTTCTTACCATTAATGCCACTGATCTATGTTTTGATGTTGACCTTCTTATTACTCCTAACAGTAATAATTCTTTAATTTGTATACTAAAATCTTCTAAATCTTGATTTGTTGCTTCTATTGAGGCGGTTTTTATTATATATTCAGGATTTATAATATCTAATTTACATACAATTTTATTATTTTCCCAATGTTTTAAGGGTTGTTCTCCTATTATTTCTATTTGGTCTAAAATTTTAATAATGTTATCTAAATCCTGTTGATCTTTTATTTGTCCTATTTTTTGAATTCCCGTTTTGAAATTATGTAATTATGTTGCTATTTCTATTAAGACATAATTTTTCTCTAATTCATCTAATTCGTCTAGTTCTTCTAATTCTGATATATTTTCAGATACTATATTACATTCTAGCTTAGTACATGTTGTATTGTTTTCACAGTTATCACAAACATGTTTCTTTTAGTTTATGTTTTATTTTAGTATTAATTTTATTAGTTAAAACTGACGTATATGTAACATTTTTTAAGAAAAGTATTCCATCATTTGTTATTAGGGTACCTCCTTTATTATATAATATAAAATCTAATTCTAATACAAAATCTACTCTTATATCTAAATCTCTTACCCATATTTTATCCATTTTATAAGTAGATTTATAAAATTCTGAGCATGTATTTAGAAAACTAACTTGTGCTTTATCTATATAATATCTATATATATTATGTGTTCCATCCATTTGCATAGCTGCAAGTGGTTTTTCTAAAGTCTTTATTAACTCTGGCGGTACAATTTTCTTATTTAAAATACTTTTGGTACATCCTGAATCTATTAATGCTAAAGTCTCTATTTCGTATTTTCCTATTTGAAGTCTTGCTAATACTTTAACAGTATTTTTATTTTTATTTTCATTATATATTAAAGTATTAGATTCTTCATTCATTAATTCCTGATTATCTGGTGGTAGTTCTTTTTCAATTTTTTTTTTCTAATCTTACTATTCTTTCTTCTAATTCTTTAACTTTTGCTTCTAATACTGATACTTTTAAATTTATTAAAGGTTCATTTGTATGTATTTCTTTCCTTTTTTGAGTTATTATTTCTAACTGTGTTTCTATACAACTTATACATCCTTCTATAAAATATTTATTACATTTAGCTCTTTTATATTTACTTGGATACCATTTACACCAATTACATGGATTACTATCTAATCCTGTATCTTTTTTAAAATTATGTTCACATTCTATTATATTCATAAAATTAATTTGTAAATCATCTATATTTAAATTTTCTATTCCTATTTCATTAATTAATTCTTCTCCTTCCGAATTAGAAGAATCTTCTTCTTTATTATTCTCATCTATATCAATACTTACTATAGAGTAAATACTTTCATTATCTGACATATATTCATCTACATTTAATAATGCTTCATTAAATTCTTCTACTAATTGAGCATTTCTAGTCTTTACATTATATCTTTTAGGACAAGTATTTGCTAAATGTTCTATACTTTCACATGTAAAACATTCTAACTTATTTTTATAATTTCTATCTGTTCTATATTTTCTAACATGTCTATCCCTATTTAAATATGGTTTCCTAGCTGAAGATTTTCTAAGAAAATATCCTTTCTTATATCTCTTATTATATTGTGGTTTGTATTTTTTATATTTTTTCTTTTTATATTGGTCTTTATCATAATTTTGAGTTGTATATATTATATCTTTACAGAAATTCATTTCATTTTGTTTTAATTGTTTTTGTATTTGTAAGTTAGTACATTTTTCTTGTAATATTTCCATTATATGTTGTATTCTATGTCCTATTGAACATTTTGCTTGAGGATTTTGTACTACTCCTTCTCTTTACGTCCATCTATCTTCTATTTCTCTTCCTAAGGCTCCAGATAATTTATTAAATAACTTTTTACCTAAATCTTGATCAAAAGCATTTCCACTAATTGTACAATAATAAAAATAATCGTTTAAAAATTTCTTTATATAATACCAATTACTTATACTTAGTTGTTCTAGTTTTATTACTGCATTTCTTTGTAGGGTTACTAATCCACTATTTGGGTCTTCTCCTGTTATTAATGTATGTATTTTATTTGTAAAATTATATGGGTTAGGTCCTAATGATACTAAATACTGAAATTCTGATGGAAATTCTACTTTATAAGTTTCCCATAGAGCTTTAGTTGATTCTCCTAAAAATGTTTTTAAGTATTTATACATTGTTTCAGCGTCAGTTTCTGTATAATTTTTTATAAAATATGCTACTACTATTCCTTTCCATAAATCTATTACTGAATTCCATCTTTGTGGATCATGTGGTGCTATATTTAAAAATTTTCCTTTACTTCCTTCTTCTTGTAGTTTTATTGGTTCTTCTATAGGCATTCTTTTTCCTACTGGTTTTACTTTTACTGTTGGGGTATCACCTTGTCTATATACTCTTCTACGTGGTATATTTCCTGTACTATTATCTGCAGTATATGCTGGTTCTGTTGTTCTTTGAAATGGGCTACTAGAGCTTGCTGTTTCCATTAATTCTTTTTGACTAAATATGGATTCTAACTCAGATATTTCACTGTCATTTTCTTGTATTTCTGTCATTATGTTATTAGCTTTTTCTAATTTTTCTTGTAAACTTTTTTCTAGTCTATAGCCTTTATTATCTGTTCTTTTTTCACATATTTTAAAATGAGATGTTACTTGTTCTAAATTTAAGTCTTTTAATTTACATCCTTTGCATGTAAATAATCTATTCTTATTATTTTTACTTATTTCTTTTGCTTTTTCTATAGCCAAATCTACTGCAAAATCTTCTTCTAATATTATTTTTATATTCATCCCTTCTAAAGGCATTTCTTCTATAACACTTTCTTCTTCAATGCCTTTTTGAGCTTCGTAATTATAGTCTGTAAATCTAATTGAGGGTTCTCCTTTAGAATTTGTATATATTAAATGAGCGTCTGGTGTTAAAGCTTCTTTTTCTTTGAAATCACCTAATTTCCATTCTAACCCTGCATATTCTTCAGGATTTATCTTTATAGGTTTTATTAATTTTATCCCTTTATTTCCCATTACTTCTACTACATCTTTTATTTATAATTTAAATCTAGTATTACTATTATCTGTCATTTTTTCTAAAAATCCTACACACATTAATAAATTCTTTCCACTATGCATTTCCTCATATCCTTTAGTTTGTATTCCTATTCTAATTTGAGTTCCAAATTCATTTAAATTCATCATAAAATCTTGACTTATATAGAAAATTCCTCCATTATTAGTCATATCTACTTCAGTTAATTCTATAATTGCCTTTTTTATGTCTGACCATCTATTATCATATATTGTAATTAATGTCTTTATTCCTAAGTTTTTTCTAGTTAATCCTTTAATTCCTATAACTATTAATCCCATAGGCATTAAGTCTTTTTTAACATATTTTATTTCTTTTACAGATTCAGAGTTTATGAGTGGTAAAGATACAAAATTTTTTCCTAATACTGATAATTGTTCTTCTCTATAATGTCTATATAGTTGAGATTTAGAATTTGTATTATATAAAATTTTTGGATTCAATAAGTTTAATTGATTTTGTTGAAAGATTTGTATATCTTTATCTGTATCTATTATTTCATCTAATTGTTGATTATTTTCATCTTTTGTCTTTCTATTTAATATTCTTGACAAAAAATTATTACTTATGTTATTCTGGGAGTAACTTGGTCTTGGTCTTTCTTGTCTTTTATCTCTTGATCTAGTTGGAAAAATGTCTATTTTTTCTGTTTTTTAATTATTTATCTTTTTGCAGAGTAATTTCTATTTTAGTTAACTTTTCTATTATTTCTTCTACTCCAGTTGTGTTTATATTTTTACCTTCTGATTTTTCTTTAAAGTTTTTATCTATCTTATTATGTAGTTGTTATAAAAGTGATATTATTATATTATTTTGTTTTATGATAATTTGATCTGATTTTGAAGGTGGATTAAATTCTTTATAATCTAATGGAAGGGCTATTTTTTTTTCTATTAATGTTATTGCTTCTTTATATGTTTCTGTTTCTATTAAATCTATCATGAAAGAACTATTTCTTTTATTGATGCCAATTCTGTTTTTATTTCTTGTATTTTTCTTATTAATGTATTACTAACCTCTTCTTTTGATTTATTTTTTAATTCGTTTAGCTTTTTATTTAATTCTACTCCTTGTTCCTTAAGGTAATCTAAATTATTTTCTATCATATAAAAAGTTGTTTTTGTTTATTTTGTGTTTCTTCTTGTTCACTTAATATTTTTATAATTTTATTATTATATTCTTTTACTTTTTCACTAAGATTTATTATTAAATCTATTAAAGTATTGTATTGAGAGTCATCTGTATGCAAACAATGGTTTCCGTTTTTCAAAATTACACTTTATTATACTATCTCCTTTTAATCTTTGAAATCTTTTTTCTATATTAATCTGTAAATCTAAATATTCTATAGTTTTTAATGAAGCTATTGATACTCTTATTATTTTATCCTAAAGTAGTTGGTTTATAATATTCACTGAAAATTTTTATTCTTTGAGTATACTTATCAATATCACTTCTAAGTCCTTGTAATTCCCATTTTAGAGCATTTATATATTCTTCGTTATTTATATAGTATTTGAAATAAAAAAAATTTGGTTTAAAGAATTCGTTTTCGTATATATATATATATATATATATGCTTCTATTGCCTTTTCTGCTCTTTTTAATCTTTGTTTTTCTTTTATTTCTCTATATATATTTTTATAATTTATTCTTATTATTTTAGCAAATAGAAGATTTTTCATATATATTTTTTTGATTGAAATATTTCTAGATATAAAATGTCTTACTAATTTTTGTTCTAATATTTTAATTAAAAAAATATATGATCTAATCTATCACTTATTTCTTTTTTAGAAATTGTTGTTTTTATTTCTTTTAATAATCTATCTGCTTCTAGATATAAACTTAGTAATTCTCTTTTAACTTTTTTATATTCTCCAGTATTTTATAAGGTCTTCTCATATATTATCCTACAGAATTATAATAATAAGGATTATTTTTAATAGTTTTAATTCTTTCTGCTATGTCTTTAATTTCAAAATTTACTTGATTTAATTGTTCACTTATTTGGTTTTGAGATTGTCTAACAGTTTCCCTAAGGGTCTTTACAGAATATTTATATGTATAGGTTAAAAATAATCTTAAATCTAAGGTAAATAGATGGCTTTCTAAGGATTTTTTATATAATTTAACTATTTTTAAATGTTGTCTATTATAAAATAAAGTTCTATGATATGCAAAATTTTTCAGTGAATATTATAAACCAACTACTTTAGGATAAAATAATAAGAGTAACAATAGCTTCATTAAAATCTATAGAATATTTAGATTTACAGATTAATATAGAAAAAAGATTTCAAAGATTAAAAGGAGATAGTATAATAAAGTGTAATTTTAAAAACGAAAACCATTGTTTGCATACAGATGACTCTCAATACAATACTTTAATAGATTTAATAATAAATCTTAGTGAAAAAGTAAAAGAATATAATAATAAAATTATAAAAATATTAAGTGAACAAGAAGAAACACAAAATAAACAAAAACAACTTTTTAATAAGATAGAAAATAATTTAGATTACCTTAAGGAACAAGGAGTAGGTTCAAACGGTAGCCGGTAAAGACTTATCAAACCCGTTAATGGCTGTCACTTTGCCAAAAAGTGAAAAAGATGAAGGTTCATCTTCTAGAAGACGTTTACCTCTTTCATTTACCCAGACTCTTAGACAAAAAACCAAAAAATCCCAAAAAAATAAAGACATAGAATCTCTTATAACCCAAACTGTAGAAAAATTATTTAAACAACAACAAGAAAAAGATAAACACATAAACCCAAGCCCAATACAAAGTCCAAGACAAGATCAAAATTCTGATGGGAATTCTACTTTATAAGCTTCCCATAGAGCTTTAGTTGATTCTCCTAAAATGTTTCTAAGTATTTATACATTGTTTCAGCGTCAGTTTCTGTAGAATTTTTTATAAAATCTGCTACTACTATTCCTTTCCATAAATCTATTACTGAATATTATTGTAGCCCATTCCAAAGAACAACAAAACCAGCATATACTGCAGATAATAGTACAGGAAATATACCACGTAGAAGAGTATATAGACAAGGTGATACCCCAACAGTAGAAGTAAAACCAGTAGGAAAAAGAATGCCTATAGAAGAACCAATAAAACTACAAAATCTTCTAAATCTTGATTTGTTGCTTCTATTGAGACTGTTTTTATTATATTTTTCAGGATTTATAATATCTAATTTACATACAATTTTATTATTTTCCCAATGTTTTAAGGGTTGTTCTCCTATTATTTCTATTTGGTCTAAAATTTTAATAATATTATCTAAATCCTGGTGATCTTTTATTTGTCCTATTTTTTGAATTCCCGTTTTGAAATTATATAATTCTGTTGCTATTTCTGTTAAGACATAATTTTTCTCTAATTCATCTAATTCGTCTAGTTCTTCTAATTCTGATATATTTTCCCCTTCTCCTTCAAAATACATTTTGTAGGCTTCATTTTGGTACAAGAAAAAAGTCGTTACGGTTCGAATTATCCATTCCTTGACTCCACTCCATTTCCCCCTTGATTATAGGTAAATATTTGACAAATCTATTGATATTCTTTATTATTATAGGATGTTAATGGATATATATATATATATATATATATATATATATATATATATATATATATATACAATAGTTTTGACGCACATGTGTTGAACGTAAATATCAAACGATTTACAATTATTTTAAAAATAATATGAATATTATAAGATAAAAATGAATTAATCAATTATCAAATGATGAATAAGTATAAGTTCCTACGAATATTGGATGTAATTTTCTTATGATTACTACTGCAAATTATTCACTCTTAATATCTCTTATTTGAACCTCTTAAATATACATTATCCTCTTTTCCCTATAGTGCATTAATTACTTATTATTGTATTTTTGGAGTTCTTACATTTAATGTAATATATTATAAATAAATATTGATGTATAATATATAAGAAGACTAAATTTGATGTTCTTAGTTGGAGTATAAGATAAATTTCACATTCATGTTAGGGAGTGTTCTAATTTAACTAAAATTTTAGATTGTCACTGTTTGCAAATCAAACTTGAGTTTTGAAGAAGAGAAGAATAGAAAACATAAAAAAATATGTAATTTAAAAATGTATGGAAACCCCTCAATTTATTGTTTAAAAAGTGCAGTATTAACATGTGAATATTATTTCTTATCATAAATGTCACAACCTTGGGAAAGGTCACAACTTATAGAAAAAGTCATAACTCTTTGAAAGATCTTAGTCATTCAATGTGAAATGGTGTCTTTTTTATATATAATATAATATACCTAAATATATAGTAAAATATGGAAGATATACAAAATTGAGTGTTTTAAGAAGAAGAAGAACAATCAAAAGCTTTTAAAAAAAATTGTTTAATGTAACACCCCAAAAACATTTGATCTAAGACTCGAACCATTCTCTATGGGACTAATATTTTACTAAGGAATTTAAATTTTCTTAGTATTACGGTCTCTATGTATCACCTTGAGCTCCAAAAAGAACTCAAGAGAATTTATTCACCTTTGATCCTCCGATACGTGCCTTGTCAGAATCATGCTTTATTTACATTCTTCTTGAAAAGATGATACTTCTTCTCTCTTTCTTTCATCAACTATTTTGACTATGAGAAACATTTTCATCAGATAGTCTTTAGTAAGTCATTAAGTTTTTTTTTCTGTTTTTGGTTAACTTTAAACAACCATAACATTTAGCACAGGTGATTTAGGATACCCATAAGATATCATATGAAAGATCTCTAAGTCCTCTTTCCAACGACATTGATTTTGCTAAATTTTGAATTCCGATGACGCAGATATGCTCGTTTCAGTTCAGACGGTCCAGTTAAGGAAATTTACCCGAATTAATGTGAGGTATTTTGGTCTTTTCCTTACCCTACTATCCTAGATCGTTTCCTAACCATTTAGGGGTATAAACATATTTGAATAAGTTTTAGTTATTTCGAAACGCGCTTAGGGTTTTTGAGAGGAGTTCAAGAGGAGAAAAAAAGGAGAGAAGCTTCAAGCTTTCAAGATTCTTACTATTCTTTGATGGATTTTGCGAAGGATTTGATCCTTAATAGGTATGTAAGCTCTCATAAGGTTGGGTTCATTCACTCACACGCCAATCATATGATTTTACATCCGAAAATTCATTCTTGAGGTTGAATGACTTCAATTCTTTAAGAGTTTCTTGAAGTTTCATTCTTATATCATTCATGATGAGTTCTTGAGATGAATGTTAGGAGTGCGAGAGTTGTTTTTGAGTATATTTAGTGCACTTATGTTGGCTATTAGAATCTAAGTGAGTTGGGAAGAATCCATTCGATTCTAAGCGAATTATGGCCAAACATTGAAGAAGAAAATTCATCAAAATGTTCCGGTGAGGGTTTGGTGCCGCGTGCCCCAGATGAGCTTTCCAAATGAGTTCCTGAGGAGTTTTGTGCACTATCTATTTTAAGAGATACCTTTTGAGTAATAATCTCAAAGCTTGAGGATGAGGAATTGTTTCTAAACATATGAGCTGAGTTATATTTTTGTGACTAGTATTACACAGCGATATTGGGGTGGGTGGGTGGGGGGTTTCATACAACTAAAATTTTGCATAAACAATGTAGCTAACGTGGGTGTAAAGGGTCATACTTCTTATAAGATTCCTTATTATTTTTAAGCATAAGCTTACTGGATCCACTTAGTTGAGGATGTGTTATACTCTGACAGGTTATATTAAAGTTCTGGCAGCGCGGGCGAGGAATTGTATCATCACAAAGCTCATAATGATTGTTGTCAGTTCGAGAATCCCCAAATAAGATTTATTACTATATTATTTTATACAATTGAGTTACTATTGTATTTTTACATAAAACGGAGTTATTATCTATTGTTTTAAAAGCTTTCTAGATATTGCATATTTTATTGTTGCTTTCATTTAGAATTGAGTATCTTGAGTTTGAGCTGAGCATCTTGAGTTGTGTAGAGTATCTAGAGATTGTGTTGAGTATATATTGACCAATTTCACAGAGAATATTTTCGAACAACAAATATCATCTATAAGGTCATATTAGTGTGATACGACTAATTACATGATTGAACTTCATCTAATTAAAATAAATATAAAAATTATTGTATTTAAGTAATAAAATTTTCATTCACATTCATCATTTGTTTGTGTGAATCCGAGATATATATGATGATCAACACTGAACATTCACAAAAGAATTTGTGCAAATCTTATTATTCAAATGTTCACTTAAAATTTCTTAATTGGTAATCATGTGCAACACATGTGTCAAAAAGCTAGTTTATATATATATACATATAATTAGATCGAAGAATTACTTTAATGATTGAATTATCATGATTTTGAGAGAAAATAAAACATTAATACTTGAGTATGGTACAGAACAAGTAGTTGTAAGAAAATTAATATTGATTTATTGAGATAAAAATCATGAAAAAGTTTTGGGTAAGTAAATAATGTTTGAAAAGAAAAGAATTTTGGTTACCTATAATTAGGATTCAAATTTTCTTTTATCATTTTGATTCATAAAATATACAACATTTTTAATATACAACCTTTAAAATTGCCTAATGGTGTAAGAAGTCTAGCGCTCTATTTTTATTATAAATCTTTTTATACTACATAATTAAGACTTATTGTTTTTCTACAACCAAGTATATTTAAAATAGTTTTTGTTTCAAAAACAACCAATATAACATTCAAATAAAAATACTAAATGGTATAATATATTATATCAATAGAATATTGATAAAAAGTTATATGACTATTGATAGTAATGACAACTAACGATGTTGATTGTGTGTGCTAATTTGGGATGGTGTTGACTGATGTTGTTTGTTGCGGATAGTATCATATGGTATGGTGGTTGGTAGTAGTGATTAGTTAAAGTTGTTGGTTCTAGTAGTTGATAATTAGTAGTAGAATACTATTAATAGATAATGGTGGTTGTAAATGATGATGGTCGTTAGATATATACAATCATGGTAATTATTGATAGTGATTAGTGGGAGTAATAGTTGTTGGTGATAATTACAAATGATGATTAATGATGGTAATGATTTATATTTTTTATTGATCATACAAGAAAAATTTTATGGGAAAAACACAATAAAATTAACGAGTCTTCAAATATCTAGTAAGAGTCTAAGGTTCTTTATTTGCAATAAACATGTATTATTTTACATAGTTAAGTTATTTGTAAATCAATCTAAGTATAAATTAATGATACAACAAAAATTTCATAGGTCGAATGATCTACGGGTATTGTACCAGTGTTATATATTTGTTTTCTCTCATGCATTAAAAATTGCTGATATCCAGTAGAACAATTGAGAAGTTGATGTCCTTTATATTAATGTTACAAGTAAAAATTACTTAAATATAATATATATTCATGATCGTTAAATCTGATTTACGTTAAGGAAATCCTAGTAGCATAGTTGGTTGACTATTTGAACTTCAACCTTCTTGGTGATGACATCGACTTCATTTTCTACATTTCTAATTTATTTTTATTTTGATTCAGATCTTCTTCTTGCATCCACCGTCATGATCTTTTTTTTCTTTCTTTATTTCCTTTAGTTAATACCTTTAAAGATTATATAGGAATTATACACATGCTTATCAATTGATAATCATTTCCCTCGCTTGATAATCTCTTATGTTTTTCTCTCAGTTGAGATTTCGTATCAAAAAATTTGACAAAACAAATATGTTTTCACCCAATTTAGCCAAAAAATCAAATATTTATGTCTTTATATATTGACGTAATACACTCGTGCAAAGCACGTACACTAAACTAGTATACTGCTAGTTTTATTTTTTCCTTCTTCTAAAATTTTACTTTTCTTGATGTAAGTTGTTTATAATGTTATTTATAAAAGTAGAAAAAGAAATTTAATAATATAAAGAAAATATCAAATAAATGTATAGTCATTGATGAGATCAGATGCCCTAATATCTTTTCGTTGTACTTTTTGGAACTTGCCCTTTTCTTTTTATTTACTTTATTAGTATATAATTATTTAATTTCATTTTAACTTCATATTTTATAAATTTAAGATATTATTTGAAGAAAAAAGAAGAAAAAGATATAACACTTGCAATAGTATTGATGACACATAATATAATCATAAAAGTAATAATATACAATTATTTTTTTTATATTTTCTGAATTCAATACGAATTATTATTATTTTGACCATCCCAAATGAGTGTTATCTATATAGTAATACTAAATGAAAAGTATATAAATATTAAACATAAGAGGAAAAAAACAAAATAAATAAAAAGAACTTCTTGTTTTTAATGCGGAAATATTATTTATCATATTATAAAAATAACATGTCTAGTCAAATGTTAAACAAGACTAAAATGTATGTATATTCAGTCAAAGATAGAAATGTAGAATATACACAACCATTAATAAAATCACAACAATAACATCTATTATTTGACTATATATATATATATATATATATATATATATATATATATATATAGAGAGAGAGAGAGAGAGAGAGAGAGAAGCGTAAAATATAACCGAATTAGATTATTTTTATCTCATCAAATACAGAAGTGTAGAATAAATACAAAAAGAGAACAATGTGTGAAGTTACAGAGTCATACATAGTAATCTTAAAAAAAAGGAGGAAAATCACCCCCCAGCCCCTTCTTCCGAAAATACATTTTCTAGGCTTCATATTTTGTACAAGAAAAAAGTTGGTACAGTTCCAATTATCCATTCCTTTACTCCACTCCATTTCCCCCTAGATTATACGTAAATCTTTGACAAATGTGTTGATATTCTTTATTATTATTTGATGTTTAAGGTATATATATATATATATATATATATATATATATATATATATATATATATATATATATATATATATATGTATGTATCCATAGTTTTGACGCACATGCGTTGCACGTAAATATAAAATGATGTATAAATATTTTAAAAAATAATATGAATATTATTAGATAAAAAATGATGTAATCAATTATCAAATGATGATTAGGTATCATTTCCTACGAATATTGGATGTAATTTTCTTATGATTACTATTGCAAATTAGTCATTCTTAAAATATCTTATTGTACCTCTTATATATACATTATCCTCCTTTTCCTATAGTGCATTACTTACTTATTATTGTATTTTTGGAGTTCTTACATTTATTATAATATATTATAAAGAAATATTAATGTAAAATATATAAGAAGACTAATTTGATGTTCTTAGTTGGACTATAAGATAAATTTAACATTCATGTTACGTAGTGTTGTAATTTTACTAAACTTTTAGATTTTCAATGCTTGTAAATCAAACATGAGTTTTTAAGAAGAGAAGTATAGAAAGCATACAAAAAAAGGTAGTTTAAAAATGTATGGAAACCCCTCCATTTATAGTTTAAAAATTGCAGTATTAACATGTGAATATTGTTCTTATCATAAATGTCACAACCTTCGGAAATGTCACAAATCGTTGAAAAATTCAGAACTCTTTAGAAAACTCGTAGTCATTCACTGTGAAATGTTGTATTCTTCTTATATAATATAATATAACTAAATATATAGTAAAATATGGAAGATATACTAAATTGAGTGTTTTAAGAAGAAGAACTATCAAAAGCTTTTAAAAAAATTTAGTTTAATGTAACACCCCAAAACTTTTGATCTAAGAATCGAACCATTCTCTTTTGAGTCTAAGATTCTACCGAGGAATTCAAATTTTCCTAGTGTTACGATCTCTATGTAGCACCTGGATCTCCAAAAATAACTCAAGAAAATTTATTAACCTTTGCTCCTCCAATAGGTGCATGGTCACAATCTTGTTTTATTTACATTCTTCTTGAAAAGGTCTTACTTCTTCTCTCTTTCTCTCATCAACTATTTTGACTACGAGAAAGATTTTTCATCAGATAGTATTTAGTAAGTCATTCATAAGTTATTTTATATTTTGGGTCAACTTTAAAAAACCAAAATATTTAGAACAGATTATTTAGGAGACCCATAAGATATCAAATGAATGATCTCTGAGTCCTCTTTCCAATGACATTGAGCTTGCTTAATTTCGAATTCGGATGACGGAGTTATTGTCACGCCCCAAGCCTATACACTAGGCGGGACTGTCACTCGATTTCATTGCTGGACTCAAGCAAATCTTTGGCCTGACTTACTTAACTCAGCGGAAGAAAACAATCACACTTATAAGGATAAAAGAACTGAACTTATATGAATAGTAATACTATCTGGAATGTTTTAAAAGTTTGAACATTCAAACCTGCAAAAATGGCAACCCAAGTCTTCTACATAAAGAATGAAAATGTAAAGACTACTGAGCTATTAACAATCTATGAAGCCTCTAAACTGACTGAGATGAATGTTGGGACAAACCCGACAACATTCTATTGAACTAATCTAGAAAGCAATAAAAGGTGTCCTACGGAATGCAAAGAGGCTCACTAATTGACTCTGGAGTGATCAACTGGATCATCGGTGCGCTGGATATCGATCCTCGTTACCTGCATATGCATCATGATATGATGCAGACCAACTGACATCAGTACATTGAATGTACGAGTAGGCGAGTTGGATTGCTAAACAACACTTAAGCTTGAAAAGGAGTAACAAATAGCACTTATGTTGGCTCTGATCAAATCATGATCTACTAACTCTTATTCAATATACACAGTTTAAAAGTAAATTCAACATAAAGAAATGGTGACTGAAAACATGTTGTAAACTCTCAATGTATACAAGTATACAAATAATATCTAAGATGTATGTAAAAATACAAATAACAGATATATGTGAAAATACAATACTTCTATGGGAGCTTCTCTAACATACAACCTTCACTTAAGAGCTATAGTGATGATACAATGTTACTCCGCCCACGCTGCCCGACTATCCTAACCTTGCCAGAGTATAGGACCTGAACTGCCTAATGGATCCACTAGTAAACTATGAAAATGGTTCATCTAAAAAGTATGAACCTCTTCTACCCATTATGGCTACATGGTTTACATGGAGACTTGAGTTAATATTTTAACATCTCGTAACTTGAAACAACTAATAATAAGCTAAGAAACCAAGAATAACTATTTTTGAAAATAAATAGGGAAATCTGGAAAATTCCCAGATTTTAAAAGTGAGTTTTGGTCATTTTCAAACGGCCATGACTTCCAGATCAGGAGGAGTTATGGTGAGTTCTTTATATGGATGGAAAGATCTTGGGAAAATCATTCCAAAGGCACCGAGTTTGTTAAATTTTGAGGTCGTATGAGGGATATATGACCTTCGGAATTTGAGCTGTTGGGCTGAGGAAAGTCCAATCCGGATTTTTAAAGGTTGTTTTGGTCTTTTCCTAACCCAATTATTTAAATTCGTTTTTGGATAATAAGCTGGGGTCTAAGATGATCCAATTCAGTTCATGTTTTTAGAAAACAAGTTAGGGTTTTGAGAAAAGAGAAAAGAAGAGGAGAAAGGAGAAGACGAAGTAGGAACGCGAAAAATCATTGCGTGGATTTCGTCGGGGGTGATCCCTTTAAGATATGTGAGATCATTTTGTGTTGGGTCCTTTCACCCACACCCCAATTTGATTCAAATCAGCAATGTTAGAGTTTACTGAATGATGAACATGGGAATTCCTGATGAAAAAATGGTGAAATTCTTGTTGGTTGAATTGTAGTTCATATCTAGTAGATTTGATTCATGTTTTCATGTTGTTTTTGGGTCTAATCTATTGGGTAAGGAGGTATTTAGAAGTTCTAAGTGATTAGGGTGGTATCTACGGAAGTTTGGGAGGTTTATAGATGAAAAAAAGGAGAAGAAAAGTCAAAAGTCCCGTCTGACAACCCCTAGGGAGCCGCGCCTGCCAAGTCCCTCAAGGTAGGCTCTGTCTGACAGGCCCTGGCGTGCCGCGCCAGCAAGAGCGCCTCAGACCAGAGTATGTCCGACAGGCTCTGGCTCTCCGCGCCATGGTGACCTGGAGACCCCGTTTTTTTCCCTATTTTTCGTAGTAGTTCCTAAGTGATTTGCCTATCATTCCTAGTTGATTCAAATACTCTAAAGTACATATAAACATAATGAAATCATCCATAAATATGAGATCATGATCCTTAATTCAAGGGAAGTTAGGATCAAAGTAAAGGAAGTAAGAAGTCAAGTATAAAAGCTATGGAGTGAGTTAAAGTAGAGTTTTTCAAATTTCTCAAAGTCTTACTCAAACGTTTAACTTCGTTTTAAGGCTCAAGTTTAGAGTTAAAGAAAGAGTAAAGGTTGAGTTCATTTCTCAAAAGATATAAGGGAACTAAGTATTCCCTAGAAAGTCCATAAATGTTTTTACATTTAAGTCAAGAGGAAACTAAGAGTTCCAAAAGAGTTTTGAATAAAAAGGGGAACATTGATTCGAAGTGGGGCTTTTTAATGCTAATATAAGTTGACCAAATTATCTCAATTCAGAGGAAAGAGGATATTTTAAAAGCATGAAATAAAGTATTTTTTGGGACTAGTATTGAGCACCGATGTGGGGGCGAGAGTTCAGATTAACTCAAGTCTCCATGTAAACCATGTAGCCATCATGTGTATTAACCTGTCATACTTTTTAGATGATAGCGTAAGTTAGATAGTGGTTCCACTTAGTTGAGGATGTCTTATGCGACGACAAAGTATAGGACAGTTCTGGCAGCGTGGGTGAGATGCTGTATCACCACATAGGCTCATAGTGGTGGTTGTCGGTTAGAGAAACTCCCACAGAAATTATATTACTTTTATATACAAGTAAAGTCAACTTTATTATTGTTTTATCTTTAATGAACTAAGTTTTTACACTGTTTTACCAATTTTATATATATTGGATATGTCTTTGTTGATTTATATTGAGTTGTTATCGTGTGAGTCAAGAAGAGCCAAGGCAAGTTCATCCTTAATCCATTTCAAGCTTTATAGATGTGTTTAACATTTCAACTCGCATACTCGTACATTAAATGCACAGATGCCAGTTTGACTTCATCGTCTTATGATGCAGACGTAGGTAACGAGGATCAGCACAAAACACTTCGTTGATCCATTTTGATCTCTAGAGTCAGTCCTGGCCTCCTTGCATTCCGGAGGACATCCTTTTAATTTGCTTTACTAGTTTAGTTCATTATGATGTTGTGGGGTATGTACCAACATCCATCTCAGTCAGTTTAGAGGCTTCGTAGACAGTTAGTAGTTCAGTAGTCTTTACTTTTCATTCTTATGTTAAAGACTTGAGTTGCCATTTTGGCCAGTTTGAATGTCTAAACTTTTTAAACATTCGGGATAGTAGTACTATGCAGTTTAGTTAAGTTATTTCATTCTTAAGTATGATTGTTATCTTCCGCTGAGTTAAGTATGTCAGGCCAAGAGTTTGCTCGATGCCAGCAATGATCACCGAGTGCCAGTCCCGCCCAGTGTGTAGGCTCGGGGCGTGACAAATATGAACTCGCATCCCCACTTACGTGCTCAATACTACTCCCAAAAATATATATACAGAATCTTATGTTTTTAGAACATACTAATTATGTGATTTTCATATTAGTGCTCAAAACATAGCTTTTAAAAAGCTCTATTAGAAATCATAGTTTCCCTGTGAAAACAATTTACTTCTCTTTCGGAATACTTAGTCCCCATATACTTTAGAAGAAAGGAACTTCAACTTAACTATTTACTCTTTGCTCGTCTTATAGCTTGGGCCATAAAACAATGTTTAAAATATTTGTTTAGGACTCTAGAATCTTTAAGAACTTAATTCGACTTATTTCTTAACTTTTAGACTTGCCTCTTAACTTCTTTGAATTTGATCCTAACTTTCCTTGAATTGGATTACGGATTCAAGGATTATAATGTCATGTTTATGGATGATTTAATGATGTTTGGATGTACTTTAGAGTTTTGAAATCAACTAGGAATGATAGGTACATCACTTAGGAACTAGTACAGAAAGATAGGGAATGAACGGGGTCTCCAGGTGGCCTTGGCACTCTGAATGGCGTGGAGCGCCAGAACTTCTCGGACAAACTTTGGTCTGAGGTGCTCTTTATGGCACGGCGTGCCAGTTCATGTCCGAGAGACCCTGCACTGAGGGGCTTTGGCAGGCGCGGCGCCCCAGCGTGTATCATATGGGACCTCTGACTTTTCTTCTACGTTTTTCATCTCTAAACCTCCTAATCTTCCATGGATCTTCCGCAAACACATAGGATCACTAATATACTTAATAACCAATGTTTAGACTCGTAAAATAACTTGGAAACAAGAATCAAAACCACTAAAGGTATTTTAGAACCCAACCAATAGGGATTCAACAAATTTTTCATCAAGATCTTCAAGATTTATCATTCAATCTATATGAAACTTGCTGAATTAAACATATTGGTGTGTGGGTGAACAAACCCAACACATAAATATCTCTCATACCTTAAAGTGATCACCCCCGATGAAATGCACACAACGATCCTTGCCGTTCTTGAAGATGTTTTTATCTTCCTCTTCTCTTATCTTTTCTCCCAAGCCCTAAGTCTCTTAACTTTTCTAAAAACTGAATTGGAAATTGGTTTTACTCCTAATAAACCCTTAAAACGAATAAGGAAATACAAGGGTGAAAAAACTACTTTACCCTTATTAAAATCCGGATTGTACTTCCCTCAGTCCAACAACCCAACTTTCGAAAGGCATAAATCCCTCATATGAAATTGAAAATGAGCAAACTGGGCTCCGTTGGAAAGATCTTCCCAAGCACTTTCCAATCATATAAAGAACACACCCTAACTCCTCCTGAGATGGATGTTATGGTCGTTTGAATATACCCAAAACTCACTTTTAAAAACAGGAAATTTTCCAGATTTCTCTTTTTATTTTCAAAAATTATTATCCTTGGTTTCCTAGCTTATTCTTAGTTATTTCAAGTTAGGAATGTTATAATTATGCTCGCTCGTTTCAGTTCAGACTATCCAGTGAAGGAAATTTACCCAAATTAATGAGGAGTATTTTTGTCTTTTACTTACCCTAATATCATAGATCGTTTCCTAACCTTTTAGGGGTATAAACTTACTTTAATAAGTTTTAGTTAATCCAAAATGCACTTAGGATTTTTGAGAGGAGTTCAAGAGGAGAAAAAAGGAGAGAAGCTTCAAGCATTCAAGATTCTTGCGATTCTTTGAGGGATGACCCTTAAGAGGTCTGTAAGATCTCATAAGGTTGGGTTCATTCACCCACACAATAATCATATGATTTTACATCCGCAATTTCATTCTTGAGGATGAATGAATAGAATTCTTTAATAGTTTCTTGAAGGTTAGTTCTTAAATCGTTCATGAGGAGTCTGATGAGTTCTTGAGATGAATGTTAGGAATGTGAGGGTTGTTTTTTAGTAGATTTATTGCACTTATGTTGGGTATGAGAATCTAAGTTAGTTGGGAAGAAGCCATTCGACTCTAGGCGAATTATGGACAAACATTGAAGAAGAAAAATCATCAAAATGTTACGGGGAGGGGCTGGTGCCGCGTGCCCCAGATGAGTCGAGGGGGATGGAACGACCCCCCCCCCCCAAATTTCACCAAGGGGGCTGGGGCGGTGTGCCACATTTGAGTCTTTGATGTTTAGGGGCTACCGTCAAGCACCAGTACTGCGCCAGGGACGATACCTCCACGTTTCTAACTACTATAAACTACATTAACCATTAAGAGATCCTTCATATCACGAATAATAACTCTTCAATTCATAATTCATAATTCAAATTTATGAAGTAGTTTCGAGTAGATTTCAAGAAAGACTTTGTGTTAAATTTTAAATCACCTGAGATCAACAATCGATTTGAGATATGATTGAGGAAGTAAGTATGAGAATGAAAATCATAATACACATGCATTATATATTGTTACTTAGACCCTTGAGTCGAGTCGTTCATGCCCATGATTCCGCATGAACACCATAAATTGAGTATCTTTGAGAGGGGTAGTATTATTGAGTTCCTAATCCTTTTTGAAACTATGTTTAGCAATTATAGATTACCATATGTTATACATGGAGGTCCTTGATTTGAGTAGGTCATGCTCATAATTCCGCATGAACCCTCTGAATCAAGCATTCTTGAGATGAGTAGTATAATTGACTTCTTGAATCTTAGAGTTATTGAGTTTTGAGTATTAAATTTTATGTATGGTTATTGAAAACCTTGAATTGAGTCATTCAAGTCTATAATTAGGCATAAACTCTATTTTTAGAAGACTTTTATAATTATTTATAATTTTATTAATAACTTGATTAAAATAGCATGAGGATGAGGAGAGTCAAGTTTCATTTTTCAAAATGAATATAAGGGAACTAAGTATTTCCAACAGTAAATGATTCTATAATTGAAATGAGAGGAAACTTTAATTTCTAAATGAGTTCATGAGGAGTTTTGAGCACTATCTCTTTAAAGAGACACCTTTTGAGTAATAATCTCAAAGCTTGAGGATGAGTAATTATTTTTAAACATATGAGCTGAGTTATATTTTTGTGACTAGTATTACACAGGGATATGGGTGGGTGGGGGGGTTTCAAACAACTAAAAGTTCACATAAACAATGTATCTAACGTGGGTAGAAAGAGTCATACTTCTTATTTAATTCCTTATTGTTTTTAACCATATCTTACTGGATCCACTTGGTTGAGGATGCCTTATACTCCATCAAGTTATATAAAAGTGTTGGTAGCCCAGGCGAGACGTTATTTCATCACAAAGCTCATAATGATTGTTGTAAGTTAGAGAATACCCAAATAAGAGTTATTACTATATTATTTTATGCAATTGATTTATTATTGTATTTTTACATACAACGGAGTTATAATCTATTATTTTAAAAGCTTTTCAGATATCGCATCATTTATTGTTGCTTTCATTTTGAGATGAGTATCTTGAGTTTGAGCTTAGCATCTTGAGTTGTGTTGAGTATATAGAGATTGAGTTGAGTATCTATTGACGAAATCCACAGAGAAATCTTTCAAACAAAAAATATCGTCTATCAAGTCATAATCATGTGAAACACATGTGTCAAAAAACTAGTATATATATATCGAAGAATAGTGATTCAATAATCATGATGTTGAGAGAAAATAATAAGTTAATACTTAATTATGGTACAAAACAAGTAGTTGTAAAAAAATTAATATTGGTTTATTGAGTTGAAAATCCTAAAAAAATTCTGACTAAGTAAATAATATTTGAAACGAAAAGAAATTTGGTCACCTATATTTAGGATTCAATTTTTCTTTAATAATTTTAATTCATAAAATATACAAAAATTTTCATATGTAACCTTTAAAATTACCTAATGGTTTAAGAAGTCTAGTGCTCTATTTTTATTATAAAATCTTTTATTGTACATAATTAAGACTAATTGTTTTTCAACACCTAAATATGTTAAAAATAATTTTTGTTTCAAGAATAACCAATTTAACATTGAAAGAATAGAGTAAATGGATATAACATTATATCAATAAAAAATTTATAAAAATTTATATGACAATTGATAGTAATCATAACTAACGATGTTGATTGTGTGTGCGAATTCGGGATGGTGTTGGTTGATATTTTTGGTTGTGGATAGTATCATATGGTAAGGTTGTTGGCAGTAGTGATTATTTAAGGTTGTTGATTGTGGTAGTTGATAATTAGTAGTGGAATAATATTAATAGGTAATGGAGGTTGTGAATGATGATAACCGTTAGCTATATACAATCATGGTCATTATCGATAGTGATTAGTGGAAGTAATAATTGTTGATGATAATTACAAATGAGATTATTGATGGTGATGATTTTTTTTTTGTTGATTGATCATACAAGCAACTTATTATGGGAAAAACACAATAAAATTAACGAGTCTTCAAATATATAGTAAGAGTTCTAAGGTTCTTTCTTAGCAATAAACATGTATTATTTTACATGATTAAGTTATTTGTAAAACAATCTAAGTATAAATTAATGCTCCAATAAATATTTCATAGGTCGTTCAATCTACGGGTATTGACTGGTGTTATATATTTGTTTTCTCTCATGCATTAAAAAGTTTGTTGATATCAAGTAGAATAGTTGAGAAGTTGATGTCCTTTATATTATTGTTACAAGAGAAAATTACTTAACAAATATATATATTCATTATATTTAAAATCAATTTACATCGAGGAAATTCTAGTAGCGTAGTTGGTTTTCTAAATTTGAACTTCCACCTTGTTGGTGATGGCATCGACTTCTTATGTGTTTTCTACAAAAAATTTTTGTTTTGATTCAGATCTTCTTCTTGTATCCACCATCATTATTTTTTTGTCTTTCTTTACTTCTTTTCATTAATACCTTTAAATATTATATATGAATAATATAGATGCTTATCAATTGACAATGATTCTCCTCACTTGATAATCTCTTATGTTTTTCTTTCAGTTGAGATTTCGTATCGAATATTTTTTCAAAACAAACATGTTTTCACTCAATTTAGCTAAAAATTCAAATATTTATGCCTTTATAAATTGACATAATACACTCGTGCAAAGCACGTACACTAAACTAGTATACTATAAGTTTTTTTTCCTTCTTCTAAATTTTACTTTTCTTGATGTAAGTTGTTTATAATGTTATTTATAAAAGTATAAAAATAATTGTAATGAAATAAAGAAAATATCAATTAAATGTATAGTCACTGATGAGATGAACTGCCCTAATATCTTTTCGTTTGTACTTTGTTGGCACTTGCCCTTTTCTTTTAATTTACTTTCTTTAGTATATAATCATTTAATTTCTTTTTAACTTTATATTTTAAATATTTAAGACATTATTTGATGAAAGAAGAAGAAAAAGATAGAACACTTGCAATAGCATTGATGATACATAATATAATTATCAAAGTAACATTATACAATTATTTTGTTATATTTCGTGAGTTCAATAAAAATTATTATTATTTTGACCATCCCAAATGAGTGTTATCGATATACTAATGCTACATGAAAAGTGTAAAAATATTAAACATAAGAGGTAAAAAACAAACTAAATAAAAAGAACTTCTTGATATTTAATGAGGAAATACATTTATCATATTATAAAAATAACATGTCTCGTCAAATATTAAAGAAGGCTAAAATTTATATATTCTGTCAAAGAGATAAGAATGTAGAATGTACACAAACATTAATAATATTACAACAATAACATATCTATTATCTAGTCAAAGAAGGATTTTATATATATATATATATATATATATATATATATATATATACATATATATATATATATATATATATATTCAAAGAGAGAGAGAGAAAATAGTTTTAAATAATGGTATATATATATGTACCATTATTTTTAAAAATATTACGAATATTATTAGATAAAAAATGAAGTAATCATTTATCAAATGATGATTAAGGATAAGTTCCGACGAATATTGGATGTAATTTTTTTATGATTACTAATGCAAATTAGTCACTCTTAAAATCACTTAATTACACCTCTTAAATATACATTATCCTTCTTTCCCTATAGTGCATTAATTACTTATTATTATATTTTTTGAGTTTTTACATTTAATATAATATATCATAAACAAATATTGATGTAAATTTATAAACTTATTTGAATAAGGTTTAGTTATTCCAAAGGCGCTTAGGGTTTCTGAGAGGAGTTCAAGAAGAGAAAAAAGGAGAGATGCTTCAAGCATTCCAGATTCTTGTGATTCTTTGAGGGATTTCGCGAAGGATTTGATCCTTAAGAGGTATTTAAGCTATCATACGATTGGGTTCATTCACCCACACACCAATCATATGATTTTACATCTGCAATTTCATTCTTGAGGTTGAATGATTTGAATTCTTTAAGAGTTTCTTGAAGTTTCGTTCTTAAATCGTTCATGATGAGTTTGATGAGTTATTGAGATTAATATTAGGAGTGTGAGGTTTGCTTCTGAGTAGATTTAGTGGACATATGTTGGGTATTAGAGTCTAAGTGAGTTTGGAAGAAGCCATTCGATTTTAGGAAAATTATGGACAAACATTGATGAAGAAAATTCATCAATATGTTCCGGGGAAGGGCTGGTGCCACGTGTCCCAGATCAGCCAAGAGGGCTGGAACTCCCCCCCCCCCCAAATGCACTAAGGGGTTTGGGGTGGTGCGCCACATTTGAGTCTTTGATGTTTAGGGGCTGCCTCCCCGCACCAGCACTGCGCCAGGGATGATGCCCCCTAATTTTTTCCTTCATTTGCTCCATCTAAGTTTTTTTAAAGCATAACTTTACTCCCTTTTGTTTATAACTACTATAAACTAGATTTAATCATTACGAGATCCTTCATATCATTAATAATAAATCTTGAATTCATAAATCTTTATTCAAATTTAAGAAGGAGTTAAGAGTAGATTTAAAGAAAGAGTTTGAGTAAAATTGCAAATCCCCTGATATCAATAATCGATTTGATCTATGATTGAGGAAGTAAGCATGATAACGAAAATAGTAATAAAAATGAGTTCTATATTGTTACTTAGACCCTTGAGTCGAGTCGTTCATGCCCATATTTTCATATTAACTCCATAAATTGAGTATCTTTAGAGGAATAGTATCTTTGAGTTCTAAGATCATGAGTATTGATTTCCTAATCCTTTTTGAAACTGTGTTTTATAATTATAGATTACCATATGTTATACATGGTGGTTCTTTATTTGAGTAGGTCATGTCCATAATTCCGCATGAACCCTATGAGTCAAGCATTCTTGAGATGAGTAGTATAATTGACTCCTCGATTTTCAGAGTTATTGAGTTTTGAGTATTGAGTTTTCTATATGGTTATTGAAAACCTTGAATTGAGTCATTCATGTCCATAATTCGGCATAAACCCTATTTTGAGAAGTCTGTTATAATTATTTATAATTTGTTTAAAGACTTGATTAAATGAGTATGAAGATGAGGAGAGTCGAGTTTCATTTTTCAAAATGAATATAAGGGAACTAAGTATTCCCAAGGATAAATGTTTGATATTTAAAATGAGAGCAAACTTTAATTTTGAAATGAGTTCATGAGTAGTTTGAGCACTATCTCTTTTAAGAGAAACCTTTTGAATAATAATCTCAAAGCTTGAGGATGAGGAATTGTTTTTAAACTATTGAGTTGAGTTATATTTTTGTGAGTAGTATTACGCAGCGATATGGGGGGGGGGGGGGTCATACAACTAAAAGTTTGCATAAACAATGTAGCTAATGTGAGTAGAAAGGGTCCTAATTCTTAGATGATTCCTTATTGTTTTTAAGTATAACTTATTAGATCCACTGAGTTGAGGATGCCTTATACTCCGACAGGTTATATAAAAGTTCTGGCAGCGTGGACGAGACCTTGTATCTTGACATAGCTCATAATGATTGTTGTCTGTTAGAGAATATCCAAATAAGAGTTATTACAATATTATTTTATACAATTGAGTAATTATTATATTTTTACATACAACAAAGTTATTATCTCTTGTTTTAAAAGCTTTTCTGATATTGCATCTTTTATTGTTGCTTTCATTTTTAGTTGAATATCTTGAGTTTGAACTGAGCATATTGTGTTGTGTTGAGTATCTAGAGATTGAGTTGTGTATTTATTGACGAATTCCACAGAGAAATCTTTCGAACAACAAATATCGTCTATAATGTCATATTAGTGTGATACGACTAATTACATGATTGAACCTCATTAAATTAAAATAAATATATAATTATTGCATTGAACTAATAAAATTTTCATTCACCGTCATCATTGGTTTTTGTGAATTTCTCAATTGATAATCATGTGCAACACATAAGTCAAAAAACTAGTATATATATATATATATATGTATATATATATATATATGTATATATATATATATATATATATATATATATATATATATATATATATATATATATATATATATATATATATATATATATATATATATATATATATATATATATATATATATATATATATATATATCGAAGAATTACTTTAGTGATTGAATTATTAGAATGTTGAGAGAAAATAATACGTTAATACTTAAGTAAGGTACAAAACAAGTAGTTGTAAGAATATTAATATTGAATTATTGAGATGAAAATCATGAAAATTTCTGACTAAGTAAATAATGTTTGAAAAGAAAAGAATTTTTGTTACCTATAATTACGATTCAATTTTTCTGTAATAATTTTGTTTCATAAAATATACAAATTTATTATATAACCTTTAAAATTTTCTAATGGTGTAGTAAGTCTAGTGCTCTATTTTTATTATAAAACTCTTTATTGTACATAATTAAAATTAATTGTTTTTCAACAGTTAAGTATGTTAAAAATAGTTTTTGTTTAAAAAATAACCAATATAACATTCAAATAAAATACTAAATGGAAATAATATTATATCAATAAAAAAATTATAAAACTTTATATGAGAATTGATAATAATGACAACTAACGATGTTGATTGTATGTGCTAATTTGGGATGGTGTTGACTGTTGTTGTTGGTTGTGGATAATATCATATGGTATGGTGGTTGGCATTAGTGATTAGTTATTGTTTTTGGTTGTGGTAGTTGATAATTAGTAGTGGAATAATATTAATAGATAATGGTGGTTGTGATGGATGATGACCGTTAGCCATATACAATCATCATAATTATCGATAGTGATTAGTGGAAGTAATAATTGTTGGTGATAATTACAAATGATGATTAATGATGGTGATGATTTATTTTGTTGATTGATCATACAAGAAACTTATTATAGGAAAAAATACAATAAAATTAACAAGTCTTCAATTATTTAGTAAGAGTTCTAAGGTTCTTTCTTAGCATTAAACATGTAGTATTTTACATGATTAAGTTATTTGTAAATCAATCAAAGTATAAATTAATGATTCAACAAAAATTTCATAGGTCGTTCTATCTACGGTTGTTATATCTTTGTTTCCTCTCATGCATTAAAAATTTGTTGATATCCAGTAGAACAATTTAGAAGTTGATGTCCTTTATATTATTGTTACAAGTAAAAATTACTTAATAATTATATATATTCATGATCTTTAAAATTAATTTACGTCGAAGAAATCCTAGTAGTGTAGTTGGTTTGCTAATTGAACTTCCACCTTGTTGGTGATGGCATCGACTTCTTATGCGTTTTCTACATTTCGATTTTTTTTTTTTGGTTTGATTCAGACCTTCTTCTTGCATCCACCATCATGATCTTTTTTTGTCTTTCTTTATTTCTTTTAGTTAATACCTTTTAAAGATTATATATGAATTATACACAGGCTTATCATTTGACAATGATTTACCTCTCTTGATAATCTCATATGTCTTTCTTTATGTTGAGATTTCATATCGAAAAAATTTGACAAAACAAACATGTTTTCACCCAATTTTGCCAAAAAATCAAATATTTATGTCTTTATATATTAACGTAATACACTCGTGCAAAGACGTACACTAAACTAGTATACTTGTCTTCTCATTCTTCTAAATTTTACTTTTCTTGATGTAAGTTGTTTATAATGTTTTTTATAAAAGTAGAAAAAGAAATGTAATGAAATAAAGAAAATATCAAAGAAATGTATAGTCAATGATGAGATCAAATGCCCTAATACCTTTTCGTTTGTAATTTGTTGGCAGTTGTCCTCTTCTTTTCATTTACTTTCTTTAGTATATAATTATTTAATTTCTTTTTAACTTCATATCTTAAATATTTAAGATATTATTTGAAGAAAGAAGAAGAAAAAGATATAACACTTGCAATAGCATTGATGACACACAATAAAATGATAAAAGTAATAATATACAATTATTTTGTTATAATTCATGAATTCGAATCGAATTGTTATTATTTTGACCATCCCAAATGAGTGTTATCTATATAGTAATACTAAATGAAAAGTATATAAATATTAAATATAAGAGGTAAAAAACAAAATAAATAAAAAGAACTTCTTGATATTTAATGGGGAAATACCATTTATTATATTATAAAAATAACCTGTCTTGTCAAACATTAAACAAGACTAAAATGTGTATATATTCGGTCAAAGATAGGAGTTTAGAATGTACACAACCATTAATAATAATACAATAATAACATATCTATTATCTAGTCAAAGAAGAATTATATATATATATATATAAATATAAATATATATATATACATATATATATATATATATATATATATATATATATATATATATATATATAAATATATATATATAGAGAGAGAGTCAGAAATAGGAGCGTAAAATATAACTAAAGTTAGACTATATATATCTCATCAAATACAAAAGTGTAGAATGTTTACAAATAAAGTACAAAGTGTAAATTTAGAGAGTCATAAATAGTAGTCTTCAAAAAAAAGGAGAAAAATCATCCCCCAACCCCTTCTTCCTCAAAATACATTTTCTAGGATTCATTATTGTACAAGCAAAAAGTCGTTACTGTTCCAGTTATCCATTCCTTGATTCCACTCCATTTCCCCCTAAATTATAGGTAAATCTTTGACAGATGTATATATATATATATATATATATATATATATATATATATATATATATATATATAGACACACAATAGTTTTGACGCATGTGCGTTGCACGTAAATATCAAACGATGTACCATTATTTTTAAAAATACTATGAATATTATTAGATAAAAAATGAAGTAATCAATTATCAAATTATGATTAAGTATAAGTTCCGACGAATATTCGATGTAATTTTCTTATGATTACTACTGCAATATAGTCACTCTTAAAATCTCTTATTTATACCTCTTAAGTAGACATTCTTCTTCTTTCCCTATAGTTATTAATTACTTATTATTGTATTTTTGGAGTTCTTACATTTAATATAATATATTATAAATAATTATTGATGTAAAATAAATAAGAAGACTAAATTTGATGTTCTTAGTGGGAGTATAAGATAAATTTAACAATCAAGTTAGGGAGTGTTCTAATTTCACTAAGCTTTCAGATTGTCAATGTTTGTAATTAAAACTTGAGTTTTTAAGAAGAGAAGAATAGAAAAAATACAAAAAGGGTAATTTAAAAATGTATGGAAACCCCTCCATTTATAAATGTTACAACCTTTGGAAAGGTCACAGCTCGTCGAAAAAGTCGTAACTCTTTGAAAAAATAGTAGTCATTCAATGTGAAATGGTGTCTTCTTTTATATAATATAATATAACAAAGTATATAATAAAATATTGAAGATATACTAAATTGAGTGTTTTAAGAAGAAGAAGAACAATAAAAAAACTTTTAAAAAAATTTAGTCTAATGTAACTCCCCAAAAACTTTTGAGCTAAGACTCGATCCATTCTCTGTTGTGACTAAGATTTTACCAAGGAATTTAAATTTTCGAAGTATTACGGTCTCTATGTAGCACCTTGAGCTCCAAAAAGAACTGAAGAGAGTTTATTCTACTTTGCTCCTCCGATACGTGCCTGGTCAGAATCTTACTTTATTTAAATTCTTCTTCAAAAGGTTGTACTTCTGCTCTCTTTCTTTCATCAACTATTTTTACGATGAGAAAGATTTTGATCAGATAATCTTTAGTAAGTGCTCCATAAGTTTTTTTATGTTTCGAGTCAACTTCAAACGACCATAACATTTAGCACAAATGATTTAGGAGACCCATAAGATATCAAATGAAAGATCTATAAGTCCTCTTTCCAACGACATTGAGTTTGCTAAATTTCAAATTCGGATGACGGAGATATGCTCGTTTGAGTTTAGACTGTCCAGTTAAGGAAATTTACCCGAATTAATAAGGGGTATTTTTGTCTTTTCTTTACCCTACTATCCTAGATCGTTTCCTAACCTTTTAGGGGTATAAACTTATTTGAATAAGTTATTCCGAAACACACTTAGGGTTTTTGAGAAAAGTTCAAGAGGAGAAAAAAGGTAGAAGCTTCAATCATTAATGATTCTTGCGATTCTTTGAGGGATTTTGCCTAGGATTTTATCCTTAAGAGGTATGTATGCTCTCATAAGGATGGGTTCATTCGCCCACACTCCAATCATATGATTCTACATTCGCAATTTTATTCTTGAGGTTGAATGATTTGAATTCTTTAAGAGTTTTTTAAAGTTTAGTTCTTAAATCGTTCATGATGAGTTTGATGATTTCTTGAGATGAATATTAGGAGTGTGAGGGTTGTTTTTAGTAGATTTAGTGCACTTATGTTGGGTATTAGAATCTAAGTGAGTTGGGAAGAAGTCATTAGATTCTAGGCAAATTATGGCCAAACTTTGAAGAAAAAAATTAAAATGTTCCGGAGAGGGGCTGGTGACGCGTGCCCCAGATGAGCCAAGGGGCCTGGAACGACGCCTCCCCCCAATGCACTAAGGGGGCTGGGACGGTGTGCCACATTTGAATCTTTGATGTCTGGTTACGACCCCCCAAGGACCACCCTAAGGTTCCTTGAGGAGGACCCTACATTAGACCCCAAAGCTGCCTTTTGGACAGTGTGCAACTACGAGCCAAACGACGAGCCGTCGTTTGATCGACGCTATATCGATGGCACCGTTTGTAGACACATAGGCATATGCCAAAAAGGTCTCAGAACCAAATCTTTGATCCAAACCAGGGATGACAAGGACGGTCCGTGGTTGGATCGACGCCCCGTCGACGGGGAGTCGTCGTTTGGAGTTGGACTTCACTGTCCAATTTCGGCCAATCTTAAGGAAATTATTTAATTAGTTAGGTGATTAATTAAGGGTAAGGGTTGGTTAATTAAATTAGTTGGGGGACTATATAAGGAATAACGCTCATTCAACTAACCCAACACCTCATAATTCCCAAACCCAATTCACTCCAACTTCTCTCTACTTTCTCTCTCTCCAAAAGACCCACCATTCAAGACCAATGTCAAAGCTTCACTAGGTCTCCAATGCTCAACTTTTATCCATCAATGCTCAAGGAAATCTTAAGGTATGAAATCTATTCACTCTTGGAAAGCCTTTCCCCAAGAGGCTCTTCAAAGATTTGATTTCTATGTTCTTCAAAAGATGGGTTTTCTTCCAATTTCGTAAATTGTCTTTCAAACTGATTTCTTATGATATTCCTTTGATTATTATCTATAGATTATGGTTTTAATTGATTAATTGTTTTAGTTCTTAGTCTTTGACCTAGTTTTCATGAAAGATCCTTGATTGTGCCTTTTTCCCTAACCCTAGCTATGAATTGGACTTGTAGATGACTAGGGTTGTTACAATTGATTATGTTATTGTCAAATTCACTATATTATGATGATGATGAGCTGATTATTGGATATTTGTGATGAATTGAGGGTATGATCTTGAAGAAGGTTTTGGAATCTATTGGTAAGATTTCTTGTGACTATAAGTTCTCTACTTTTATTAAGATGGTCTATTCTTGATGATGATATTCAATTGGAGTATGTTTATGTGAATAGAATAAGAATATGATGATAATGCTGACATGTTATGAATATGTTGAATGTGAGATCATGGTAAGGGTATGATGATACAAGGTTGATGATGATTCTCTTGTGTGCCTTATATGATATGATGATGATGTGTTGATCTCACAAAAGATGGGTTGTGATGAAAGGAATTTCTCATCATATACCTACTGAGATAGTGACATGATTATACAAAGGGTTAGTCTCCTAAGGCCTATACTAAGATTGATGATTAAGATTGACTTAAAGGCATTTTAAAAAGGGACTTTAGCTTAAAACCGATTGAACTAGTTGTGAGATGTGTACCCTACAAATGTGGTAAGGTAGGTTCACTATTGATCTCATGAGATGGAGACTACAATGCAAGGTGCATAAAGAGGGTTTCTAGTATATCTCCTAGTTCCTTAATTATGTTGCCCCTATAGGAATACTAACTAGTGGATCTACCTAGAATGATATGTTCATGTTATGGTTCTACATTGGCAAGTAGAGCACCTTCTTTCGGTGTAGAGTTTCATGACACTAGATTCCATGTTTAGCTCACATTGTCACGGCCCAAAATGGTCGTGATGGCACTCGTCTTATACTACCAAGACAAGTTAGCCTAAAACTCAACCATTTCAATAAAAATGTTGATATTAATAATAAACTCAAAAATACCTCCAAAATTTGGTTGTCACGTGTAGTAGTGTCTAATGTGTTGTAACAAAATTTAAAGAAAAATACAAGTCTCCAATGACCTTGTTTCTATAATAGAATAAAACATAAATAAGGAGAATGGAAGTCTGCTAAGATGACAAGCAGCTACCTCACAAATCTCTAAGAAGTCTTGGAAAATAAGAGAATGACAAGTACCATAAAATCCAGGCTCGTAACCTACAAAAAAAATCATAGAAGCAAGGGGTGAGTACGAAACCACACGGTACTCAGCAAGTAAACCTCTAAACTCAAGCTAAGGAGATGAAATACGGGTACTCCTACCACCCCAACCGAACCTCCACAACAACAACTTGCATAAAACCAGTCAAACCTAACAATTCACCATTTACAAGCACATATCTCAACAACAACTAACAATGATGCAAGTAGTCCATGACCGATGACGGTTGGCATTGTCGACGCGTGCATGTCACGCTAATATCGCCAAGCTGATTAGCACATTCAACATCTGATGAGTATAGGCGATGACTGATGTCGCCTGCCGTTGCGCACACACTACGTTTGATGCGTGTAGACCTTGGCAAATGTCGCCTGACATTTCTAGACGTTGTTTTACATATGCGCACATGAAACCTACACAACAACAACTTGCATGAAACCAGTCAAACCTAACAATTCACCATTTACTAGCAAATATCTCAACAACAACTAAAAATAATATGTTCTCAATAAGAAGCTTAATATTCTTCAATTACAACCTTCACAAAAAAAGACACTCGCAATATAATCAACACACAAGATCACGTTCATCAAATAGAGATAACAAAATATCAAGTACTTTCAAACCACCAAAAAAATACATATTCATAATGAATGAAGGATATACTGGGATGTAATGCAATATGACACCTTGAAATGATATGCCTCAAAATACCAACTATTCTCTCAACCGTATATACATGATACTCCTCGAAAATACATCGAGAGTTCATGACCCATGGGGGACTCGCGAGGTCCATATACCGACACGGATGATCTCCACGTGTGTGTGAGGATGATCTTAACGCACTAACATAAATCAAATAAATTCTTCATGGACGATCTCCACGTGTCCAAATTATAATCATAACTTCACCATTGCACGGACGATATTCACGTGCCTAAATAATCATAGCTCGATCTCAACACGGACGATCTCCACGTGTTAGAGCTTTACTCATACCCGATCTCATGTCAATGCATGTGCACAATATGATATCAAATAATGGGGATGATGCAACATCTTAATAAATCAAATGTAACTATGATATATAATCACCTCAATTATCACAAATTGTACAGGTTCAACAAAGAATAGAATCAAACATAATAAATCAAGTATATATTATATCAACTAATGCCCATATGCTTTGGCATTCTTGGATTACAATCCACATTCTATAGTAATAAAATTTGACTTTATAACACCGGTACTCGTACCATTCTCAACCCATCACACACAAACAATTAATCACATTGTCTTTTATTATCCCTTTCCATCATTAGAATTTATTAAGGTGGACAACTCAACCCTTCACCAAGTCCCATTACTCCCAAACACATTCCACAAGGAAATACACGAATTTCATACACTTAACAAGGATTTAGAAATACACTTGCCTCAAATAGTCGAACAATCACTCCGGGACTTGAGGCTTCCCTTTTCGTTGAACTTTCAAATCAATGCAATCTATTCAAGTAATCAATCACAATAATTTTGCAAAAGTAACAACACCCATATTACAATAGGTCTAGCCTAGAATAAAAAACTTACACAAACCTAAAATTAAGTTCCTAAATTTTGATGTCAATTATCATGTCAACACTCATATTGTCAAATTTCGATTCTAAGATTACGTTCCAACTTCTCCCATATCATAACTCTAATAGTATTCATATAATAAAGTTACTCCTTATATTCAATTATCTACCTTAATATACCAAAACTTGAATCATAATATGAAAATTATAAGATTAAATTGGAAAAACACTAAAAACCCAAAATCTGAACATAGCTTTTTCGGTTACGGGAAAACCAAAACTTTGACCACTCAAACAGACATAAGTTAATCTTAAAAATCCTTTTCTCCATTCTATCATTCTAACTATTTTTCTATAATTTGATAATAATTATTGAATGATTACTAACATATTATATCCTACCAAACCATACTTCTCTTTGACCAATATTCTGCCGCCATTCATCAACATCAAATCAAATTATAACCTCCTCATTCTCTAATAAAATAATAATTTAACATGTGACCTAGAAATTGAAACTAAGTGGAGAAAATTAATGTAGCGAATATAGAAAAAGGGGAAATTTGCTTACCTGCAAACCCTTCCTTCCCTTTTGACGTTGCAGAGAATCGCAGCTTAAGGCATAACAGTTTCGTTTGATCAATAAAAATACTAACCCTTCTTTATTTAATTTATGTTATTAATACATGGGGAACATGGTAAGGGCATTAAATAAAGTAAGGGTTTGACCCATTAATCACCAATTAAATTAAAAGAAATTATTTAATAAATATCTATCAATTAAGTAACTATAGTTATCGAATAGTTCAAAATCTCCAAACAAACTTAAACGACTGATCATAAATGACTCGGGGCAACTATCGAGAGGGGAAAATTTTAATTTTACAAATTTTTCCAAAACTAATCTGATGGGTCATTACACAAATGGTCTAATGTCAGTTAAAGAGATTGTTCCCGAAAGTAGAATGAATGAATGAATGTAATAAAGATGGACACTAACTAGGGTAACTTAAGGGGTTCTACATAGTATGGGTGAGGGTATGGGACTTTACCCATGCATCACACAAGGTGGCCTTCAGAGGAGTCCTAGGAGGTTGTTGTTATGTACTTATGATATCATGAAATGTATACTGTTGAATCTCTATGATGTTACTCTTATATGATGTTGATTACATTGATGAACATGATATTGGTTTAAGTAGCTATATGTGGTGATGACTACACATGATGTTATGTTATATGAAGCAAGTCATTACTTATGACAAACCTCTAGACCCTTCTGGCCCTCATCCGGACGCAAATCAGCTGGCATTGTGGCGGGACGTCTCACTTATCTTGTTTACTTTATTATGTGGGGTTATGGGGCTTCACATGAGCATTTCACTTGTAGGCTTGGGATGTGATTGTTGGTAAGGGTCTTGTATGCTTTGATAATATGAACTATTGAACATGAAATATTCAGATGACTTTATGACGATGTTGTCATTATTGATGAACATGTCTTATGTTGTTGTGATCCTTAACTTGTATATACTCTCTTCTATGTGCATAAAGGCTTTCAAAATAACTTAGCATGTTTTAAAAATAAATGATCCCTTTCATGCATGTCTTCAAATGTTTTATGTTCATTGTTTCCATACTAAATACAAGTGAATATAATAACCCATATTCCTTATGTTTTCTACAATTATTTAGGTTCCGTCCATTGAAGTTCTAAGAGGCCATTTACAAGAAGACTTGGACATCTTTCCCAAGTTGTTGGTGAGTCCTCAATGTTCGAGGATGGATCCATTTATCTAGCTTAGTAGGATTGTTATGTCTAAACACATTTGTTTCCTTCCTTTATCATTTTATACTATTGATGTAAGACTATAATGACATATTGTACTTGTAATGGCTATGTCCAAATGTTTTACTCCTTTTAGATTGTTTATATGTGAGATAACAGATTAGACTCTTATATGATTTGCTTATGCTAAATGAGAAGCCTGTGTAAACTTCATAAGCGAGGAGTCTGTGTAAACTCCATATATGATAAACGAGAAGTTTAAGTATACCTTACTATGTAAAAGTTTTAAATTTTTCGCATGTTCTCTACCAATGATATGCCATGATTTATGCTAAGGGCTAGTCTAATATCTCTTCGAGGACAACGACGTCGGTTACGTCTAGGGGGTGCTCCCCGGATATGACAAACTTTGTATCATTGCATGAGGTTGAGTAACATTAGGATTGATGTCTCACTAAACCACGTCTATGTAGGGTCTTATTCATAATTGTGAAGCGCGCCATTACTTATGAATGAGATACTGTGATTCTTAGGATATTCTCATCTTCTAGGTATTCCTATGTCGTGCCTCTACAGTCTTGACTCTATGTGTCCTTTTCATCTAACTATTTTATTGTGGTTATAGTCTATGACTACTAGAAGGCCAGCCGCGAGAACAATTGAGGAAGATATTGCTAATGCAGGAGCTCCTCCCCAAGGCAACCAAGCTTCTCCCGAAGGCAATCAAGTTCCTCCTCAAGAGAAAGTTCCTTTGGGTGACCAAGCTCCGATCAATCCTCCAGCTATGATTGATGGAGACATAAGGTTGGCTTTTGTAAGTTTGTCTCAAGTATTTCTACTCAAGAACAAGTCGTAACTACTCTAGTTCAAGCCATAATAGCTCAAGTAAATAGGGATGTTTGACCCTGAGTGAATCTAAATGCTAGTACCATGGTTTCTCGTTTGAGGGATTTCACTAGGATGAATCCTCCTATATTCTTTGAGTCTTGGGTTGATGAAAACCCCCAAGACTTCCTTTATGAGGTCTATAAGATCTTGTTTGCTATAGGGGTGAGTTCTAGTGAGAAGGTCAAGCTAGACGCCTATAAACTCAAAGATGTAGCTCAAACTTGGTACACGCAATGGATGGATAATAGGGCTTTAAGAAGTGGCTCCGTGACTTGGGAGATCTTTAGGAAGGCTTTTCTTGATAGGTTCTTCCCATGGGAGAAAAGGGAGGCTAAGGAAGACGAGTTCATCAACCTTTGTCAAGGAGGTATGAGTGTTAAGGAATACTCCTTGAATTTCATCAAGCTATCTAAGTATGCTTCCTCTTTTGTTTCCAATGCTAGGTATGAAATGAGCCGTTATGTAACGGGCGTGTCCTAAGAGCTTGAGGAAGAATGTCGTGCGGCAATGCTTCATGACAACATGAATATTTCTAGGTTGATGGTGCGTGCCCAACAAGTTGAGGAGAGTCGGCTAAGGAAAAGGAGTAGGGATGCTAAGAAATCAAGGTCTTATGAAGGTGTCTCTTCTAAGGGTAGACTTGACATTCAAGACAAGCCTAGGTTCAAAATGATGTTTTCCAACCAAGTTCCTTCTAATTTACCTAAGGCTGGACGTGATAGGGTGTCTAACCCTAAATCTCAAAAGGGAAGAGGTGTTGATTCACCAAAAGAGAAACCAACTTATTATAAGTGTGGTAAGAAACATATGGTTGTGTTGTGGGATCAGATAATTGCATTGGTTGTGGCAAGAGTGTCTATAAGATGAGAGATTGTCCAAATATAAGGGGTCAAGGAAGGGGGAGTAGACAAAATCAAGCAAGGGGTCTAGCTCCGAAGCTCCAAAAAGGAACCACTTTTATGCACTGAAGTCTAGGGGTGAACAAGAGAGTTCTCCGAACGTGGTGACAGTTATGTTACAATTATTTTCTATAAATATATATGCTTTACTTGATCCCGATACTACTCTATGATTTGTTACTCCTTTGGTAGCTAGGAAGTATGATATACTTCCCGATATCCTAAATGATCCTTTTTCGGTGTCTACCCCGCTGGGTGATTCTCTGGTTGCAAAAAGGGTATATCGGAAATGTCCTATAATGTTGTCCAATAGAGATACTCTTGTTGGTTTAGTAGACCTTGACATATTTTATTTCGATGACATTTTGGGAATGGATTGGTTTCATGATTGTTTTGCCTCTATAGATTGTAGAACAAGGGTAGTAAAGTTTCAATTTCCAAATGAGCCCATTTTAGAGTGGAACAGGGGGGGGGGAATATATCCCTATAGGTCGAATCATTTCGGTTCTAAAAACTTGTAGGATTATAGCCAAAGTAATAAAAAAAATTCACTTTATGTTTGTTTCGACTATAAAAAAGTCACTTTATAATATTAGTAAGAAAAAATCGCATATTTTTTGGTGATTTATCCTACTTGTCACAAGCATATGTATTTTACAAATTATCACAAACCCAAGTTATTGTGTCTATACCATGTGGTGAGGGTCAAGGATCTTGAATCCGAGATTTATCCTATTGAGTCTGTCCCCGTAGTGAGGGATTCCAGAGGTCTTTCCCGCTGACCTTCCCAGAATTCCTCCGAACGGGAAATTGACTTTGGTATTTCAATTCCTCCTTATCGGATGGATCTAACCGAATTTAAAGAGTTGAAGTCTCAAAGCAAATATTTGCTTGACAAGGGTTTTATACAACAAGGATCTCAATGGGGCACTCCGGTGTTGTTTTGAAAAAGAAGGATGGGTCTCTTAGGATGTTTATTAACTACCGGCAATTGAACAAGGCAACCATAAAGAATAAGTATCCTCTCCCTAGGATTGATTATTTGTTTGATCAAATCCAAGGTGCGAGTTACTTCTCGAAAATTGATTTGAGATCGAGATATCACCAAGATAGACTAAGAGGTGAAGACATTCCTAAAACAACTTTCCGAACTAGGTATGGTCACAATAAGTTTTTGGTCATGTCTTTTGGGTTGACTAATGCCCCGATGTCTTTTATGGACCTTATGAATAGGGTGTTCCGAGATTATCTTGATTCATTTGTGATTGTCTTCATTGATGATATCTTGGTATATTGTAAGAGTAAGAATGAGCATATGGTTCATTTGAGGGTAGTTTTGCAAGTCCTCAAGGAACATAAACTCTATGCTTAATTTAGTAAGTGTGAATATTTGTTTAAATCGGTTGCTTTTCTTGGCCATATTTTCTCAAGTGAGGGTATAGAGTTCGATCAGAAGAAGACGTAAGCAATCAAGAATTGGCCTAGACCTCTAATCCCCACCGGCATAAGAAGTTTCTTGAGTCTAATCGGTTACTATAGAAGGTTTGTCGATGGATTTGCATCCGTTGCTTCTCCTTTGACAACATTTACCCAAGAGAAGGTGAATTTTGAGTGGTCAGAGGCTTGTCAAAAAGGCTTCCAAGAATTAAAGGATAGGATTATGTCCACTCCGGTGTTGACTTTATCGGAGGGTAATGAATGTTTTGTGGTGTATTGTGACGCTTCCCGAGTAGGATTCGGATGTGTCCTTATGCAACATGGCAAGGTGATAACTTATGCTTCTAGGAAACTCAAGGTGCATGAGAAGAATTATCCAACTCATGACCTTGAATTGGCGGACGTGGTATTTTCTTTGAAAATATGGAGACATTACCTATATGGTGTTCATGTGGATGTTTATACTTGGAAGTGGGAATATGTCAATATGGACTTCGTTGTTGGGTTGCCTCGAATCAGGAGGCAAAATGACTCAGTATGGGTTATTATTTATAGGTTAATGAAATCTGCCCACTTTATCCCCGTTAAGTCTACTTATTTGGCGGAAATATGCTCGAATATACATTGATGAGATTGTGAGTCTTCATGGATCCCATTTTTCATAATCTCGGATAGAGGTGCCCAATTCACTTTTCGTTTTTGGAGGTCTTTTAAAAAGGGTATAGGTACGCAAGTGAAGCTAAGCACAACTTTTCATCCCCAAAAAAATGGTCAAGCGGAACATACCATTCAAACCCTAAAATATATGTTAAGATCTTGTGTTATGTATTTCAAGGGAAATTGGGAGGATCACCTACCGTTTGTTGAGTTCTCTTACAATAATAGCTACCATTCGAGTATTTCTATGGCACCTTTTCAAGAACTCTATGGTAGAAGATGTAGATCTCCGGTTGGGTGGTTTGAGGTTGGTGACTCTTCACTCATTGTTCCCAAGATAATCTATTAGTTTATAGAGAAAGTTCGGGTTATAAGAGATAGGTTAAAAACAACCTATAGTAGACAAAACTCTTATGCCGACAATTGAAGAAGATACATTGACTTTGAAATAGGTGATCGGGTTTACTAGAAGATTTTACCTATCAAAGGGGTGATAATATTTGGTAAAAAGGGGAAACTGAGTCCCTGGTATGTGGTTCCTTATGAGGTATTGCAATGGGTCGGAAAAGTTACCTATGAGTTGAAACTACCTAGTGAACTAGCTTCGGTTCATCCGGTATTTAATGTTTCTATGCTCAAGAAATGAATAGGCGACGGTGTGTCTATTCTCCCTATTGAAGGATTAGGGATGAATGATAACCTTTCTTATGAAGAGGTTCCGATTGAGATCCTATATCTTCAAGTCAAAAATTTGAGGAACAAAGAGGAGGCATCTGTAAAAGTTCTATGCAGAAACCATCTAGTTGAGAGTGCAACATGGGAGGCCGAGGCTAACATGAAGCCCCTCTATCCTCATCTTGTTCCTCTTTGAGGTTCGTACTTCTGCTTAAAATAAAAATGATGAATAATGTGAATTTGAGTTGTTTTCTAAGTATGTGCATGTTTAATAAAGGTTTGTGCCAAAAATGAGTTATCATGAAAGAGGCTTTTTGTGTTAACTTGCATCTATATGAAATGTATGTTTTGCTTTCTTGAGATTTTAGTGTTTTTTATTGTCATGAAAAGAAGAACAACATGGTAACTCTTTTATGATATTTTGAGCTCATGTTGATATTAGGAAGGTAGTTCCTTATTATCTGTTATGAAATGTTGAGCTCTTATATGTTGAGAATTGTGAATTGAGTTGCTATGTGTAATGTCATGTTTATGTGTTGAATGGAGTTGTGAAGTAATCCTATGAGCTGTGACTCATTATGATATGATGTCATTGTTGGTTGGGCTGCTCGTATGGAGGATAAACTTTCGTTACAAAAAGATTGAAGTGTCATTCGGGGATGAATGTTCCTAAGGGGAGATAATGTAACACTCTGGAAGTTCATGGTGTCACATCCGGGGAGCACCCCCTAGAAGTAACATGGCGTACTTGACCTCTCGGAGGTCTTATACAAGCCTATAGTTATCATTTATCGCATTGACATAGTAAATTTAACGAAAAATTTAAACTTTTCATAGCACATCATATTCTAGAAACTTTACTTCATACATAGATAAAACGTAGGTCATAATACATATTTAGACCTTAAGTCTCTTTGCCATCTTAGACTCAACGACATTAGAGTACATTAGGGACACGACCCATAAGACACATTACATAACTATACAATATTTAAAGACTTTACAATAAAGACATAAGTAGAAGATCCTTGAACTTAAAGATTCCTTTCATTGAGCTTGGGAATCATCTATCAAGCTCTTCACCATTAAAGACACCCTTTAAGCATCCATAACCTACACTTTGTGTAAAATGTTGAGAAGAATGTAGTTAGCACAAGAATGTACTAAGTATGGCAACCATGCAGAAACATGCATTTATAAGGAATATTTTCTTGAAGTCATACTTCATGCCTTTTTGAGAAAATCTTCATAAAACATTTATCCAATAGAATTCATATCATTGACATACTTCATATAAACATATTCAAAGGCCAAACATCATAGAAAATCACATATAGAATTTAAGTCCCGTTTGAGGTCACTTTACAGTGAGCTCCTATCCATTAACAGTGAACCCTTTTTCTTTTAACTAATCCACCTCCCAAATAACCCTCTAGTGATACTTTGTGCAATGCATCACCTTAACGCCACAAAGAAAGCATGCATACACTTACACAAGCCAACACATATCATCATAGAAATATAGCCCATTACAAGACACATCCAAGTCAAGAATATAGGACATTACAGTGATCTACATCCATTTACCAATATTTTAACTTCCTTTCATATTCATCATTATAAGACCTTATTCATGACCCCAATCCTAGTCTACTAGTGCAATGTACATGTGAAGCCCCATAACCCCACACATACTTAGTAAACTCTTCATGAGACCACAAACCTTAACATACAATTCATACATCCTCATAACGAGTAAAGACAACTGCATTCATGTCAATACAACACCGTCATCATATAGTCATTTAGACCAATATAGTGCATATAAGGATAGATCGTTTCATATAGATTCATACCATGCATATCTTCATAACAAGTAGACAATTACGACAATGTCATGCATAAAGACATAATCTGAATCATACACATTAGGTCACCTTTTTAGGACTTCCTGAGGAGCCACTTGTGCAATGTCTATAATGGGTTCATTACTTCAACCTATACTAAGTAACCTCCCTTAAGTCATCCTAGTTAGGATCCTAGTTCTTTACTTCCATTGTCCATTTTATTTAGGGAAACTATAGCCTTAACCGTCACTAAGACCATGGGTACTAAACATGGAATTTGGTGTTGTAGAGCCTTACACCAATGGAAGATGTTCCTACCTAGCCAAGGTAGAACATTAACATACATCCTAGCATCATAAGTGAATTCACTTTGCTAGATCCTATGTGGAAAGCATAGTTTATGGAACTTAGAGATTGGTGATTCCCTCTACATGCCATTGGACAATTGGGTCCTCATCTAATGAAAAAACATGGGTGATCCCTTCCTCAAAGGGAAGTCAACACCTCATGTGGGTCCATAGGTGAGTATTCCTCTAAGGGAAGTCAATACTCTATAAGGGACAAATGGTTAATCTTCCTCAAATGAAAGGCAACACCTCTCAATGTCAAGTTCACTCGGTACTAAGCTAAGTTCCCTTTATTGAAAAGCCTTTAATTACATTTTCATAAAACATAGGCTTAAGATATTCATTCTTTATATGCTTATAGCATATTCAAGCACCTATATAGTTTAGAGTAATCTTGGGCACTCCTCTCAAGGTCCCTCTATTTACTAGATCATTATTCATGTGTGTGAGTGTATACATATATGTGAACAAACCTTTCACATAACACATTTAGGTTACACATGTTCATACATCAATGCATGAGTCTATAGGTGTACCTATATTAGAAATTCTTTCATATCAACACTCCAAGACACTATGCACACTCATACTTCATCATATCATATACTTAACATCATAGCATATAAGCTTAACATGCATACTAATAGACACTAGTGAATATGAGGACGACCTTTCATTAGACACTATGATTCTATACTACTTGTAAGCATGCATGAAGTGTGAGTGTGTGTACATTGATCGACATGATCACATAATGTCCATCAACAACTCATTGAGGCAACCACCCTCTTAGACCACAATACTCTTCAAGCATAGACCACACAACACACAATAGCATAGGAGACAAGTTAACTTCATAGAACACTTTAACACTCCAAACATTAGATATTCACACATTCACATAGGGATACATGGGTAGGGGTCATCAATCATTAACACTTAACCCATGGCAACACCTACACATGCTCTTACATAGCCATTCACATGCTCATAACAATAGTAACACAACCTAGGTTCACAACGATAATGGAAGAGTAGGCACAAGTTACATATAAGGTGATCATCATAACCACTCATTCATATAATCATCAATTTGCCTTCAAGGCCATGGTCAACGCATATATAATGATAATAAAGTAAGCACCGCCACCATAAGTGGACCATGCCACACAATGCCATACAAGGCTTCATCAACTACAATACTATAAGGAAAGTAGAAGAGATAAGCATTCTTACAAATTTCTTACCCTTTGATGATCATTGATAAGTACACCTTGTTCATCAACAATTCATATCTACGACAGTATCTATATGTACTTTAATCATAAAAGACACCATGTACAAGTATCTACAAGATCATACTTAACATGATACAAGGCATCACATATATATTAGAAAGTAGAGAGTCATAGATCACTCATTAGTATACTTTACTTTGTTTATCATGATTAACATAAATAATATACCAATAATACCAACCTAGGGCAGTAGCTATATCCATAATAATCACTACTAAATCATGCTTCTTCTACCCTAAATTGAGATCACATTAGGTTCATAGCATTAGCAATATTAAGGTTAAACATGTATATTAATGCTTATCAAGGTTCCTTTGACTTGATCATTAAGGGTTTATACCCATAATTCATTCCTAACATCAATCTAAAACAGTAGCTATAAGCATCTTCACCTAATCGATTTCAACATTAAATCATTAAAAAGGGCAACGTTACAGTCAATCATAAGTTACTACTTAATAGCTTAGAAGAACATAGATCAATTAGTACCAATCTTTCTTTAATTTGATCATACCATATTTATATTGAGAATTCAACCAACTGATCATCCTAAGGCAGTAGCTACAAGAGCCAAAACATAATCGAAATTCACTTTTATTCATTAAAAGGCCAATGTTATAGTGATCATATTAATAGCTAGGCTAGGCTTGCTCAAATCTTTATACATTGATCCACACGGATCTTCATCATCAATTTATGATTAATTCACGTAAATAACAGTAGATATAGACAATTCAATGTAAGAGAATCTAATTAAACCATTACCAAGCCATAATCAAAATGCCCATGCAAGGGCTAAATCAAGTTTGGGAAGGGACATAGGTTCATCATAAAATTGGATTCAAAATCACGTTAAAACCACTATATTAACTTCAATTCATCATGATTTAATCGTTCAAAACGTTTTTAGAAAGAAGCCATGGCTAGATTGAAGAAGGAGATGTTTGATCGTAAAAATCTCTTTTGAAACTTTGAGATTAACTCTCTAGATGGAAGGATAACTAGAGATGAAGGATCACGATATCTTTATATTCATGAAAACCTTTAAAACGTGATGATTCATCCATGTAAATCCAAGCTCCAAGATGTTCTTTAGCTTCACCAACAATAGTGGTTTCTAGGGAGAATATTTTTGGAGGGAAAGGTTCAATTAGTGTGAGTTGGTTTGGGAATGGATTGATGTCGTTTTTGATCACTTAAATACACCCAAAAATTACAAAACAAATCATGTGGGGTCAGGTTAGCACGTGGGGTGAATTTCCCATTCACCCCTTTAATGAAACAGTGCACATGCAGTGGCACCAGGCCACTATCGACGGACCCAATCGATTGGCCGTCCTTTAGCTTCCGTCAATTGGTCCTTGGCCAATTTTTGGGTTGAGACCTGACCAAGTTAAGTATAAATCGACGATACTTCACCTACGGGCCGTTGGTAAACCAACTGGCCGTCGTTTGGTCCGTCGATTGACACTGCCAAGGCAGTGTCTCGAATAGCCTTTGGTCGTTCTTGAGGGCCTTTTTGCGGGGCCCTTCAGAAGTCGTACTCGGAAGTTTCTAACGTAAATACAACCCTTAGAAGGTTGTAGACCTTAAACATAAGTTTCACCTAAAACAAACACCTACAACTCGTCCAAACATGCAAGGCCCCATCAAGACGTACATGAACATCTCAAGGGCTAACTTTCAAACGTCTTGGACGTTCTTGGACGTTTGACCTCCAAACTTCACGAAACGTCATATAGTACCATTAAACATAATTATAAATCATTTTACGACTTTTTAAGCTTATTTCATACAATTTTAAGCATGCATAGACACATGAGGAACATAGGTGACTAGTCGTCGAATGTTTTGGTCGACCCTTGACGTTTGACTTCCAAATCACCTCAAACTTTATACACTCCCTCTAAACCATATTATAAGACATTTTAGGACATTAGAACCTTAATACCAACGTTTTAGGCTCTAGACACCCTAACTCATTTTGGGGGTCTTACAATATCCCCCACTTGGGAACATTCGTCCTCGAATGACACTTAGAACACTTTAATCACAACAAGGACTTCAATGCCTCATATAGCAGTTCATCATATTCATAAAATCATCACATAGAAGTTCATGCACAAAACTAAGAAGGATCACTACTTCACATCATTTAGCACTCAATGCACACAAGCAAGCAAAACTTCAATCCACTCACTCTTTAATGCATCAATTAAAAGGCTCTTATCATGTTCATAGGAGGAACATCCTTCTCCTAATCATAACATGGTCATTACACTCCATTTAATTAAGAAATCATCTTGCAAGGCCACACATAGACATATTACAACAATACTCAAAAGCAAGTAGGCACTCATACTTCCATGCACATAGACTTGAGTTAATTGAATCAACAAGGACCTTAATTAGTTAGACCTAGTGCTATGAAGGTCATACTCAACCAAACCATGCTTAGTTGTGTCCATGGAGGAATGTCCATCTCCTCAACACACTTACATGTATCATGAGCTCACACCCAAGCAAATGTACAAAGGCCATCTTTACTGTAATATGAGAAATTCTCAACTCTTTAAACCAAGACATGCTCATGTTTTCTTCCTAGTGAAGTTTAAATGGTAAGTCATAAGTCACACCAAGCACATCACAACAAATAGGAAGTCATTTCATGAAATTTTAAATTCTAAGATAGTACTCACCATCACAGTAAGCATCTTTTGGGATAAACAATACAAATTATAGGCACACATATAAACACATAGCTAAACATGCTTTCACCTTTGAAGAGTGAGCCTACAATCATGCTTTCCCAACCATAAAAGTCACATAGTTTTCAAGAGACTCCACATATTTCATTTTAAAGAAACTCAACTTTTCATTATAAGGCTAAACCTTACATATCAAAATTGGCTGAAACAATGTTTCTTATCTTATCTCATGCAGTCAAAATCACAATTTGCATGTTAGGATGCACAATACACATGAGGAAACATGGACTTTATAAAAATTTCCATTCATGCACCTTGGAATCTTAAAAAATATCTTTAAGGTAATGTCAATCAATACATACGAAACATATGAGGTTCATGCACTTCATACTTTATGCAAGACTATATTCATGAACAAGCTTACTAAGAATTCATTAGTTTCAAGTTCAAGCAAAAATAGAAGGACAAGGTAGAAAATATCTACAAACTTACTATTTCATCACCATCCCCTACTTAGGGTAAACCCAATTTAAGAGCAACTTAACCAAACCTAAAGAGGATATTAACTTAGCCACCTACATTTTTCATCACTTGAAAGTGATTACCACTTTAAAAAGGATTTACAGTAAGTTAACATAGGAACACCAAGGTATTCTAACCTTATTATTTTTAAGCAAATTATCCTCAATCATCAATAGGTCATACCATTCAACCACAAAAGGTTTTCATACAATACAATAGACACCAAGGTCATACAATATTAGGGGAAGACAACAAAGGGACTTAGCCATAAGGACTCTTTCTTTTCTTTCAACATTAAAGTAAGGTAACTTCTAGGTCAATCAGACCCACATCATCACCCTACAAATATAAGAATACTACCCTCAATTCTAGGAAGAACATCAATTCCACAACATCAAAGGACTCACAACACAATAAGAAGTTAGAAAAAACTCTACGACTCATCATGCCATAAGACTCTCATTCTTCATCCCAAATAGCAAATCTCCTTTTTACATTCTTTATCATGCTCAAGTGCATCAATACTATACACATTTCAACAACTTCCAATCAAAGAACAATTTAGTTGATTTCCCAAAAATCTTACAGTAAGCTTCCTAACATTACAGTGAGCATGCTTCCAAATTCCAAAAATGCAACATTTAGGCAATCGATGGGAAACACATGACAATATGAGATACCAAAATTTACCAAGACAAACATACTATTATCACACCTAGGATAACGTTTATACAAAGAACTCCAATCCATACTAGGCAACTTATAAAGGACCACCTATATACAAAGGGAAACATTGAACACTTTTAAGCACATATTCTTAGGGTAGCATGCTTCCATAGGTAGTCACTAAGCATTTCAAGTTCAAATCATAGTATTAGGCTACCATCAAGTAAAATCATATAGTAACACATCATTCCAAAAGAACTCATGTCAACCATAACAACTTCTAGCATGCTTTAACCATATTATGACACACATTCTTCAACATAACATGCTATTTCACATGGACTTCATATATAGCCCCAAAAGGGCATCATATCATCAAAACATGCCAAAATTCACCTTCACACATACTCATTCAACCATAAAACCAAGATAAGCATTTAATTTCCCCTTTTGTCCCTCAGTCATAGAGATACAATCTCATCCAAGCAATCACATCTAAAAGACCACCGGACAAGAAAATATAAGAGAGATATCTTATAGAGTTAAGTTCTATGGCACGATATGAGAATGATGAAGAAGGAAAACTCTATCGTCCTATATCCTCCCTTACTATTTGATGTCTCGCGACTCACCACCAATGCTACGAGACTCTACTAGACATGGCAATATGAGACTTTTAGAACCTAAAACCAATTTATAAACCTCATGCTCTCATACCACGTTTTTCACATCAGGGGAGCACCCCCTAGAAGTAACATGGCGTACTTGACCTTTCGAAGGTCTTTTACAATCCCATAGTTATCATTCATCGCATTGACATAGTAAATTTAACGGAAAATTTAAAACTTTCATAGCACATAATATGCTAGAAACTTTACTTCATATATAGATAAAACGTAAGTCATAATACATATTTAGACCTTAAGTCTCTTTTTCATCATAGACTCAACGATATTAGAGTACATTAGGGACACGACCCATAAGACACATTACATAACTTTACAATATTTAAAGACTTTAAAATAAACACATAAGTAGGAGATCCTTGAACTTAAGGATTCCTTTCATTGAGCTTGGGAATCATCTATAAAGCTATTCACCATTCAAGACATCCTTTAAGCATCCATAACCTACAATTTGTGTAAAAAGTAGAGAAGAATGGAGTTAGCACAAGAATGTACTAAGTATGACAACCATGCAAAAACATTCATTTAAAAGGGACATCTTCTTGAAATCATACTTCATTCCTTTTTGAGTAAATCTTCATAAAACCTTTATCCAATAGAATTATATCATTCACATACTTCATATAAACATATTCAAAGGCCAAACATCATAGAAAATCACATATAGAATTTAAGTCCTGTTTGAGGTCACTTTACAGTGAGCTCCTATCCCTTAACAGTGAACCCTTTTTCTTGTAACTAATAGACCTCCCAAATGACCCTCTAGTGATACTTGGTTCAATGCATCACCTTAAGTCCACAAAGAAAGCATACATACACTTACACAAGCCAACACATATCATCATAGAAATATAGCCCATTAAAAGACACATCCAAGTAAAAAATATAGGACATTACAGTGATCTACATCCATTTACCAATATTTTTACTTCCTTTCATATTCATCATTATAAGACCTTCTTTATGACCCCAATCCTAGTCTACTAGTGCAATATACATGTGAATCCCCATAACCCCACACATGCTTAGTAAACTCTTCATGAGACTACAATCCTTAACATACAATTCATACATCCTCATAACAAGTAAAGACAACTTCATTCATGTCAATACAACACCTTCATCATATAGTCATTTAGACTAACATAGTTCATATAAGGATAGATCATTTCATATAGATTCATACCATGCATGTCTTGATAACAAGTAGACAATTACTACAACGTCATGCATAAAGACATAATCATAATCATACACATTAGGTCACCTTCCTAGGACTTCCTAAGGAGCTACTTGTGAAATGTCTAGATGGGTTTATTACTTCCACCTATAATAAGTAAACTCCCTTATGTCATCCTAGTTAGGATCCTAGTTCTTTACTTCCATTGTCCATTTTATTTTAGGGAAACTATAGCCTTAACCGACACTAAGACCATGGGTGCTAAACATGGAATTTGGTGTTTTAGAGCCTTACACCAATAGAAGGTGTTCCTACCTAGCCAAGGTAGAACATTAACATACATCCTAGCATCCTAAGTGAATTCACTTTGCTAGATCCTATGTGGCAAGCATAGTTTATGGAACTTAGAGATAGATGATTCCCTCTACATGCCATTGGACAATTGGGGCCTCAGCTGATGAGAAAACATGGGTGATCCCTTCCCCAAAGGGAAGTCAACACCTCATGTGGGTCCATAGGTGAGTATTCCTCTAAGGGAAGTCAACACACTATAAGGGACAAATGGTGAATCTTCCTCAAAGGAAAGGAAACACCTCTCAATGTCAAGTTCACTCAGTACTAAGCTACGTTTCTTTTATTAAAAAGCCTTTAATTATATTTTCATAAAACATAGGCTTAAGATATTGATTCTTTATATGCTTATAGCATATTCAAGCACCTATCTTGTTTAGAGTATTATTGGGAACTCCTCTCAAGGCCCCTCTATTTACTAGATCGTTATTGATATGTGTGAGTGTATACATATATGTGAACAAACCTTTCACATAACACATTTAGGTCACACATGTTCATACATCAATGCATGAGTCTATAGGTGTACCTATATGAGAAATTCTTTCATATCAACACTCCAAGACACTATGCACACTCATACTTCATCATATCATATACTTAACATCATAGCATATAAGCTTAACATGCATAGTAATAGACACTAGTGAATATGAGGACGACCTTTCATTAGACACTATTATTCTCTACTACTTGTAAGCATGCATGAAGTGTGAGTGTGTGTACATTGATCAACATGATCACATAATGGCCATCAACAACTCATTGAGGCAGCCACCCTATTAGACCACAATACTCTTCAAGCATAGACCGCACAACACACAATAGCATAGGAGACAAGTTAACTTCATAAAACACTTTAAGACTCCTAACATTAGCTATTCACACATTCACATAGGGATACATGGGTAGGGGTCATAAATCATTAACACTTAACCCATGGAAGCACCTACACATGCTCTTACATAGGCATTCACATGCTCATAACAATAGTAACACAACCTAGGTTCACAACCATAATGGAAGACTAGGCACAAGTTACACATAAGATGATCATCATATCCACTCATTCATATAATCATCAAATTACCTTCAAGGCCATGGTCAACATATATATAATGACAATAAAGTAAACACCGCCACCATAAGTGGACCATACCACACAATTCCATACAAGGCTTCATCAACTACAATACTATAAGTAAAGTAGAAGAGATAAGCATTCTTACAAATTTCTTACCCTTTGATGATCATTGATCAATACACCTTGTTCATCAACAATTCATATATAGGGCAGTAGCTATATGTACTTTAATCATAAATGACACCATGTACAAGAAGCTACAAGATCATACTATAACATGATACAAGGCATCACATATATATTAGAAAGTAGAGAGTTATAGGTCACTCATTAGTATGCTTTACTTTGTTTATCATGATTAAAATTCATAATATACCAATAGTACCAACCTAGGGCAGTAGCTATATCCATAATAATCACCACTAAATCATGATTTTTCTACCCTAAATTGAGATCACATTAGGTTCATAGCATTAGCAACTTTAAGGTTAAAACATGTAGATTAATCCTTATCAAGGTTCCTTTGACTTGATCATTAAGGGTTTGTACCCATAATTCATTCCTAACATCAACCTAAAACAGTAGCTATAAGAATCTTCACCTAATCAATTTCAACATTAAATCATTAAAAAGAGCAACGTTACAATGAATCATAAGTTACTACTTAATAGTTTAGAAGCACATACATCAATTAGTACCAAGCTTTATTTAATTTTATCATACCATATTTATATTCACAATTCAACCAACTGATCATCCTAAGGCAGTAGCTACAAGAACCACAACATAATCGAAATTCACTTTTATTAATTAAAAGGCCAATGTTAAAGTTGTCATATTGATAGCTAGGCTAGGCATGCTCAAATCTTCATACATTGATCCACATGAATATTCATCATCAATTTGTCATTAATTCGCGTAAATAACAGTAGATATAGACAATTCAACGTAAGAGAATCGCAATTCAACCATTAACAAGCCATGATCACAATGGCCATGCAAGGGCTAAATAATGTTTGGGAAGGGACATGGGTTCATCATGCAATTGGATTTAAAATCACGTTAAAACCACTATATTAACTTCAATTCATCATTATTTAATCGTTCAAAATGTATTTAGAAAGAACCCATGGCTAGATTGAAGAAGGAGAACTTTGATCATAAAAATCTCTTTCGAAACTTTGAGATTAACTCTCTAGATGGAAGGATAACTAGAGATGAAGGATCACCACACCTTTATATTCATGAAAACCTTTAAACATTGATGATTCACCCTTTTAAATACAAGCTCCAAGATGTTCTTGAGCTTCACCAACAATGGTGGTTTATAGGGAGAATAATTTTGGAGGGAAAGGTTCAATTTGTGTGAGTTGGTTTGGGAATTGGTTGATCACGTTTTTGATCACTTAAATACACACAAAAATCACCAAATAAATCATATGGGGTCAGGTTATCATGTGGGGTGAATTTCCCGTTCACCCCTTTAATGAAACAATGCACAGACAGTGGCACCAGGCCACCATCGACGGACCCAATCGACTGGCCGTTGGTCAATCAACTGGCTGTCCATTGGCTTCCGTCGATTGGTACTTGGACAATTTTTTGGTTGATACCTGCCCAAGATAAGTATAAATAGATGATACCTCACCTACAGCCGTTGGTAAACCAACTGATCGTCGTTTGGTCCGTCGATTGACACTGCCAAGGCAGTGTCTCGACCAACCTTGTGTCCTTCTTGTGGACACTTTTGCGGGGTCCTTTAGAAGTCGTACCCAAACGTTTCCAACATAAATACAACCCTTAACAAGTTGTATACCTTCCAGATAAGTTTCACCCAAAAAAAACACCTGCACCTCGACGAAACATGCAAGGCCCCATCAAGACGTACATGAACGTCTTAAGGGCTAACTTTCGAACGTCTTGGACGTTTGACCTCCAAACTTCACAAAACTCATATAGTACCATTAAACATCATAATAAATCATTTTAAGACTTTGTAAGCTTATTTCATACAATTTTAAGCATGCATAGACACATCACGCACATAGGTGACTAGTCGTCAAACGTTTTGGTCGACCCTTGACGTTTGACTTCCAAATTACCTCAAACTTTATACACTGCATCTAAACCATATTATAAGACATTTTAGGAAATTATAACCTTAAGACCAACATGTTAGGCTCTAGACACCCTAACTCATTTTGGGCGTCTTACACATGGATTAGTCTAGAGCCTCACATGTTGAATTAAGCCTTAAAACACTGTTTCTAAGCCTCAATTAATGTATTTAAACTAATTAAGAAGTATTATAATCAAAAAGTCAAGAAACAACCCAGATGTCAGGAGACTAGTAAAACTGAGCTAGTGTGCCTTGGCATGTTTCAAGAGGTTTTAACAGTCAGAATTTAGTGAAACTGTTAAGCATATAGAGGAGTTTTTTTAGGGTCAAAACGTCTAGGTACGACTCCCCAAGGACTACCCTAAGGGTCATTGAGGAGGAGGCTAAATTTAGACCCCAAAACTGTCTTTTGGACAGTGTGCAACCACGAGCCAAACGACGAGCTGTCGATTGATCGACGCTCCATCGATGGCACTGTTTGTTGAAACTTAGACATATCCCAAAAAGGGCTCAAAACAAGGTCTCTAATCCAAACCACGGATGTCCATATGGTCCATGGTTGGATCGACGCCCCGTCGACGAGGAGTCGTCGTTTGGGGTTGGACTTCACTGTCCATTTTCGGCCAAGCTTAAGGAAATTAGTTAATTAGTTAGGTGATTAATTAATGGTTGAGTGGTGGTTAATTAAGTTATTTGGTGGACTATATAATGACTAACCCTCATTATACTAACCCAACACCTCATAATTCCCAAACCCAATTCGCTCCAACTTCTCTATACTTTTTCTCTCTCCCAAAGACCCACCATTGAAGACCAAGGTCCAAGCTTCACTAGGGATACAACCCTCAAGTTTTCTCCATAAATTATCAAGGAAATCTTAAGGTATGAAAGCTATTCACTCTTAAGAAACCTTTCCCCAAGAGGGTCTTTCAAAGATTTTATTTCTATGCTCTTAAAAAGATGTGTTTTCATCCAATTTCGTAAATTGTCTTTCAAACTAATTTGTTACGATATTCCATTGATTATTTTTTATGGATTATGATTCTTTATTGGTTAATTGTAGTAGTTCTTAGTCTTTTACCTAGTTTCCATGAAAGATCTTTGATTGTGCCATTTTCCCTAACCCTAACTATGAATTTGACTTGTAGATGACTAGGGTTGTTACAATTGATTATGTTATTGTTAAATTCACTATATTATGATAATGATGAGTGGATTATTTGGATAATTGTGACGAATTGAGGATATGATCTTGAAGAAGGTTTTGGAAGCTATTAGTAAGACTTTTTAGGACTATAAGTTCTCTACTTCAAATATGTTGGTCTATTCTTGATGATGATTTTCAATTGGAGTATGATTAGGTGAATATAATAATAAGATGATCATATGATGATTACTATTACATGTTATGGATAAGTTGAATATGAGATCATTGTAAGGGTATGATGATACAAGGTTGATGATGATCCACTTGTGTGCCTTATATGATATGATTATGATGTGTTGATCTCACTAATGATAGGTTGTGATGAAAGGATGTTTTCATCCTATACCTACTGAGATAATGGCATGATTATAAAAGTGGTTAGTCTCCTATGGACTATACTAATATTGATGATTAATATTGACTTAAAGGCATTTCAAAAATGGACTTTAGCTTAGCACCGAGTGAAGTAGTTGTGAGATCTATCCCTTCCCAATATGGTAAGGTAGGTGCACTATTGATATCATGAGATGGAGACTACAATGCAATGTTCATAAAGAGGGTTTCTAGTATATCTCCTAGTTTCTTAACTATGTTTCCCCCATAGGAATACTAGCTAGTGGATCCACCTAGAATGCTATGTCCATGTTATGGTTCTACCTTGGCAAGTAAAGCACCTTCTTTCGGTATAGGGTTTCATGACACCAGATTCCATATTTATCTCAAATGGTCTATTTTTGGTTAAGGCGATTATTCCCAAAAGTAAAATGAATGATGAATGTAATAGAGATGGACACTAACTAGGATGACTTAAGGGATTCTACTTACTATGAGTGAGGGTATGGGACTTCACCCATGCATTGCACAAGTTGGCCTTAAGAGGAGTCCTAAGAGGTAGTTCTTATGTACTTATGATATCATGAAATGTATAATGTTGACTCTATATGATGTTACCTTTATATGATGTTGATTACATTGATGAACATGCTATTGGTTTAAATTGTTATATGTGGTGATGACTACACATGATGTTATGTTAAATGAAGCAAGGCATTACATATGATCTCTTATCTTGTTTACGTGATTATGTGGGGTTATGGGGATTCACATGAGCATTGCACTTGTAGGCTTGGGATCAGATTGTTGGTAAGGGTCTTGTATGCTTTGATGATATGAACTGTTGAACATGAAATGTTGAGATGACTTTGTGATGATGTTGTCCTTTTTTATGAACATGTCTTATGTTTTTGGGATCCTTAACTTGTATATGCTCTCTTGTATGTGCATGAAGGCTTTCCAAATGACTAAGCATGTTTTAAAAAGAAATGGTCCCTTTCATGCATGTCTTCAAATGTTTTATGTGCATTGTTTCCATACTTAGTACAAGTTGATGTACTAACCCATATTCCTTATGTTTTATACAAATATGTAGGTTCCGTCCATTGAAGTTCTAAGTGGCCATCTGCAAGAAGACTTGGACATCTTTTCCAAGTTGTTGGTGAGTCCTCAATGTTCGAGGATAGAGCCATTTATCTAGCTTAGTAGCATTTTTATGTCTAAAGACATTTGTTTCCTTCCTTGATCATTTGAGACTATTGATGTAAGCCTATAATGGCATATTGTACTTGTAATAACTATGTCCAAATGTTGTACTCCTTTTAGATGGTTTATATGTGAGACAAGATATTAGACTGTTATATGATTTGCTTATGCTAAATGAGAAGTCTATGTAAACTTCATAAGCGAGGAGTCTATGTAAACTCCATATATGATTAGCGAGAAGTCTAAGTATATTTCAGCATGTAAAAGTTTTAAATTTTCCGCATTTTCTATACCAATGATATGCCATGATATATTCTAAGTGCTAGTATAAGTCCTCCTTGAGGACGGCGACACTGGTTACGTCTAGGAGGTGCTTCCTGGATGTGACAGCCGCCCAGCACCAGCACTATACCAAGGGTGCTACCCCCACGTTTTTCCTACGTTAGCTCCATCTAAGTTTTTTTAAAGTGTAACTTTACTACCTTTTGTTTCTACCTAATATAAAATACATTTAATCATTAAGAGATACTTCATATAATGAATAATAACTATTGAATTCATCATTCATAATTCAAATTTAAAAAGTAGTTAAGAGTAGAGTTCAAGAAAGACTTTGAGTTAAATTGTAAATCCCCTAAGATCAACAATCAATTTGAGCTATGATTGAGGAAGTAAGTATGAGAATGAAAATAGTAATAAACATGAGTTCTATATTGTTACTTAGACCCTTGAGTCGAGTTGTTCATGCTCATAATTCCACATGAACTCCATAAGATGAGTATCTTTGATAGGAGTAGTATCTTCGAGTTCTAAGTTCCTGAGTATTGAATTCCTAATCCTTTTTGAAACTATGTTTAGTAATTATAGAGTACCATATGTAATACATGGAGGTCCTTGAGTGGAGTAGGTCATGCCCATAATTTTGCATGAACCCAATGAGTGAAGCGTTCTTGAGATGAGTAGTATAATTGACTCCTTGAGTTTTAGAGTTATTGAGTTTTGAGTATTTGGTTTTATATATGATTATTGAAAACCTTTAATTGAGTCATTCATGTCCATAATTTGGCATAAACCCTATGTTCAGAAGTCTTTTATAATTATATATAATATTTTTAAAGACTTGATTAAATGAGTATGACGATATGGAGATTCAAGTTTCATTTTTCAAAATAAATATAACGGAACTAAGTATTCCCAAGAGTAAATGTTTTATTTTAAATAAAGAGGAAACTTTAATTTCCAAACGAGTTCATGATGAGTTTTGAGAAGTATTTCTTTTAAGCGAAACCTTTTGAGTAATAATCTCAAAGCTTGAGGATGATGAAATGTTTTTAAACATATGAGCCGAGTTATATTTTTGTGACTAGTATTACTCATCGATATGGGGGGGTTCATACCACTAAAAGTTTGCATTAACAATGTAGCTAAAGTTGGCAGAAAGGGTCATACTTCTTAGATGACTCCTCATTGTTTTTAAGCATAGCTTACTGAATCCAATTTGTTGAAGATGCCTTATACTCTGCCAAGTTATATAAAAGTTCCGGCAGCACGGGCAAGACGTTGTATTATCACATAGCTCATAATGACTGTTGTCACTTAGAAAATCCCCAAATAAGAGTTACTGCTATATTAGTTTAAAGAACTGAGTTATTATTGTATTCTTACATACAACAGAGTTATTATCTATTATTTTAAATGCTTTCTAGATATTCCATATTTTATTGTTGCTTTTACTTTTTACTTTGAGTTGAGTATTTTGAGTTTGAGCCTAGCATCTTGATTATCTAGAGATTGAGCTGAGTATCTTAAGTTTGAGTTGAGTATCTTGAGTTTGTTGTAACACCTAAAAAATAAGACAATGAAAAATTGGAGAAAATTATATGGTGTAGTGGAACACGACAACGTTCTAGAACCTTTAAGTCGTCCACGGTCCATAGACCTTCCCGTGGTGGTAAATGGTAGACCCCCCCCCCGGCCTAGCCTCAGACCCAAAATCCTAAGCGAGGACCACAAAGATATTCACGGTCCGTGGTCCTCCACATGGTCCCTAGTAGTGTTTGTGAGTGTTGGACTAGTAGCCTCCCTAACTAGTCCCTTAGACCCCCACTCCCAAGAGAAGGCCACAGATGACTTCACAGTCTATGGTCCTTCACACGGGTCATGGTAGCGTTACTGGAAAACTAGGAAGTGGATCCCTAAATCTAGGCCCTCCATACAATAGCTCAAGAGAAGACCACAGATGACTTCACAGACCGTGGTACTTCACAAGGGCCTTGGTAATTCCATTGTGGTTAGACCCCCTAAATTTTAGTCTAAAGTATTAGATCACGATAGACTTCACGGACCGTGTTTCCTAACACGGTCTGTGGTCACTTTTAATGTCTGTGAAGAGGGTCGTGATCAGTCGGTCTGCAACTTTAAGTCATGGGTATTTCACTCTTTTCCTTCTTCGTTAGATTTTTATACCTCATCATTTTAACCCTAAATTCGTGCTTTTAGTATGATTTAACCTACAAACATAACTAGAACTTACCTAAGTCATATTATTAATCAAAACATAGAAAATTAGAAGCAAGAAGGAAGAAAGAGTCGACCAACTCTAGCTCCAATAACACAACAAGTTTTCATCAATTTTAGTCCCGAAATAGAAACATTTCTCTGTGGAATTCATTAGTAGGTATGTGGGATTTCAACAGTGGGTTCCTTTCACCCATTGGGTCCCTAGTTTTTTTAGTCTGATTCTTGATTCCCTTATCATGATTAGACCTAGGGTTTTTAGAACTTCAACAGATTTCATGAATTAGTTTTTTAAATGATCCAAATAAGATTATTAGGTTATTACTTAACTTATTGCATTAATTTAAGAACCCTAGCTATGTATTTCTTTAGTTCTTGAATCGCACATGCTAGATCACATATTTTAGTTAATTCGGTTATCTCAGATACACATGCCTCAACATATGAATGTGTCATTATCAGTTTACTTACGCACATTATCAGTTTGAATGTCAGTTTGAGCTATCCAATACATTACACAAATTCAAGCATAATTAGTTAATCACTTAATCAATTGAGAGTAGCATCATACTAAGTTGGCTAGGGTTCAACATACCCCAATAGTCCCTGAACTGCTAGCCACGTATGTCGTAAGTCCCCTCTGTGGGCATAATATTAGTGATCACTGATGTAGTGTGAGTTTACGGTATTTTAAATACCTATAACTTAAGAGTTGTGTGTGTCTAGGGCTATATTGTATAGGTTTTAATGTATTTTTCTTATGCTTGCAGGCGATAAGTTCAGACGCAGAGAATTGGAGACACACCTGAAAAAAGTGCAGAAAAGGGCATCTATGGAGGAAACCTACGGACCGTAGGTCCAGTGACGCCCCGTAGATGATGGACGTAGATTGGCAGGTAAGGCATGGCTGAAGACCACATAATTCTTGACTATGTGTGGAAGCACGAAAGTGATATACGGACCAAAGATTGATCTACAGACCATACTCTCACTCCTTAGATTTGATTAGAGATTTGGTTCCAGTACCTGATGGTGAAAAATTCTACGTATAGGTCCACAACAAGGATCTACAGACTGTAGATTGATCTACGATCCGTACTGTTGGTCCGTAGATTAGGTAAGAAAATATTAGTTTTTGAAGACTGAAAATTTTCCTAAACCTGAGCCACGGAAGAGACGTACGGACTGTAGATTTACCTATAGACCGTAGGTCAATGTGATAGATTGAAATCGTGTGCTGAAACTTTAATTTCTTATTTTGTTTCCTATTTAGTTAGGACTTATTTTTTTATAAATAGGGTATGTAAACCACATTTTTAGAGGTTAGACATTGTTGTTCTTGTTTACTTCTAGTCTTTGGAGATTAATTTTGCAAACTTTGGCAATTATTGATTTCTAAAGTATGTTTTGTAGATTTTTGCTTTGCAATTAAAGTTGAAATTCTGGGTTTATTCTTCTTATTATGTAAGTTCATGATTTGTTCATCTAAATTAATAAATTATGATCTTGCTAATATGGGTAACTAAATCCACAACTAGGGTTGTTGAAACGATGAACGATTAAGAAAGTATGAAAAATAATTGTCACATCCGGGGAGCATCCCCTAGAAGTAACATGGCGTACTAGACCTCTCGGAGGTCTTATACAAGCCCGTAGTTATCTTTCATCGCATTGTCATAGTAAATTTAGCGAAAATTTTAAAACTTTCTTAGCACAACATATGCTAAGACTTTACTTTCAATATATATATATATATATATATAATATCATAATACATAGATAGACTCTAAGTCTCCTTGCCATCTAAGACTAAACATCATTAGAATATATTAGGGACACGACCGTAAAAACACATACAACATAAGTACTATATTATAGACTTTACAGTAAGGACATGACTTAGATTCCTTGGACTTAAGGATTTCCTTCCTTGAGCTTGTGAATCATATATCACGCTCTTCACCATTAAAGACATCCTTTAAACATCCATAACCTACACTTTGTGTAAAAAGTAGATTAGAATGGAGTTAGTACAAGAATGCACTAAGTATGACAACCATGAAAAAACATGCATTTAAAAGGGACATTTTTCTTGAAATCATACTTCATGCCTTTTTGAGAAAATCTTCATAAACCCTTATACAATAAGAATTATATGATTTGCATACTTCATATAGGCATACTTCATGGTCACACATAATATAAAATCATACAATACCTTTAAGGAAATTTAGGACCATTTTACAGTAAGTACTTTCATATTACTAAGCTTTTCCCTTAACAGTGAACTTCTTTCCTTTAACCCATTAGCCTCCCAAGTAACCCTCTAGTGATATTTGGTGCAATGCATCACCTTAAGGCCACAAGGAAACCATACATACAACTTATACACGCCAAAACATACCATCATAGAAGTATAACACATCATAAACCCATTTAAGCCAAGACCATAAGGACATTACAGTGAACTCTATTCACTTTGCATGTATACTAATTTCACTTCACATAAATCGTTATAAGACCTTACTCATTACCCCACTCTAAGTCTACTAGTGCAATGTACATGTGAAGCCCCATAACATCACACACACTTATTAAACCTATCATGAGACCACAAACCTTAACATCCAATTCATACATCAACATAGTAAGTGAAGACAACTTCATTCGTGTTAACAAAACCTTCATCATGTAGTCATTAATACCAAAATTAAGCATATACAACTAGACCACTTCATATAGGCTCACCATGCATTTCATCACAACAAGTAGACAAATACTACAAAGTAATGCATAAGAAACATATACATAGTCACATGCAATAGAACACCTTCCTAGGACTTCCCTCAAGAGCCACTTATGCAATGCATATGTCATGTCCCATCCCCACCTAGGTTATCCTAGTTAGGATCCTTACTTTATTTCCATTGTCCATTTTACTTTAGGGAAACTGTATCCTTAACCGACACTAAGACCATGGGTGCTACATGAAATTTGGTGTTGTAGAGCCTTACACCAATGGAAGGTGTTCTTATCTAGCCAAGGTAGAATATTAACATATGGTAGCATGTTAGTTGATATCATTCGCTAGATCCTATGTGGCAAGCATAGTTATGGAACTTGGAGATACATGTGAAAACCCTCTTTATGCCAAAATGAGGCATTATGGTTATTCACTTATGGAAACCCTTTTTATGCATATTGAGGCATTGTTGTTATCCACCTAATGAGGATTATGGTGACCTACCTTCCTACAATTGGAAGGGACACCCCTCATCTTCAAGTTCACTCGGTGCTAAGCTAAGTTTCCTTCTTATTAAAAAGCCTTTATTAACTTTATCTTATAAAATTAGGCTTATGAGAGTTAAGTCCTCATATGCTTAGCTAATAGGTCATAGATGAGAATTCATCAACCTATATCATGTGAGAAACCCTTTCATATGGACATAGCATATGTAAGCACCTATCTAGTTTAGGATATACTTGAGCACACCTTTCAAGGCCCGTCTATTGACTAAATCCTCATACATGTGTGTGTGTATACTTATATGTGAGCAAACCTTTCACATAACACAAAAATGTCAAACATGTTCATTTATCAATTCATAAGTTTATAGGTATAACTATATGAGCAATCCTTTCACATAAACACACAAAGACACTATGCACATTCTAACTTCATCATATCATATACTTAACATCATAGCATATAAGTCATATTCATAACATGTTCATACAATCCTATGCATGTACTTAGAAGACCAACCTAGGAACTATCCTATCAAGGAACACATGTGCAATGCATAAACAAGGTTCCATACCTTGCCATACTAGTATACCTATCAAAGCATTATAGTGAATGATACATCACACAACATCGTAGAATATATAGCATAGAACGAGACTCATTTATTCAAGACTTACAACATCTTAACAGTAAGCTTTAGTCATTATGCACCTATCTTAGCTTTACATTACATATAACATTATAGGGACTCATCATAGGCAGCAAGTACACATAAACTTAACATAAACATTTACATGCTCATGACATTAGCAACACAACCTAGATCATAGCTAGAATAGTAAACTAGGCATAGGCTTCACATCGGGTGAAAATTACCAACACACATTCATAGTATAATTGCCTTCAAGGACATGGTGACATAACATATATATTTACAATAGCTTAAAAACTGCCACCATAAGTGTACCATACACACAATGCCATACAAGGTTTCATCAACTACAATAATATATAACAGTAGAAAGAAAGATCCATTCTTACCAAGTCACCATCCTTTGATCATCATGGATCAATACACATTTTTATCAACAATATATTATAGGGAAGTATATAAATATAAACTTAACATAAACGAAATCATACTTAAACCCTACAAGATCAAGATACCAACATAGGCACTAAACTATCAATTCAATAGAGAGTAGAGGAAATAGGCAATCCTACTAATTCCACAAAGCCTTGATCATCAATTATGTTTTATCAATAATATAAATGTTAGGCAGTAGCTAAAAATATCATTACTCAAACGTAATCATGCTTCATCTAACCTAAAATCGAGATCACGTCACATACATAGCATTATCAATCAATAGACTAGAAGAACCTAGATACATTCATACCAAGACTTCTTTACTTTGATCATATAAGATTCATACCCACAATTCAACCATTATATTTACCTAAGGTAGTATCTACAATCATCTTAACATAATCAAATTCCACATTCATACATTATAAGGTCAATGTTACACTGAACACATACAGACATAGGCTAGTCTTATTCAAATCATCATATATTGATCCACATGGATCAATCATCAACAATTCACCATCAATATACATAATAAATAGTAGACATAAGCAATTCAATGCAATAGAATCACAAATCTACCAATAACAAGCTACGATCACAATGCCCATGCATAGGCTAAATCGAGTTTGGGAACAGACATGGGTTCACAATGCAATTGGATTGAAATTCATGTTAAAACCAATACATTATAATCAATTCATCATGAATAAGCATTTGAAAACGTTTTGAGAAATAACCCATGGCTAGATTGAAGAAGAAGAAGTTTGATCACAAAATCTGTTTTGAAAACTTTGAGAAGAACTCTCTAGATGGAAGATTAACTAGAGATGAAGGATCACCATAAATTTATTAAGAAGAAAACCTCTATAACATGATGAATAATCCATGGGAATACAAGCTCCAAGTTGTTCTTGAGCTTCACCTTCAACGGAGATTTCTAGAGAGAATTGGTTATAGAGGGAAAGTCTAATTTATGTAGAATGGATTGGGAATGGGTTGTTCACGTTTTTGATCACTTAAATACACCAAAATAAATCAAATAAACCAAATAGGGTCAGGTTAGCACGTGGGGTGAATTTACCATTCACCCCTTTAATGAAGCAGCGTGCATGCACCATCTACGGACAACATCGACTGGGCGTCGTCTGGACGATGGGGCGTCCTGCTGCTCCATCGTTGGTGACTGCAGTTCCTTCTTGATATAGAAGGCTCACATATACAAGTCTTGATCTACTCCTCCCATCGATGGGGCGTCGATTGGGAAATGGGGCGTCAACTTGGCTCGTCGATTGACACTGTTAAGGCAGTGTTTCGACAGCCTTTGGGTCCTTCTTGAGGGCCTCTTGCGGGGCCCTTACAGAGTTTTACCCGGACTTTTCCAATGTAAATGTGAACATTTACAAGTAAAGGACCTTCCACATTAGTTTCACCCAAAATAATTACACGCAACACGTCAAAACATGCTAGGCACACTCGAGACACACACGTGCATGTCTCAAGGGCTAACTTTTGAACGTCTTGGACGTTTGACCTCTAAACTTCATGAAACTCACCATACTTCATAAAAACATCATTATATATCATATAAGGACCTCATAAGCACATGATAAACACATAAGAACATAAAAACACATAAGGCCCCTTTTGTGACTAGTTGTAGAACGTGTTGGTCATCCCTTGACGTTTGACTTCCAAATGACTTTAAATCACCCAAGCATAATTTAAAACACTTAATTCACATGTTAAAAATCTTATAGGTACATGTGAGTCTCTAGAAACCCTAACTCATTTTGAGTGTCTTAGAATATCCCCACTTAGGAACATTCGTCCTCGAATGACACTTAGAACACTTTAATCACAACAAGGACTTTAATGAATCATAGAGCAGCTCAGAACAGTCATAACATCATCACATAGAAGTTACTGCACAAAACTTACAAGGAATACAACTTCAAATCATTTAGCACTCAATGCACACAAGCAAGCAAAACCTTTATTCACTCACTCTTTAATGCATCAAATATATAGACTCTTATCATGTTCATAGGAGGAAAATCCTTCTCCTAATCATAACATGGTCATTATACTTCATTTTATTAAGAGGTCATCTTTCAACCATCTTTAAGACAAACTTAGGCATATTTCAACAACACTTAAGAATCTAATAAGCACTCATACTTCAATGCACATAGACTTGAGTTAAGTAAACCAACTAGAGATTCTTATTAGTTATGCCTATTGCCATGGGACCATACTCAACCATACCATGCTTAGTTATGTTTTAGGGAGGAATGTCCTTCTCCTCAACACACTTACATGTCTCATGAGTTCACACCCAAGCAAGGCACAAGGTCAATTTCTTTTAAAATGAGAAACTCTCAACTTTTAAACCAAGGCATACTCATGTTTTATTTCTAGTTAAGTCTAAATGGTAAGTCACACCAAGCACATCACAACAAATAGGAAGCCATTTCACAAAATGTCCATTTATAACATAGCAATAGCCTTCACAGTAAGCATCATTTGGGAAAAATAACACAAATCATAGGCACACACAAGGACACTAGCTAATCATGCCTTCACTTTTCAAGAGTGAGCCTACAATCATGCTTTCCAAGTCATAAAAGCCACATTGTTTTTCAAGAGACTCAACATTTTTCATTATGATGCTAAACTTAACACATCAAAAGTGACTAAAACCATGTTTCTTACCTTATCTCATGAAGTCAAATGCACAACTAGCATATCGAGATGCACCACTAATATAAGAAAACATGGATTTGATCAAAGTTCTTTTTCATGAACTTTAGAATCTTAAAAGTATCCTCAAAATAGTGTCAATCAAGACATAGCAAACACAAAGAGGTTATGCACTTCATATTTTATGCAAAACGTTTATCATGAACAAGCTTACTAAGAATTCATTAGATTCAAGCTGAAGTAAGAATAGAACGACAAGGTAGAAATATATACAACCTTACTACTCACATCACCATCCTCCACTTAGGGTAAACCCAATTAAGAGTAACTTAACCCAACCTTAAGAGGATCTTAACCTATCAACCCTCATCATCATCACTTAAAGTGATTTACCAACCTAAAAAGGAATTACAGTAACACATCAAAGGGATATCAAGGGTCATTCTAAACCTTACCATCTAGGCCCATTATCCCCAATCATCAAGTTAGGTCATCCTACCCAATCACATAAGGTTTTTAACAATACCATATAAACCAAGGTCATACAACAATTAGGGGAAACAATAGAGGAGACTTATCCATAACACATTCTTCTTTTTCCTTGAACTTTACAGTAAGGTGACTTCTAGGTCAATAAAACCCACATCATCACCCTACAATGACAAGCATGCTATCTAAACTTCTAGGATCAAGGCTATACAAATTACTTCAATCTAAGCAAGGCAACTATGAATAACCACATATATACAAGGGCAACATTGAGCTATTTAACATTCATATATAGGCAACATACATTTTTGGCCATTTGTTCCATTCCCTAAAGTATTTAAAGTCTAAACCATATCATAAGACTATCATCATGCAAAAACATGTAGGAACATACCATTCAAAAATGAACTCATTTTAACAATAATAACTCCTAGCAAGCTTTAACCATATCATAACATATATCTTCAACATAACATGCCATTTCACATAGATCTCATATATAGCCATAAATGGCATCACATCATTAAAACATGCCAAAGTTTACATTCACACATACTCATCAAACCATAAAGCTAAGTTAAGCATTAAACTCACCTTTTCTCCCTCAAGCATAGAAATACAATCTCATCAAAGAAATCACATCTTAAAGACAACTGGACAAGAAAATATAAGAGAGAGATCTTATGGAGTTAAGTTGTATCGCACAAAATGAGAATGATGAAGAAGGTAAACTCTATCGTCCTATAGCCTCCCGCATCATTTGATTTGTCGTGACTCACCACCAATGATACGAGACTCTATTATATGTGACAATATGAGACTTTTAGAACCTAAAACAACTTTTATAAACCTGATGCTCTGATACCACGTTAGTCACATCCGGGGAGCACCCCCTAGAAGTAACATGACGTACTTGATCTCTCGAAGGTCTTATACAATCCCATAGTTATCATTCATCGAATTTTCATAGTAAATTTACAAAAAATTTAAAACTTTCTTAGCACATCATATGCTAAGACTTTACTTTCAATTTATATATAAAATATCATAATACATGGATAGACTCTAAGTCTCCTTGCCATCTAAGACTAAACATCATTAGAATATATTAGGGACACGACCGTAAAAAAACATACAACATAAGTACTATATTATACACTTTATAGTAAGGACATGACTTAGATTCCTTGGACTTAAGGATTTCCTTCCTTGAGCTTGTGAATCATATATCACGCTCTTCACCATTAAAGACATCCTTTAAGCATCCATAACCTACACTTTGTGTAAAAAGTAGAGAAGAATGGAGTTAGTACAAGAATGCACTAAGTATGACAACCATGAAAAAACATGCATTTAAAAGGGACATTTTTCTTGAAATCATACGTCATGCCTTTTTGAGAAAATCTTCATAAACCCTTTTACAATAAGCATTATATGATTTGCATACTTCATATAGGCATACTTCATGGTCACACATAATATAAAATCATACAATACCTTTTAGGAAATTTAGGACCATTTTACAGTAAGTACTTTCATATTACAGTAAGCTTTTCCCTTAACAGTGAACTTCTTTCCTTTAACCCATTAGCCTCAAAAGTAACTTTCTAGTGATACTTGGTGCAATGCATCACCTTAAGGACACAAGAAAACCATAGATACAACTTACACACGCCAACTCATACCATCATCGAAGTAAAACATCATAAACACATTTAAGCCAAGACCATAAGGACAATACAGTGAACTCTATTCACTTTGCATGTGTACTAATTTCACTTCACATAAAATCAATATATGACCTTACTCATGACCCCAATCTAAGTCTACTAGTGCAATATACACGTGAAGCCCCATAAGCTCACACATACTTAGTAAACCTATCATGAGACCACAAACCTTAACATCCAATTCATACATCAACATAGTTAGTAAAGACAACTTCATTCATTTCAACAAAAACTTCATCATATAGTCATTAAGACCAATATTAAGAATATACAACAAGACCACATCATATAGGCTCATACCATGCATTTCATCACAACAAGTAGACAAATACTACAAAGTCTTGCATAAGGAACATATACATAGTCATATGCATTAGAACACCTTCCTAGGACATACCTCAAGAGCCACTTGTGCAATGCATAGGTGAAGTCCCATACCTTCACCTACAGTAAGAAATTACCCTTAGGTTATCCTAGTTAGGGTCCTTACTTTACTTCCATTGTCAATTTTACTTTAGGGAAACTATAGCCTTAACCGACACTAAGACCATGGGTTCTACATGGAATTTGGTGTTGTAGAGCCTTACACCAATGGAAGGTGTTATTACCTAGCCATGATAGAACATTAACACATGATATCATATTAGTTGATATCACTTGCTAGATCTTATGTGGCAAGCATATTTATGGAACTTGGAGGTACATGTGAAAACACTCTTTATGCCAAAATAAGGTGTTATGGTTATACACTTATGGAAAACCTTTTTATGCCTATTGAGGCATTGTGGTTATCCACCTCATAAGGATTATGGTGACCTACCTTCCTAATATTGGAAAGAACACCCCGCATCTTCAAGTTCATTCGGTACTAAGCTAAGTTCCCTTATTATTAAAAAGCCTTTCTTAACTTTATCTTAGAAAATTAGGCTTAGGAGAGTTAATTCCTCATATGCTTAGCTCATAGGTCATACATGAGAATTCATTAACCTATATCATGTGAGAAACCCTTTCACATGGACATAGCATATGTAGGCACCTATCTAGTTTAGGGTACACTTGAGAAAACCTTTCAAGGCCCCTCAATTGACTAGATCCTCATACATGTGTGTGTATACTTATATTTGAGAAAACCTTTCACATAACACATAAATGTCACACATGTTCATATATGAATACATAAGTCTAAAGGTATAACTATATGAGCAATCCTTTCATATAAACACACCATTACACTATGCACATTCATACTTCATCATATCATATACTTAACATCATAGCATATAAGTCAGATTCATAACATGTTCATACAATCCTATGCATGTACTTAGAAGACCAACCTAGGAACTATCCTATCAAGGCACATATGTGCAATGCATAGAAAATGTTACATACCCTTGCCCATACTAGTACACCTATCAAGTCATCCTAGTGAATGATACATCACAGAACATCATAGAATAGATAGCATAGCACAAGACTCATTTATTCAAGACTTATAAAATCTTTACAGTAAGCTCTAGTCATTATGCACCTATCGTAGATTTACATTACATATAACATTATAGAGCCTCATCATAGGAAGCAAGTACACATAAACTTAACATAGCCATTTACATGCTCATGAGATTAGCAACACAACCTAGATCATCGCTAGAATAGTAAACTAGGCATAGGCTTCACATAGGGTGATCATCACCAACATACATTCATTGTAAAATTGCCTTCAAGGCCATGTTCAAATAACATACATATTTATAATAAAGTAAACACCGCCACCATAAGTGGACCATACTACAAAATGCCATACAAGGCTTCATCAACTACAATAATATAGAAAAGTAGAGAGGAAGAGTCATTTTTACCAAGTTATCATCCTTTAATCATAATTGATAAATAAACATTTTCATAAACAATACATTATAGGGCAGTAGCTATATATACACTTAACATAAATCAAATCATACTTAAATTCTTAGAAGATCAAGATACCAACATCGGCACTAAACTATCAATTCAATAGAGAGTAGAGGAATTAGGCAATCCTAATAATTCCCCAAAGCCTTGATAATCAATAATATTTTATCAATAATTTACATGTTAGGAAGTAGCTAAATAGATCATTACTCAAACGGAATCATGCTTCATTTAACGTAAAATTGAGATCACATCACATACATAGACTAGAAGAAGCTAGATCAATTCATACCAAGCCTTCTTTACTTTTACCATATAAGATTCATACCCACAATTCAAACATGATATTAACCTAACGCAGTAGCTACAATCATCTTAACATAATCGAAATCCACTTTCATACATTATAAGGTAAATGTTACACTGAACACATACAGACGTAGGCTAGTCATATTTAAATCTTCATATATTGATGCACATGGATCATTCATCAATAATTCACCATCAATATACATAATAAACAGTAGACATAAGCAATTCAACGTCATAGAATCACAAATCCACCAATAACAAACCACGATCACAATGCCCATGCATAGGTTAAATCGAGTTTGGGAAGGGACATGGGTTCACAATGAAATTGGATTGAAATTAACGTTAAAACCAATACATTATCATAAATTCATCATTATTAAACCTTTGAAAACGTTTTGAGAATGAACCCATGGCTAGATTGAAGAAGAAGTTTGATCATGAAATCTCTTTTGAAAACATTGAGAAGAACTCTCTAGATGGAAGATTAACTAGAGATGAAGGATCACCATACCTTTATTTAGAAGAAAAACTCTAAATAATGATGAAGAATATATGGGAATCCAAGATCCAAGTTGTTCTTGAGCTTCACCTTCAATGGAGGTTTCTAGAGAGAATTGGTTTTAAAGGGAAAGACTAATTTGTGTAGAATGGATTGTGAATGTGTTGTTCACGTTTTTGATCACTTAGATACACCAAAAAATAATCAAATAAACCAAGTAGGGTCAGGTTAGCACGTGATGTAAATTTCCCATTCACCCCTTTAATGAAGCAGCGTGCACGCATGCAGTTGCAGGCACCATCGACGGACAACATCGACTGGACGACGGGGCTTCCTGCAGCTCCGTCGTTAGTGACTGCAACTCCTTCTTTGAGACAAAAGTCTCACCAATCCAAGTATTGAGATACGCCTCCAATAGACGGGGCGTCGATTGGTAAATGGGGCGTCAACTTGGCTCGTCAATTGACATTGCCAAGGCAGTGTTTCGGTAGCCTTTGGGTCCTTCTTGAGGGCCTCTTGCGGGGCACTTGGGGAGTCATAATCGGACATTTCCAACGTAAATATGAACATTAACAAGTCAAGGACCTTCCACATTAGTTTCACCCAAAACAATTACACGCAACACGTCAAAACATACTAGGCACACTCAAGACACACACGTGCATGTCTCAAGGGCTAACTTTCGAACGTCTTAGACGTTTGACCTCTAAACTTCATGAAAATAACTATACTACCTAAAATTCATTATAACTCATATAAGGATCTCATAATCACATGACACACACAGAAGCACATAAAAAAATATAAGGTCCCTTTTGTGACTAGTCATCGAACGTCTTGGTCGTCCCTTGACGTTTGACTTCGAAATGACATTAAATCACCCAAGCATACTTTATAATACTTAATTAATAGGTTAAAAAGCTTATAGGCACATGTGAGGCTCTAGACACCCTAACTCATTTTGGGTGTCTTACAATAATTATGCAATTTTAATGGTGTTATTGCATGCATTAATAATTCTTTCTTTTACAAGTCTTTTTAACGAATGCACGCGTTCGAACTCGCCTTGGTGATATGTGCCGGACCAAGGAGGTAATTAATAAGAAAATAATTATCAACATAGATTTAGTTTGATACTATCTTATTGTCTAATGTCGATTTGTGCGAGGGTGAAAACTAATCCATACATCAATGTGATGTCTAATATGAGGTAAAGGTAAGGGTAAGTAAATTATACACTTGTAGCCGGACGAAGGTGCTGGGTAAAATTCTTTAGATTTTGGACCAAGGATTTAGAGATACTTAACTTATCACTTTGCATGTAACACACTAGGAAGTGATTTGTATTACTAGGATTACCACGTTATGAGCTTATAAGGAACACTTATCCCCTAGTTATTTTTTCATCTTGATAACAACTAAATTTTGAATGTGGATCACTGATTAATTATAAAATTTTCCAATTTGATTCACAAATGCCCCCTTTTAATTACTTATTTTCGGAAATACATTGGCCAAACGAATATAATTGTGAATTAAGTTTCTGTGTAGACCATTTTCCTTGTGGGATTGCTCCCAACCTGTAAGTTGGGTTCTTTACTTGATAATGATAGCTTATGCGTCTTTAGGGAGGTGTAATTTGAGCATATCAAATTTTGGTTGTACTGCCTAGGAGAATTTGCTTTTAGATTAAGTTTGACTACATTATTGAACTTTGGTAAAATATTTCCTAATTTTACATTTTTTTTTCTTTTTGTCCCTCTTAGGTTCCAACTCTAGTGTACGCCAAGTACACGGAGTCAAGGAGAACCACTTACTCCCTACAATTTAAACTTTAACAAAACACTGCGTAGAATGAATAAACAACGAGCACTAGTTAACATTATCGGACGAGAATTAGCTGATGGTGTGGACTGTAGCCTCTGACGGTTGTAAATGAAAATAATCATGATTCAACTAAGAATCGACTAGGAGATGCATTGTGGGTGCATGAGCCACTAAGTCCACGACCACACGACAAGTGTAAGATCAACTTTTAAATTACTGATTCTGACAAACCATTTGTTGTATCTCCCCTACCACCAATACATTTATAGTGACTAGTAGCTTGATGCAAATGCTAACATCGAGAGTCTTATTAGCGGGGTTGACCTCGGATGAACCCCATGCTCATATATCAAAGCTAAGGGTGTTTTGCAGAAGTTCCGTAGGTCTACCGGACTTGGACATGGACATGTTGGACCACGAGTATCCCCTCTATCATTGACTGATGATGTAGTTATTTTGTTCTTTAACGACCCGCATGTACGGCCTAGAAGTTAGGGAATTCTTGAATCAGCACAACACATATGAGACCCCATGAATGTCTCATACAAGCCTCTCACATCATTCATATCATAATATACATGAAAAGTAGTGCAGAATTAAAACTTTTCACAACGTCTTCACAAAATCTCTTTGATAGAAAACATACGAATTTGTTAAGTCTCAAAGTAGCAATCTTAGACTCACGAATATGTTTGGCTCACAACCAATATAACAATCAAATAAGAAATAAAAATGTCTATTACAATGTCTTTGACTAGAAAAGCTAAACAAATTGATGTCCTTGAATCAATTGAGAACATACAAAAACTTGCTTGAACGATGCTAGAATCCAAGATTCACTTCAATTGACTCCTCTCAAATGCAACCTACACCTTTAGAAGTAAACAACATATGGAATTAGCACATTGTATTTACTAAGTAGGTGATATGCAAAAAAATCATGCTAAGAGTACATCTGTATGGAACATGCTCTATTTGAAGACAACTTCATGACAAAGGTATAAGAACCACCTTCAACATAAACTTCACATATAAGACATATTCCAAGTAATCTACATAATAACATTATCAACACCACAAACCATATAAGTATATAAGCTTGGTACAAAAGGTTTTCCTAAGACTTACTTAAGTAAAACAATAAGACACCTCCCATACACCCTCTTCAAGCCTACCTAAATAATCCTTAAGACTACCTAAGATAAGATTATTCCATTTACCTTTAATTTACTCACCACCTAAGGTTACTAAGATTCACCTAAGTAGGACAAAAAGATACCGCCCATACACCCTTTTCAAGCCTACCTAGTCAAACCTCAAAGCTACCCTAGATAGAGGTCATTCTAGTCAACATACATTAGCTAAAGTCATAGCCATCCATAAAGTCAATTAAAAGACACTTCATTCAGTAAGGACTTCACATAATGGTCTTAGATTAGACCTACAGAACCTACATACTAGCATCATCCAAGCGTACTCGTGCCATGTCTAGATAGCATTCCATTCTACAATCTAAACGTTGTAGAGCTTCTCTAATACTATAATTTATCCTACATGATGAGAACCTACATTAACCGACATAGACCATACTAGCTAGGCATGGAATCCAGAGTCTACCCTACTTTGATGGAGGGTGTTCTTCTTCCAAGGTAAGAACTAGGACACAACTCATGTAGGCACATGGTTAAGGAATATCAAGGGTTTCTTTGCACTCTAGTCTCTTTCTCAAGAAGAGATACTACCCATAGCATATTCACTCGGTGCTTAGCCTTATTTCTCATAAAGTATGTTCAATCACATAAGGGCATATATTAAAAGGTACCATCTCTTAGTAATTACCTAACCATAATGCACTACCAAAGATGGGTCCACTAAGGCTGTCACTCAATGGTAAAAAAGGATAGCTCAATGACATTCCTAAGTGTCACGACTGGAATCTAGACCCCAGACGAGACCGGCGTCGTTGACCTCTCAGAGGTCGCAGACAGGCCTACTTACGTCATTCTTACTTTACATAGGTTAATTTTAGCGGAAAATTTGAAACTTTTTGTTTCTAAACATTACTTACTAAACATTTCTAATACATTCGTAATTCGTTCAGCATCAACCATCTAAACATTAAGAGATAAACAAATGAAAGGAATAGTTCATTAAACATAATTGTATAATTGCCAAAATGGCCCAATACATAATCTGAAAGAAATAAGAAAGAAACGCTAGTGGAACATACTCCACTAGCTCAACTCCTAAACTAAACTAGAACATAAAATAGTAGCATCCTCGAAAGCATGAGGACCTACCAAAGCCGAATGAATGCTGAACGTCCGGATAACTGCAGCGATGATCCTATAGCTCTACCGTCCACCTGTGCCTGCACCTAAAATAGTAGAGTTTGTATAGGGTTAGTACACACTTGTACTAAGTATGGGTATATGCAAGCACACACCAAGGACATGCATGAGAAAGAATAGCTCTTTCCTAACAACATGATTTTTGGAAGTCAAGTCAGTGGACTTGCCAAATTGAGATTAGGAAAGTTTCCTAATTTGGATTAGGAAAGTAAATGATCTTTCCAAATTTGGATTAGGTAAGTCAGTGAGCTTTCCAAATTTGGAATAGGAAAGTTATGCCATGAGAATAACATACATAATCATACTTTTCACATTTGCACACAGCACATAACATTTACACATAGCACATATCATATAGCATACAGTACATTTTACATGTAGCACATAACTTCTTTCATATCATTCATTCGTATGCCATGAGACCTTGGAATCATGGACTTGACATTAAGACATCCCAAAAATGAAGGCTCAACATATGGGACCTCAACTAGGGAGTCTTCATTAGCAAACACAGAGTCTGCTTCATTCATTCATACGTACTTCATTTCATTTCGTTCATAGTCCAGTGTAACCACCAGTTATACCTAGGATGTAGTTTAAGACTTTCATTAAGTTTGTTGTGCAATGACCAAGAATGACCTAATGTCATTACTTGAATCTAAGTCACCTTTTGATTATCCTATCCTAACACCTTTGGTATCATTCATTTCATTATGTGCATCATTTGAGGCTGGCCTCATTCATTCATTGGGAACTTTAATTTTAACCGACATAGATCATGTGAGCATCATGAAATCCAGTGTCTCCCCCACACCGAAAAGAGGTGGAATCACCGGCCAAAGTGACCCAAAAACATGCTAGCGTACATGGGAATTTAACCCCGCCATATCCCTATATTGGCAGTATAGGTTCGAAGACTAGGAGATATAAGGAGACCCATACCCGGCATGCCGGACAGTCTCATCTCATGAGAGTTACGTGAACCTCCGCCCTTCCCGAAAGAAGGCATCACCGCTCATAGCTAGTCTATCGGTGCTTAATATAAAGTTCCATTACATTCATCTCATACGTCATGGAAGCTGGCTTCTAGTATGAGGACATCATAGCTCATTAGATGATTTCTCATCTCATCATTCGTATTGAGTGTGTTAAGCTCAATACTCTCATTAGAGTGTTCATAGAGACTGGTCTCTTCATTATCTTACACTCTCATAGGTGAGTACGTATTGGTAACATTTACTTAGGCTCATTTGAGATTGCTCTCAACATTTACATTAGCCTCATATTATGTTGTCACCACATTCATCATCATTAGCACCTTTGCTTTTCATACTTATTCACCTCTTATTACGTAAATGTTCATTTCATCATATGCCAATGCACTTGGCCATTTGGTGTGTTTCACACCCTTACTTAACCCTTATAGGTTGTCATCATTTCATTTCTCATTTCATCATTTCATTGTTCATTTCATTGTTTATTTCGTCATTTCATTGTTCATTTCATCATATCATTGTTCATTTCATCATTTCATTGTTCATTTCATCATTTCATTGTTCATTTCATCATATCATTGTTCATTTCATCATATCATTGTTCATTTCATCATTTCATTGTTCATTTCATCATATGCCAATGCACTTGGCCATTTAGTGTATTTACACTCATACTTAACCCTTCTAGGGTTTCATCATTTCATTACATACATCTTAGGATCACTTACTTTTAAACGTATGTTAGACTTATGTGTCCATACATACAAGCCATGAGGCTTCATTCATATACGTCTAAGTGATTCATATCTTCCTAAGATTATGTCATACAAGACTTATGCATCTTGTATATATGCCAAGATCTCGATTTCGATCTAAGTAGGTGGCATTATTCTTGAACATTTAATTCACGTATGACTTATGTATCAATACGGAATTTGGGCAAGGGAATCCTATTTCGAATCCTGTGAACAACACTTAATCTTATTTTAAACTTGATAATTACATTTTTCAGATTTGGGAGACCCTAGTTCGATTCCCATCAACCCCATAATATTTCCTTTCTTTTTCTCCTCTTTTTTTTCGTTTAAGTTAAGGAGGTTGTGGGTTCGAACCCCCAAAAGCTCATTATTTTTATTTTTATTTATCTCTTATCTTTCTCACCTATCCAAGAGGTTGTGGGTTCAATCCCTACTCTCCAAATTTATTTTCTCCTTTATTTTTCTCCTAACTCTCTCATCCATTCAAGAGGTTGGGGGTTCAATCCCCACTCTCCTCATTTATTTTTCTCCTTTATTTTTCTCCTAACTTTCTCATCCATTCAAGAGGTTGGGGGTTCAATCCCACTCTCCTCATTTATTTTTCTCCTTTATTTTTCTCCTAACTTTCTCATCCATTCAAGAGGTTGGGGGTTCAATCCCCACTCTCCTCATTTATTTTTCTCCTTTATTTTTCTCCTAACTTTCTCATCCATTCAAGAGGTTGGGGGTTCAATCCCCACTCTCCACATTTCCTTTTTCTCACCTTATTTCACTGATTTTTAACATGGTGAGGTCACGGGTTCGATCCTCAATTACCTCACTTATTTTTCTTCATTTTTCATAGCTTATTAAAGAACTTTACTTGGCTGAAATTAACCAACAATGTGCTGGAAATTTGAGATACATTTTTCAGCTTCTTTTCATCAACATTTAGAGTTAATTCTTAGGGCATTTCGTGAATCATTTAGCTAATAGTTTTTCACTCAAATCAGCCACTTTATACTTCATATGAACATCACGATTAATACAAGTTTGTGCACGTGAAATACAACCATAAAACAAGTCATTTTCATACTTCAATCCGTGTTCAAAGTCACAACTACACATTGCACACACATAAACACATATTTCGGAAAGCATAGGTTATCATTTGTACGATTCCAAATACACATTCATGAACATATTCATCACGAAAAAACACATTACATGCCTAATATCTACCAGCAGACATACCAACCTACAACCATCAATAGGAGCTAGTGACAGGGACATGAAACGGGGAAACAATCCTAGTTTTGGATTAGAATCGACTGAATCCTAGGGGTCTCTTGGGAAAGGGACCAAGAGTAAGAAAACCCATACCTGTTCTTGGTGTTGTTCAAACACAAAGTTGCTGCCCAGAATCACCACCAACCCAACGTCCAACACAGAAATTCCCACCTTACCCGTCGAGAATGTCACGTTTTGCTTTACTTTTATGGATTGTTTTTGTCGTTTGAATTCTTATGAGTTCTTCAAGTGTTTTGTTGTTATTTCTAATTTTTTGTTGCTGCTTTGTTAACAGAAAAACGTGAAAAAAAACAAAATGGGAGAAGTGGATGAAACGTGAAAGAGAGAGAGAGGTTCCTTAGGATTAGGACTCTAGTTGAGACTTAGTCAAAATAAGACATGTTAATTAATAAATAATTAATAATAAAAATCTGATTTTCCTTTTTCTTAAATCAGCTAATAATTATTAATTAATTAAATTAATTTATCAATTTAAATAAAAATAAGTTAAATCATTGCTTCCACCTAGGTTCGAACCCGGGTGGAGCAAGACTCCACTCCTAGAGCTCAAATTCGGCTCTCTCTCCCAAACTTGACCCTCCATATTATTAAATAATTAAATATATATATATTTAGGGTAATTATGATATTACCCTTAGCGTGGTAAAAGACCATTTTACCCCTAGACCCTCAAAACTTAAAATTCCTTCTTTTTAAGTCCGGTAAAAACTCCTTCGAGTAAATCTTTGTATTCGAGAGCCCTACATGGTTGGTCCCAACCTTTCCTAGCTCAACTAACTCCCAAAGTTAGTTGGCTTGGCTATACCAAGGGTTCCGAGGTCTGGTTCTACGCGCATCAATCTGTGTGAACCCTGGTCTAATCGTAGGCATTCTTGGCACATTAAGCATTACTTAGCATATCTATTTTTTTTAGGGTTGTTACATTATCCCCCCCTTAGGAACATTCGTCCCCGAATGACACTACACATCATTTTAAATAAAGAGGGCGATTTTCGAAGATATCTAAACATACTTGAGACTTTACTCTTTGTGAATTTGTGTTTCACACTTACTCTGGATAATGCATATTACACAATCTTATCTGGACCTTCATATTTGAGATTGAGGAACTTCCTTCTCAATCGCACTTAACTTGATGCACCTCACAACTCATGCAACACAAAAATCATGTCCACGCTATACAAAACATCAACATGACATGCAAGCATGAATTCATTTTAACTCTAACTTATTTGGAAAGTTAACCTTACTACCCTGTTTCGATAGACTATGGTAGTCTAGCATTTCTGAAGTAATCCATACCTGAGCCATCTTCTTGAGCTAGTAAGCAGCAAACTTATCCTTCTCCTCTTCATCAATACTCATAGCAGGCTTTAGAACCTACCATGCACTCACCTTCATGCGAACAACCACTCTTATCAAACGTCTTTCGTTCACGCAGGCATTTCTATCACTGCCCCTTCTTGGGAAGGCCAGATCTTGAGTCTAGCACCTTAGACCACTTGGTCATCCTAATTCTTGTGTGTATTCTTCTAAGCGCGCACACAAGAACGAAGTTAGATATTTAAAATGACACAAAGTGTCAAGGCTCTAGATAGCACGATAAAGAGTAGAAGAAGGGAAATTTTCCTACGCATCATGCAGTCTCTAATCCAGGATAGTGGTGCACTTCACTACCATGACTTAGAAACTACTCAATGTGGTTGATGTGAACTTATTATTTTCGTAATTTAACCTAGTGCTCTGATACAAACTTTGTCACGACTGGAATCTAGACCCCAGACGAGACCGGCGTCATTGACCTCTCAGAGGTCGCAGACAAGCCTACTTACGTCATTCTTACTTTACATAGGTTAATTTTAGCGGAAAATTTGAAACTTTTTGTTTCTAAACATTACTTACTAAACATTTCTAATACATTCGTAATTCGTTCAACATCAACCATCTAAACATTAAGAGATAAGCAGATGAAAGGAATAGTTCATTAAACATAATTGTATAATTGCCAAAATGGCCCAATACATAGTCTGAAAGAAATAAGAAAGAAACACTAGTGGAACATACTCCACTAGCTCAACTCCTAAACTAAGCTAGAACATAAAATAGTAGCATCCTCGAAAGCATGAGGACCTACCAAAGCCGGATGAATGCTGAACGTCCGGATAACTGCAGCGATGATCCTATAGCTCTACCGTCCACCTGTGCCTGCACCTAAAATAGTAGAGTTTGTATAGGGTTAGTACACACTTGTACTAAGTATGGGTATATGCAAGCACACACCAAGGACATGCATGAGAAAGAATAGCTCTTTCCTAACAACATGATTTTTGGAAGTCAAGTCAGTGGACTTGCCAAATTGAGATTAGGAAAGTTTCCTAATTTGGATTAGGAAAGTAAATGATCTTTCCAAATTTGGATTAGGAAAGTCAGTGAGCTTTCCAAATTTGGAATAGGAAAGTTATGCCATGAGAATAACATACATAATCATACTTTTCACATTTGCACACAGCACATAACATTTACACATACACATATCATATAGCATACAGTACATTTTACATGTAGCACATAACTTCTTTCATATCATTCATTCGTATGCCATGAGACCTTGGAATCATGGACTTGACATTAAGACATCCCAGAAATGAAGGCTCAACATATGGGACCTCAACTAGGGAGTCTTCATTAGCAAACACAGAGTCTGCTTCATTCATTCATACGTACTTCATTTCATTTCGTTCATAGTCTAGTGTAACCACCAGTTATACCTAGGATGTAGTTTAAGACTTTCATTAGGTTCGTTGTGCAATGACCAAGAATGACCTAATGTCATTACTTGAATCTAACTCACCTTTTGATTATCCTATCCTAACACCTTTGGTATCATTCATTTCATTATGTGCATCATTTGAGGCTGGCCTCATTCATTCATTGGAACTTTAACTTTAACCGACATAGATCATGTGAGCATCATGAAATCCAGTGTCTCCCCCACACCGAAAAGAGGTGGAATCACCGGCCAAAGTGACCCAAAAACATGCTAGCGTACATGGGAATTTAACCCCGCCAGATCCCTATATTGGCAGTATAGGTTCGAAGACTAGGAGATATAAGGAGACCCATACCCGGCATGCCGGACAGTCTCATCTCATGAGAGTTACGTGAACCTCCGCCCTTCCCGAAAGAAGGCATCACCGCTCATAGCTAGTCTATCGGTGCTTAGTATAAAGTTCCATTACATTCATCTCATACGTCATGGAAGCTGGCTTCTAGTATGAGGACATCATAGCTCATTAGATGATTTCTCATCTCATCATTCGTATTGAGTGTTAAGCTCAATACTCTCATTAGAGTGTTCATAGAGACTGGTCTCTTCATTATCTTACACTCTCATAGGTGAGTACGTATTGGTAACATTTACTTAGGCTCATTTGAGATTGCTCTCATCATTTACATTAGCCTCATATCATGTTGTCACCACATTCATCATCATTAGCACCTTTGCTTTTCATACTTATTCACCTCTTATTACGTAAATGTTCATTTCATCATATGCCAATGCACTTGGCCATTTGGTGTGTTTCACACCCTTACTTAACCCTTATAGGTGTCATCATTTCATTTCTCATTTCATCATTTCATTGTTCATTTCATTGTTTATTTCGTCATTTCATTGTTCATTTCATCATATCATTGTTCATTTCATCATTTCATTGTTCATTTCATCATTTCATTGTTCATTTCATCATATCATTGTTCATTTCATCATATCATTGTTCATTTCATCATTTCATTGTTCATTTCATCATATGCCAATGCACTTGGCCATTTAGTGTATTTACACTCATACTTAACCCTTCTAGGGTTTCATCATTTCATTACATACATCTTAGGATCACTTACTTTTAAACGTATGTTAGACTTATGTGTCCATACATACAAGCCATGAGGCTTCATTCATATACGTCTAAGTGATTCATATCTTCCTAAGATTATGTCATACAAGACTTATGCATCTTGTATGTATGCCAAGATCTCGATTTCGATCTAAGTAGGTGGCATTATTCTTGAACATTTAATTCACGTATGACTTATGTATCAATACAGAATTTGGGCAAGGGAATCCTATTTCGAATCCTGTGGACAACACTTAATCTTATTTTAAACTTGATAATTACATTTTTCAGATTTGGGAGACCCTAGTTCGATTCCCATCAACCCCATAATATTTCCTTTCTTTTTCTCCTCTTTTTTTTCGTTTAAGTTAACGAGGTTGTGGGTTCGATCCCCCACAAGCTCATTATTTTTATTTTAATTTATCTCTTATCTTTCTCACCTATCCAAGAGGTTGTGGGTTCAATCCCCACTCTCCACATTTATTTTCTCCTTTATTTTTCTCCTAACTCTCTCATCCATTCAAGAGGTTGGGGGTTCAGTCCCCACTCTCCTCATTTATTTTTCTCCTTTATTTTTCTCCTAACTTTCTCATCCATTCAAGAGGTTGGGGGTTCAATCCCCACTCTCCTCATTTATTTTTCTCCTTTATTTTTCTCCTAACTTTCTCATCCATTCAAGAGGTTTGGGGTTCAATCCCCACTCTCCTCATTTATTTTTCTCCTTTATTTTTCTCCTAACTTTCTCATCCATTCAAGAGGTTGGGGGTTCAATCCCCACTCTCCACATTTCCTTTTTCTCACCTTATTTCACTGATTTTTAACATGGTAAGGTCACGGGTTCGATCCTCAATTACCTCACTTATTTTTCTTCATTTTTCATAGCTTATTAAAGAACTTTACTTGGCTGAAATTAACCAACAATGTGCTGGAAATTTGAGATACATTTTTCAGCTTCTTTTCATCAACATTTAGAGTTAATTCTTAGGGCATTTCGTGAATCATTTAGCTAATAATTTTTCACTCAAATCAGCCACTTTATACTTCATATGAACATCACGATTAATACAAGTTTTTGCACGTGAAATACAACCATAAAACAAGTCATTTTCATACTTCAATCAGTGTTCAAAGTCACAACTACACATTGCACACACATAAACACATATTTCGAAAAACATAGGTTATCATTTGTACGATTCCAAATACACATTCATGAACATATTCATCACGAAAAAACACATTACACGCCTAATATCTACCAGCAGACATACCAACCTACAACCATCAATAGGAGCTAGTGACAGGGACATGAAACGGGGAAACAATCCTAGTTTTCGGATTAGAATCGACTGAATCCTAGGGGTCTCTTGGGAAAGGGACCAAGAGTAAGAAAACCCATACCTGTTCTTGGTGTTGTTCAACACACAAAGTTGCTGCCCAGAATCACCACCAACCCAACGTCCAACACAGAAATTCCCACCTTACCCGTCGAGAATGTCACGTTTTGCTTTACTTTTATGGATTGTTTTTGTCGTTTGAATTCTTATGAGTTCTTCAAGTGTTTTGTTGTTATTTCTAAATTTTTGTTGCTGCTTTGTTAACAGAAAAACGTGAAAAAAAAAAGAAAAATGGGAGAAGTGGATGAAACGTGAAAGAGAGAGAGAGGTTCCTTAGGATTAGGACTCTAGTTGAGACTTAGTCAAAATAAGACATGTTAATTAATAAATAATTATTAATAAAAATCTGATTTTCCTTTTTCTTAAATAAGCTAATAATTATTAATTAATTAAATTAATTTATCAATTTAAATAAAAATAAGTTAAATCATTGCTTCCACCTAGGTTCGAACCCGGGTGGAGCAAGACTCCACTCCTAGAGCTCAAATTCGGCTCTCTCCCAAAATTGCCCCTACATATTATTAAATAATTAAATATATATATATTTCGGATAATTATGATATTACCCTTAGCCTGGTAAAAGACCATTTTACCCCTAGACCCTCAAAACTTAAAATTCCTTCTTTTTATGTCCGGTAAAAACTCCTTCGAGTAAATCTTTGTATTCGAGAGTCCTACATGGTTGGTCCCAACCTTTCCTAGCTCAACTAACTCCCAAAGTTAGTTGGCTTGGCTATACCAAGGGTTCCGAGGTCTGGTTCTACGCGCATCAATATGTGTGAACCCTGGTCTAATCGTAGGCATTCTTGGCACATTAAGCATTACTTAGCATATCTATTTTTTTTAGGGTTGTTACACTAAGTATGTTCAATCACATAAGGGCATATATGAAAAGGTACCATCTCTTAGTAATTAACTAACCATAATGCACCTACCAAAGATGGGTCCACTAAGGCTGTCACTCAATGGTAAAAAAGGATAGATCAATGACATTCCTAGAGAAGGTTTCATACTGTTCCGGCCAACCTATCCCTAAGTCAACTATTCACACAAGAAGGATACAATGACGACTTTCAACTTCAAGGATATGTTTACCTCCTTTATAAAGAAAAGCTTCCACATATTAGTCATGCTTAGAAGGGAACCATCTTAGCTCTACCGATCCTAGACTTCCATTAAACATTCATCAAAACACATACAAGACAAAGGCGCCTAAGCCTACTAAGTCAAGATGATCATATTCATATATTTAGCATGCATCAAGTACTGGAACATATTCTACCTAACAAGAAACACACATCATCTTCTTATCACATATATAATAGTGTTCAAGTATCACATATGAATAACCAAGTCAGCCTATCAAGATACACTAATAAAACCATTAGAGACATCACCCTAGTCTATCATGATCACATATAGTTAATTAGGAGACTTCAATATCACAGATACACAAATGTCAGATAGTTCTTCACATTGATCATATACAAGTCATAACATGATAATATCACAAGTCATAAAGTAATGCCGACAAGGACAAGTTCATCATATTTCATAAAGTAATGTCGACAAGGCCACATTCTTCACAACTATATCATGTAAGCACCACCATTATAAGTGTACCATACCAAACATCAAAATTCAAGACCTATACTACACAATATAGAGGTGATTAGGTCATCATACCATCATTCCATCAAGAAAGCCTTCAATCCATAGCCATTCCAACCAATTTAATTCACAAAGACTCTTGCCAATAACCATATACACCAATTCAATCCAATACTCAAACTATACAATGGATCAACATAAAACAATACAATAATTACCAATTTTAGGCAGACTATATACAATATTAACATGATCTTTACATAGTTAAATTGCCCAACATAATCTACACAATAGTTCAATACAAATAAGCCTTGATCAAACCACCCATTTTTAGGCCAAAATTAGAGAATCATCACTTCCATGGGTTTATAGAGTTTTAGACTTGAATCATCATATTAACATCAATTAAATCATAAAGCATTGATTCAAAACGTTTTATGCAAGAACCAATGGGTAGAGTTCAATTTAGAAGGTTTCATGTTTAGAGAAGTTTTAGAAAAGCCTTTTTGACTTGGCTTCTTGAAGAAAGAAGATTCAAGGATGAAACACTATCCCTTAATGAAGATAATACACGAATATGATGAAGAATTTATGGAGGAACTAAGCTCCTAGGTCCATTCTCCCTTCAAGATTCAATGGAGTTGTAAAGGTTTCTGCTTTGGGGTTTTTGAGAATTGATTTTGAAAGGTGAATTCATCTTAGTGTTCAAGACTTATAAACACATTTAAAATACCCAAAATACCCTTAAGTAACCTCCCAAACTAATTTTAGAGCACTAGGTAAATTACCTAAATGTCCCTATGCTTGGCCGAGACCATGCATAAAAATGCAGTTCTCCAAAACGACCATACCTACGAGGCGTCGACCCATCGACTAGACGTGCTGGCAAACGTCAATTGGGTCAGAGACTTCTCAATCATGGGATTAAGCTCCCAAGTCTAAGAACCAACCTAGTCACTAAAAGAAGGGGCATCGATTGGCCTATGGGGTGTCATTGCCTACGTCGTTTGAGACTGTTTTTGGCAGTCTTGTCATACAAGTTGGATCCTCTTCAAGGACCCTTTGGTTGGCCTTTGGGGAGTTTCTCCCTGAAATTTCAAACTTAAATACACTAGTATACATTTTACGAACCTCTCATATAAATTTGAACAAAAACAAACACGTAAAACATACAAAGGCATGACACAACGTACAAGCACGTCTCAAGGCTATATTTCGAGTGTCATATATGTTCTTGGACGTTTGACCTCCAAACGCTACAAAACACACATGTTAATCTCAACTTTCACCTAGTTCGCTTTTAGAGGCGTTACATTCTCCCCCACTTCGACAACATTCGTCCTCGAATGACACTTGCCTCATTTTTAAACACTATCAAGAGTAAATACTATAGACTAGCAGCTCATAAACATACCACATAATATATAATCCACATAAATAGGAAGAATATAAACTCCATATAGCAAAGAGAATAAAAAAATAAGGAAGTAGGAACTTCATCATCACCTCATCATGCAATAAGAGTCATTTATTTTTTATTTCATATAAGAGGAACTTCGTTCTCCACAAATAATCATGCTCATATACATCATCCCTAAACACAATGTAACCAATTTCCATGAAAACACAATTTAGTGAAAATGTCAAGCACATTTGAGTGAAGTATGTTTACAGATTCACTAATGCAACATTTAAGCAATTTATTAGGATGGAATGATAATATGAGAGACAATATCATATAAAATAGTTTTATCACATAAACATAACTTCATGAAATGCTGAACGCAAGGACATCAATGAAATTCATTTTCACTTAAGTTCCCCAAAAAAATGCGACATGCTACTATCACAATCTATCTCCCACCATACTCCCCCACTTAGAAGGAACCCATAACAACAAAGAGAGAAAACTATAACTTACCAGCATCATCACCCGACTTAGCTCCCTTAGATTGGAGAACATAGAAATGATTCCTCTTTGGTGCACCACCATCTGGAGCATTAGGAGGAACTTTCATGGCCTTTCTTCTTCTAGCCGCAATTGTAGGACAATCTCTCACGTTGTGATCATCAGTACCACAACCAAAGCACCCACTAGTACCGTCTAAACACATCCCAAACTACTTATTCCCACAAATAGCAAAAGTGGGCTTAACCACTTTGGGAACCACCACCTCTCTCATAGTTAGCCTTAGGAGCACTAAAACCATCTTGATTTGGAGCTTTCTTAAACTTAGGTTGAACTTGCTCATCGATTCTTCCCCTTTTAGAATCTCTACTTCTCCTACCAAGTTTACACACTTCAATGGATTGAGTATACACCATATGTTTAGATAAATTCATGTCACCATGAAACATAAACGTACAACACTCTTCCTTCACAATATCCAAAACACCGGTCAAGAACCTACTCATCTTATCCCTTGGGTTAGACACAAAGGATGGAGCATACTTAGACAATAGGATAAACTTAAAGGAATACTCTACAACACTCATGTTCCTTTCCTAAGGTTTATAAACTCCTCAATCTTAACATCCCTCTTCTCACAGGGAAAGTACCTACGTAATAATGCTTCTTAAACTCCTCCCACTCTAAGGGACCCGATTCAATCGGACTATTATCTCTCCATTGAGTAAATCATACTTGAGAATCATCCTTCAATTGATACAAAGCTAACTCCGCTTTTTCCCTAGAAGTCACTCCCATAGCATGCACTATATTGTACACCTTATCCAAGAAATCTTATGGATCTTCTCCCACCTTAGAACCAAATAAGATAGGAGGATTCATACTCACAAAGTCGTTCAATCTTGAGTTCATTGTATTCCCCATAACATTCACCGCAGTCCCAATATGTCTATTCACTTGAGTTGTCACAGCTCGAGCTAGGATAAGGAGAGCCTCTCTAATCTCACCATTAGCCATAATAGGGGGAACCACCGGAACCTCATCCCTTTGAGCAACATTAGGGACTTGCTAACCTTTTGGAACTTGCACACGTTATGGAGCTAATCCACCTTGGGGAACTTGTTAACCTCGGGGAGGAACTACCACAATCACCACCTCCTCATAAACCCTCCTAGGTGGTGTCCTCCTCTTATTAATCTCCTATAAACGTAAGAAAAAAAATTAAGAAAGGACACTTTATAATTCTCTAAGGCACGACATATGAGTAGAAATGAAGGGAAACTCTATCATCCTATAGCCTCTCGCTCATAGGTGTGTCGTGATTCACAGTGATGAACAAGACTCTACTAGACGTGCCTTTTAAGAGAATTTTATTCCTAAAGACTACTCCCAAATCCTTATGCTCTAATACCAAGTTTGTAACAACCCGCGAGTACACCCTAGAACTTAGGACACTCTTGAATCACCACACGGCATATGAGACCCCACGGAGGTCTCATACAAGCCTCTTGTATCTTTCATTGCACAATATACATGAAAAGTAGTGTGGAATTAAAACTTTTCACAACATATTCAAAAAATCTCTTTTATAGAAAACATACGAATTTGCTATGTCTCAAAGTAGCCATCTTAGATTCACGAATATCTTTAGGTCACAACCCATACAACAATCGAATAATAAATAACAAAGCCTATTACTATGTCTTTAACTAGAAAAGCTAAACGTATTGATGTCCTCGAATCAATTGAGGACATACCACAACTTGCTTGAACTGAGCTAGAATCTAAGCTTCACTTCAACCGACTCCTCTCAAATGCCGCCTACACCTTTAGAAGTAAACATCATATGGAATTAGCACATTGTATGTACTAAATAGGTGATATGCAATAAAATCATGCTAAAAGGACATTTTTATGAAACATGCTCCTTTTGAAGAGAACTTCACAACACAAGTATATAACCACCTTTAACATAAACTTCACATATAAGACATATTCCAAGTAATCCACATTATAACATTATCAACACCTCAAACCATATAAGCATATAAGCCTCCCACCAAAGGTTATACTAAGACTTACTTAAGTAAAACAAGAAGAGACCGCCCATACACCCTCTTCAAGTTTACCTTAACAATCCTTAATACTACCTAAGATAAGATTATTCCATTTAACTTTCATTTACTCACCACCTATGGTTACTCCAAGATTCACCAAAGTAGGACAAGAAGAGACCACCCATACACCCTCTTCAAGCCTACCTAGGAAACCCTCAAGGCTATCCTAGATAGAGGTCATTCTAGTCAACATACGTAGCTAAAGTCATAACCATTCATTAAGTCAATTAAAAGACACTTCATTCATTAAGGACTTCACATAATGGTCTTAGATAAGACCTAGGGAACCTACATACTAGCATCATCAAAGCCTACTCGTGCCATGTCAATATAGCGTCCCATTAAACTACCTAAATATTGTAGAACTTCCCTAATACTATAATGTATCCCACATGATGAGAATAGACATTAACCGACATAGACCATACTAGCTAGGAATGGAATCTGGAGTCTACCCTACTCCGATGAAGGGTGTTCTGCTTGCCAAGGGTAGAACTAGGACACAACCAATGTAGGCACATGGTTAAGGAATATCAAGGGTTTCTTTGCACTATAGTCTCCTTTTCACGAAGAGATACTACCCATAGCATATTTTTACTCTGTTCTTAGACTTTTTTCTCATAGAGTATGTACAATCACATAAGGGCATAGTCAAAGGTACAATCTCTTAGTCATTACCTAACCATAATACACCTACCCAAGATGGGTCCATTAGGGCTGTCACTCAATTGTCAAAAAGGATAACTCAATGACAATCCTAAAGACGGTTTCATGTCATTCCGGCCAACCTATCCCTAAGAAAAGCTACATAGAATGTTCCACATATTAGTCATGCTTAGAAGGGCACCATCTAAGGTCTACCGATCCTAGACTTCCATTCAACATTCATCAAAACACATACAAGACAAAGGTGCTTAAGCCAACTAAGTCAAGATGTTCGTACTCATATATTTAGCATGCGTGAAGTAGAGGAAAACAATCTACCTAACAAGGCACACACTTCATCTTCATATCTCATATACAATAGTGTTCAAGTATCACGTAGGAATAACCAAGTCAACCTATCAAGATACACTAATAACACCACTAGAGACATCACCCTAGTCTATCATGATCACATATAGTCAATTAGGAGAGTTGAATCTCACACATTCACATATCACACATATTCCTTCACATTGATCATATACAAGTCATAACATGATAATATCACAAGTCATAAAGTAATGTCGATAAGGCCATGTTCATCATATTTCTTAATGTAATGCCGACAAGGCCACATTCTTCACAACTATATAATATAAGCACTGCCACCATAAATGGACCATACCAACATCATAATTCAAGACCTATACTACACTATATAGAGGGAATTAGGTCAACATACCATCATTCAATCAAGAACACCTCAAATCCATAGTCATTCAAACAAATTTAATTCACAAAGGCTCTTACCAATAGCCATACACACCAATTCAATCCAATACTCAAACTGTATAATGGATCAACATAATACAATAAAATAATTACAAATATTAGGCATCCTATATACAATATTAACATGATATTTATATAATTCAATAGCCCAAGATCATCTACACAATAATTCAATACAAATAAGCCTTGATCAAACCACTCATTTTAGGCCAAAATTAGAGAATCAATATTTGCATGAGTTCATTAAGTTTTAGACATATAAACATCATATTAACATCAATTCAATCATAAATCATTGATTCAAAATGTTTTATGCAAGAACCCATGGCTAGAATTAAATTTAGAAGGTTTCATGTTTTGAGAAGTCTTAGAAAAGCCTTCTGAACTTGGATCCATGAAGAAAGAACATTCAAGGATGAAATACCATAACTTAATGAATACAATACACGAAAATGACGAATAATTGATGGAGGAGTCAAGCTCCAAGCTCCAAGCTCCCTTCAAGCTTTAATGGAGTTCTAGAGGTTTCTTCTTTGGGGTTTTTGGGTTTTGAGTTTGATAAGTAAATTCAGCTTAGTCTTCAAGACTTATAAACCCACATAAAACACACTAAATACCCTTAAGTAACCGCCCAAACTAATTTTAGAATACTAGGTAAATTACCTAAATGTCCCTAGGCTTGGCGAGACCTTAAAGAAAACTGCACGTCCCCAAACGACTGCCACACCTCCGAGGAGTCGACCAATCGAAGGGTCGTGCTGGAAACCATCTATTGGGTCAAAGACTCCTTAATCAAGGGCTTATGCTCCACAGCCTAAGTACCAACGTATGCCCTAAGCGGCGAGCCGTCGATTGGCTCCGTTGTTTGAGATTATTTTTGGCGGTCTTGGCTTACAGGTTGTGTCTTCCTCAAGGTCTCTTTGGTTGGCCCTTGGGGAGGTTTTCCTGGACGTTTTAAAAGAAATACACTAGTATACATGTAAGGAACCTCTCACATCAATTCAAACAAAAACGAACACGTAAAACATATAAAGGCAAGCCACAAGTAGAAGAGCGTCTCAAGGCTATCTTTCGAACGCGATGAAAGTTCTTGGACGTTTGACCTCCATACTCTACAAAAGTTTGTATACTGCCTCAAAACACTATTATAAATAATTTTAGGACTTTAGAACCTCATGATACACATGTTAGGCTCTAGTTTCACCTAGTTTATTTTTAGGGGCGTTACATGTTCAATGAGCTACCCTACAACTAAATCTATACATGAGAGAAACATAAGGATGCATTCGTAGCAAAATTCATTCAAGTGTCCAAGAAGCTGAATAAAAATGTAACACCTCAGAAATTCTATGACCTAGAATATAGCCTCAGATAGCGAATAGTGATGATTCTAGACTTAAACAAAGGTAATTAACTTAGTTAAGAAGCATTAAAGCTTAAAAGTCAAGAAACAATTATGACGTTCGGAGACTAGTGAAAGTTATCTAGTGTACCTTTAGGTCATGGAAAGGGTTTAAAGAGTCGTATGAAGGTCAAAATTTTTGAAAATGCTTAGCGTACACATTAGAACATATCAATGGTCAAAACGTCCGGGTACGACTGCCCGAGGACAATCCTAACGGCCCTCGAAGAGGGCCCAAACATTTGACCCAAAAGCTGTCAAAAATAGCTTGCATTTAACATGTGCAAATGACGGCCCGTAGATGGACGCACGCTCCATCAATGGAGGTCGTGAGTCCATACTTAGAATTATGGAGCCATGGCTCCATTTAAGAAGTCTCTGAACCAAACCACGAAGTACAGGATGGTTCGTACATGGATTGACGGACCGTCAATCATGGGCATCGTTTCGTGCTTGCACACTGGTGCAACACACGAACAAGCCGAGGGTGGGATGGTAAGTTTCACCCTTAGAAAATTAAATTTAGGGTCAGTCTAATTTTGTTTTTTAGGTATATAAAGGGATTTTAACTCATCAAACAAGTCTTCACACTTCAAAATCCCAAAGACTCTCATATATCTCTAGTTTCTCTTACTCCTCAAACCTCACTTGTAGACTTTGGGAGCTTCAATAAGAAGACAAATTATCCAAGGATCCAACTCAAATTCGTAGCTAAATCATCTTTAAGGTATGGCTTCTCTCACTCTTTGTATTTCATTACCCAAGAGGCCCCTCCAAAGATTATTTCAAAACTCCCCCAAAATTGGGGTTTTTCTTTGAAAAACAAAATTATGAATCAATTGTGATGAATTATGATCATTTAATGTTGTTTATGTATTGAACGATGGTCAATTGTTTCTTTTAATTTGAGATTCCTTTGGACCCATGTCTTCCCTCCAATTTCATAAAAACCTTGAATTTATATGGTGAATTGTTGTAGATGATGAGTATGTAAATTGTGTAGAATGATATTAGATATGTATTTATTCTTGAATTACCTTGCTTTACGTATCATTCTGCATTCTTGGGTGATTGAAGTATGAAGGTCCATGAAGGGAAAGAAGGTATGAGTGTAGGTTCTTTCTTGAACTCAATTATGAAAGATGAATTATTTAGATTGTAATGACCCTATATCTAATGTGTGGTTGTGGTGTTGATGACAAGTATCCCTCGTCCTTAACCCTATACAGATGAAATAGCTATGAAGTTTGTATGTATGTTATGGTATTATTGTTATATGACTGAAAAGTAGTTCTCATAATTATAATAAAGTTTTAAAGTGAAAGGTTCACTCAATTAAGAGGGGTTTCTAAACTGAAAGGATTGTTCTCACATATGATTACCTATGAGCTATTATGATGAGATGTTTACATAAGGGTCTAATAAAGCCTAATGTGAACTTATGTGATGACTAAAGATGATTACTAAAGGGAATAGATGATTAGAAACGAAAGGGCATGTAAATGAGATGTGAGCCTCACGTTTAGTAAGTACGACTCCCCACATGGTTTTTCTCACGTTTAGCAAGTCCAGATTCCCAAGATATGTGTTGTCTCCTGTGATGTAAACCCCCACGTTTAGCAAGTTAGCTTTTCCAGTAATAATCTCCTTGACCCTTGACTATGTGCCCACATATGACTCTATCTTAGTGGATCCACCTAGATAGCTATGTACGAAAGGTTACACCTTAGGCAAGTGTTAACCCTCTTTTTTCGGTGTGGGAGTAAAACACCGTATTCCATGTAGATCACATAGTCTAATGTCATTTATGTAACCCTCTTTCTCTAATGTAAAACTAAGTGAATAAAGGAAATGTATGGACTTTCACTAGGGCTTTTCTTTAAGGGACTCCATTTAGTATGAGGGAGGGTATGAGACTTCTCATACACATTGCACTTGTGGGATCCTAATATATGGTTCTAGTGGTGTACTTTAATGATTACGTTGAGCATGACTTGGATATGTTAAGCTATGTATATGATATTTATGTATAAACTATGTTATAATGAAGCACTATGTTATGAATGAATGTATGATGTGGGTTGCTTATTCTGATGCTTAGCTTTGGATAGGGTTATGGAATTTTATTCTTTACATTGCACAAGTATTGCTTAGGTTGATTACATATTGTGATGCTATCATGTTGGGTTGGTTTATGATGCTTACTTTATGTGTATATTGGATTTACTTGGTAAAAAACATATTTTGACTAAAATGTCCTTTTATACATGCATCAATGATTTTTATGCATTGAAGCCATACTTAGTACATGTGACGATGTACTAACCCATATTTTCTTTCCTTTTTCTTAAACAATGTAGGTTTGAGCCGTTGAGGATTTCAAGGCCAATTCTAAAGACACTTGGACTTGCTTCTCCATGTTGTTGAGTCCTCAAGTCTGAGGACAAAACCACATATTCTAACATTCTAGGTTTGTTATGTTTGAAAGATAATATTGTACATTTCTAATTCGAGACGTTCTCATTTATGTATGGGCTAAGTCCCAAGTTTCTATTCTTTTATGTCTAGATAGTACATTGTGACCAAGTTAGATGATATTTTCCTTATATGAATTGAAGTGAACTTCAAAAGTAAAAGATTTAATTTTTTGGCATATTTAATCTCTGATACATGCTATAACGTATGCTAAGGGCTTGTATAACACCAACTCGAGGTCGAATACGTTGGTAACTATCACATCCGGGGAGCACCCCCTATAAGTAACATGGTGTACATGACCTCTAGGAGGTATTATACTAACCCATAGTTATCATTCATCGCATTGTAATAGTAAATTTAGCGAAAAATTTAAAACTTTTCATAGAACATCATATGCTAGAACATCAATTCCATTATATAAAAATATAAGTCATAATACATAGTTATACTCTAAGTCCCTTTTGTCATCTTAGACTCAACATAATAGAATGTATTAGAGACACGACCCTTTAACATCGTAACATAATATTTAAGCTATTACAATACATTGAATATAAACTTGACATAGGAAATCCTTGGAACATAAGGATTTCTTTCCTTGAGCTTGGGAATCACATATCAAGATCTTCACCTTAGAGACATCCTTTAAGCATCCATAACCTACACTTTGTGTAAAAATGTAGAGAAGAATGGTGTTAGTAGAAGAATGCACTAACTATGGCAACCATGCAAAAATATGCATTTAAAAGGGATATTTTACTTTGAAACCATGCATTACGCCTCTTTGTGAAAACTTAATAAAACTTTCATAGAATAAGCATTATACAATTAACATACTTCATATATACATATTCAATGGTCACACATCATATAAAACCACACATTGCATTTAAGGCATATAAGTCACCACTTTACAGTAAACACCTTTACAATTACAGTGAACTAATTTCATTTTATAGTGAACTCTCTCCTTTTACTTTAACTCCTTAACAAGTAAACCTCTAGTGATGCTTGGTCCAATGTATAGAAAATATCCCATAACACTATCCACACTCAACCATCACTTTAAGGCCACTAGGAAATCATGCATACAACCTTCATTAACCCAACACATGCATTCATAGAAGTATTTCATATAATAAGATACCTAACTCACATTTGACCCAACATACTTTAGGGACCACATAGGTGAACTCATTACAATAGCATACACAAGTCAAGACTTCCAACATAATCATAGCAAGGCAATAGTCACATTAACATACTTGGACTTCACCTCATAAGAACCACCTAGAACCCTACTCATAATCCCTTCCTAAGTCTACTTGTGCAATGTACATATGAAGTCCCATAACCTCACACATACTAAGTAAAGTTTCCAAGAGACTACAAGCCCTAACATGCCCTTAATACATCAACAAAAAAAGCATAGAAAACCTCCTTCATGTCAAGCAAGTCTTCATCATATAGTCAATAAGACCTATACTATTCATATAAGGTAAGACCACATCACATAGACTCATTAGGACTCCTACCATGTATATCAACAAAACAAGTAGACAACACTACAATGTCATGTCTAAGGAACATAAACATAATCATCTACGTTAGAACACCTTCCTAGAACTCCCCTCAAGAGCTACTTGTGCAATGCATAGGTGAAGTCCCATACCCCTCCTACACCAAGCAACTTCCCTTAGGTTATCCTAATGAGGGTCCTAGTCATTTACATCCATTGTCCATTTAACTTTAGGGAAACTATAGCCTTAACCGACACTAAGACCATGGGTGCTAAAATGGAATTTGGTGTTGTAAAACCTCACACCAAGAAGAGGTTCCCTACTTGGCAAAAGTATAACATTAACCGTAAACTAGCATCTTAGGTGATATCACTTGATAGATCCTATGTGACAAGAATAGTTTATAAAGCTTGTGGCCGTCCTGGGAATATCACTCTATGCCCTTGTTGGCCTATGAGGCTATCCACCCCGAGAGTACCATGGTGAACCCTACCTTCCCTCCTTGGGAAGGTGCTACCCCCTCATCTACAAGTTCATTCGGTGCTAGGGTAAGTTCCCTTTATTGAAAAGCAATTATTACATTACTTTATAAAATATAGGCTTAGGAGAGTTAACCCCTACTATGCTTAGCTCATAGGTTATAGATGAGAGTTCATGAACCTAAGTCATGTGAGAAACCCTTTCACATGGACATAGCATATTTAAACCACCATCTAGTTTAGGGTACTCTTGGGAACACCTTCCAAATGCCCCTGTATTGACTAGATCATCATACATGTGTGTGTACATACATGTGAGCAAACCCTTCACACGACACCTTTAGACCACACATATTCATTCTTCTCTTTAATCATGCATATAAGACATGTTCATAACATAGTCATACATTCATATTCATGTACATAGGAAACCAAACCTAGGAACTATCCTACCAAGGCACACATGTGCAATACATAAACAAGGTCCCATACCCTTTCCCATACTAGTACACCTATCAAGTCATCCTAGTTAAGGGATACATATCATACTTCATAAACATATACTTAACATGCATAGTAGTAGACATTAGTGCATATGAGAATTATCCTTTCATTAGACACCATGAACCTATTTTACTTGATAAGCATACATGAGGTGTGTGTGTACATTGGACCACATGTTCACATAATGAAAACAATCCTAACATTGAGGAAGCCACCTTACAAATATCACAATAAACATTTAAGTCCCTTAAACCATAGACCACAAACCACATAATAACATAGGAGATAAGACATCTTCATTACTTGAATCTAAGACTCCTATTCATGCTTAAGACCATACAATCATGTAGAGGTTCATAGGTAGGGATCATACTACACAAGAGTATTCAAACATCAACATGTAGACCATACCTATCCCTAACATTGTCGTTTGAATGTAGATGAAGCATCATCAATATAACCTAGATCATAAACTAGCATTGGAGACTAGGCATAATACTTCACATTGTGTGATCATCATAACCACACTTTAAATATACAATTGCCTTCAAGGACATGATCACAACTCATAATAGCATAACAATAAGGTAAACACCTCTCCCATAAGTGGACCATAAATGACATACAAGGCTACATGAACTAGCAATTCTATAAAAAGAATAGAGAGAATAGGGCAAACTTACAATTTACTCAAAGATTTGATCATCAAGATCAATTACCATAATTCAAAATAAATACATATATAAAAAAAGTAGCTAAAGGAACCATTTCATAAACGAAATCATACTTCAATTTACCATAGAATCGAGCTCACATTGAAGCTACATTAGCAATCTAGAGAAGATAGGAGAATTATAGATTAATCTCATTCAAACCATGAAACCTTGATCCACATGGATCACTCATCAACAATTCACCATGAATATCTATAATTTAGACATTAAATTTAAGCAATTCAACATGATAGAGTCACAATTCAACCAATACAAAGTCAAGATCACAATGCCCATAACATAGGCTAATTTGAGAATTGGAGAGAACATGGGTTGATCATGAAATTGGATTGAAATTCATCTTAAAAACAGTAGATAATTATTAATTTATCTTAAACATAATTTTGAAATCAATTTGAGAAAGAACCCATGGCTAGATTGGAAATTGGGAATTTTGGTCTTTGAATCATATTTGAAAATCCTTGATTGACTCGTCAGATGAATGAATAACTAAGGATGAAGGATCACCATACCTTATTTAATGAAGACCCATGAGAAATTTTAGAAGAAACCATGAAAATCCGCCCCATAGCTTGAACTTGAGTTTTCCATCCAATGGAGGTTTGAGAGAATTTGGAGAAGAAGAGTGATTTTGTATTTTTAATTTTCTTATTGGGTGTTGGAGTTTTGGCTTGTAAAAGGGGTTAAATAAGTCGTAAAATCAGTTTATAATCGTCCCTTTAAGTTACCAAATGACCTCATGCTTATTGGGACTTTTAGAGATGTACAAATTGACTTAATAACGATGCAACAGGATCTGGGAGTGGGCTGCGTGTCGCAGGGCAACCTCCCAATTGTGCCCCAAATAATTTTTGGGACAGTGAGGTGCGTGCTAGACGCGCGTCGCACAGGGCAAGTCCAAATCTTGGCTAGCTTGCTGCCTTGGGCAGCCTCTTGTCCAATGTTTGGGTCCTCCTTAGGGGCCCTTTAGGTGGTCCCCGGAGAGTCGTACCTAGAGGTTTTGAACCTTAACATGTCTATTAAGGTACTAGGGTCAACTACAATGACTTTAAACTCCAAACAACACATGAAAACAAGTCCAACATACAGGGATACACTAGCACGTCTAAAAGGCTAACTTTCGAACCTTTTTGGACGTTCTTGAACGTTTGACCTCCAAAATTTATGAAACTAAACACACTGCCTATAAACATTATTATACCTCATATAAGGACGTCATGATACCATGACACACACATAAGAACATAAAAACACTTAAGTCCCTTTGGTTACTAGTCGTCGAACGTCTTAGTCGTCACCTGATGTTTGACTTTCAAATCACCTCAAATCAAGTATACATACTATAAAACACTTAATGAACATATTTTAAACCTTTTTAGACACTTGTGATGCTCTAATCACCTTTATTCAATCCCAGGGTCTTATAATATCCCCCACTTAGGAACGTTCGTCCTCGAATGACACTTGGAAGATCTGAAACACATCAAGGACTCAATGAACCATAGAGCAACTCACAATATTCAAAACATAATCCCATAGAAGTCAATGCACCAAACATACAAGGAACACAACTTTAAACCATTTAGCACTCCATGCAACACAAACGAGCAAAACCTTTAATTTACTCACTTTCAAAATGCATCACTAACATAGGTTCTTGTCATTTCATAGGAGGAACATCCTTCTCCTAATCATAACATGGTCTATTACATTTCATTTTTATTAGGAGCTCATTATCAAAAAAACTTTTAGTCACATATAAGCAAGTTCAACATCACTCAAGAAGCAATTAAGCACTCATACTTCAATGCACATAGTCTTGAGTTAATTGAATCAACAAAGATCTTTATTGAAATAGACTTAGTGCCATGAAGGTAATACTCAACCATACCATGCATAGTTATGTTTTAGAGAGGAATGTCGTTCTCCTCAACACACTTACATGTCTCATGAGTTCATACCAAAGCTATGCACAAAGGTCTATTTATTTTAAATGAGAATTTCTCAACTTTTAAACCAATGCATGCTCAAACTTTCTCCGTAGTGAAGTCAAAATGATAATTCACATCAAGCACATAACAACATTAGGAATTATTTTCATGACATTTCAATTTATAATATAACACTAGCCTTCATGAGCAAGCGTTAAATTGATAAAGTAACACAATTTATAGTCACACACAAGGACACATAGCTAAACATGTCTTCACCTTTAAGAGTGAGCCTATAATCATGCTTTCAAAACCATATAATTCACCATTTTAAAGAGGTTCAATTTCTCCTTATAAGGCTAGACATTACACCTCAAAAGTGACTACAACCATGTTTCTTATCTTATACCATGAAGTCAAATGTACAACGATGCCCAATCAACATGAGAAAACATGTATTTGATCAAAGTTTCCTTTTCAAGTACATTAGAATCTTCAACATACTCTTAAGATAGTGTCAATCAAAACATACATAACATGTGAAGAACATACAATTTATACCCTTATGCAAGACTCCTATCATGAACAAGCTATTAGAAACTCATTAGGTTCAAGTTCAAGTAAGCATAGAAGTACAAGATAGAAATATCTACAACCTTACTATTCACTTCACCATCCCCCACTTAGGGAAAACCCAATTAAGAGAAAGTTAACCCAACATTAAGAGGATCTTAGTTTATAAACCTTCATCATCATTGTAAGAAAACTAAAAATGGATATGCTAAGTAATGATTAATATGTCTAGAATGCCTACGATTAGACCGGGTTCACACGAATTGATGCGCGTAGAACCAGACCTCTGAACCCTTGCGGCAACCAAGCCAACTAACTTGGGGAGTTATTTGATCTAGTAAAGGTTGGGTCCAGCCATGTAGGGCTCCCGAATATGAAGATTTACTCGGATGAGTCTTTACCGGACTTAAAAAGGGGAAATCTTAAGTTTGGAGGGTCTACGGGTAAAATGGTCTTTTTCCAGGCTAAGGGTAGTATCGTAATTACCCTAAATATGTAATTAATGATTTAATTAATATGGTAGAGGGGCATTTTGGGGAGAAAGGTCCGAAATTTGGCCTTTGAAAAAAAATCTTGCTCCACCCGGGTTCGAACCTAGGTGGGAGCAATGATTTAATAGATTTTTTTAAATTGGTGAATTAATTTAATAAATTAATAATTAATGACTGATTTAAGAAAAAGGAAAATCAGATTTTTATTATTAATTATTATTTATTTATTTATTAATTGATGTGTTTTATTTGACTAAGTCTTGCCTAAGAGTCCTAGTTGACTAAGTCTAAACTACTTCACCACTTTCAACTCTCTTTCACGTTTAACTCTCTCTCACGTCAATATCTCTCTCTTTATTTTCATGTTCTATCTGCCTAACAAAACACAAGAACTAAAAAGCAACCAAAAGTTCTTCACACTTGAAGAACTTTCACGTTAAAAACATATACAAAACGTTAACCAAAAGCGTAAGGCAAAATGAAGGGTTTTCCGTTGAGTTTTGTGTTGAGGTTTTTAGACATGGACACGAGTTTGGAGAAGGTCTTTGGGCAGCAGGTTCAAGGGTTGAACGACATGAAATAAGGTATGGGTTTTCTTACTCTTGGTCCCTTTCCCAAGAGACCCTTAAGTCTAAGATGAATCTACTCCGCAAAACTAGGGTTGTTCCCCATTACATGTTCCCTGTCACGAGCTCCCAATGATCTTAGGTTAGTATGTCTGCTGGTACATTAGGCGTGTAATGTGATGTTTGTGATGAATATGTTTATGAAACTATGTTCGGAATTGTATGACTGATAATTTATGTCTTCCGAAATTATGTGAAAAATTATGTGTAAACCGTGACATATACTTTTGGTTTGAAGTTCAAAAATGACATGTTTTATGGTTGTATTTGACGTGTACAAACTTGTATAACTCATGTTGATATGAGGTGTAATGTGGCTGATTGGAGTGGAAAAACTCTTAGCTAACTATAACTACGATACTACACCTAAAATTATACTAAATGATACATGAATTACCCTAAGAACTAATGTATAAATGTTGATAAAAAGGAGTTGAAAAACATGACCAAATTTCCAGCATTTTATAAACCTGGTTTCGGCCAAACAAGGATGAACAAATCTGAAATTTTAAATGAGTATGAAATAGGTTAGGTCGCTAGGGATTGAACCCGAGACCTCACACAAAAAAATCATTAAACAAATAAATGAGGAAATGGGGTTAAGGGGAATCGAACTTAGGTGCCCTTAGCCGAATCTCTCCTAACAAAAAAATAATAATAATGAGAGGAGCGGGATTCGAACCCACATCCTCTCGGCCAAATAAGAGAGCAAAGAGAAAAAAAATTAAATTAATAATAAGATGAGAGGAGTGGGATTCGAACCCACAACCTCTCGGCCAAATGAGGAGACAAGTAGAGAGTAACCAAAAAGAAAATTAATAAAATGTTTGGAGTGGGGTTCGAACCAACATCCTCTCGGCCAACATGGAAATGAGTTAAGGGAAGAGAAAAACAAACAAACGTGGTTGTGGGGGTTCAATCTCGGATCTCCTAAGTCTAAACATCTAAGGAAAAGTGAAGGAAAGAAAAGAAAAAGGAAAGAAGGAAAGTGTGGTGTGGGGATTCGATCTTGAGTCGCCCCAAGCCGAGATGTTAATCAAAAAAAATTAAGTGTAAAAGAAACTAAGTGTTGTCCAAGGGATTCGAAATTGGGTTCCCTTGCCCAATTCTCTTTTGACACATAAGTTATATGTAAGTAAATATTTAATGAATGCTGCCTCTAAAGATCGAAATCAATATCTTGGCATATCTACAAGATGCATAAGTCTTGTACCACATAATCTTGGGTAAACATGAATCACTTAGACAAATTATGAATGAAGCCTCATGGCTTGTATGTGTGAACTCATAAGTCCAGCATACGTTTAAAAGTAAGTGAGCCTAAGATGTATGTGATGAAATGATGTAACCCTAGAAGGGTTAAGTATGAGTGTGAAACACACTAAATGTTCAAGTGCATTGGCATATGATGAAATGAATATTCACGTGAAGGGGTGAGTATTATGAAAAGCAAATGTGTTAAAGTTAATGAATGAGGTGACAATATGATAAGAGGCTAATGTGAAAGATGAGAGCAATCTCAAATGAGCCTAAGTAAATGTTACCAAAACGTACTCACCTATGAGAGTGTAAAGCTAATGAAGAGACCAGTCTCTATGAACACTCTAATGAAAGTATTGAAGTTTATGCATACTTAATACTAATGATGAGATGAGAAATCATCTATTGATCTATGATGTCCTCATACTAGAAGCCAGCTTCCATGACGTATGAGTTGAATGTAATGGAACTTTATACTGAGCACCGATAGGCTAGCTATGAGCGGTGATGCCTTCTTTCGGGAAGGGCGGAGGTTCACGTAACTCTCATGAGATGATACTGTCCGGCATGCCGGGTATGGGTCTCCTTATATCTTCTAGTCGTTGAACCTATAGTACAAATATAGAGATCTAGCAAGGTTCGACTCCCTATATACGCTAGCATGTTTTGGTTCACTTTAGCCGATGATTCCACCTCTTTTCGGTGTGGGGATTACACAATGGATTTCATGATGCTCACATGATCTATGTCGGTTAAGGTTAAAGTTCCCAAAGAAAGAATGAGGCCCGACTCAAATTATGCACATAATGAAATGAACGATACCAAAGGTGTTAGGATAGGATAATCAAGAGGTCATCTAGACTTAAATAATGACACTAGGTTATTCTTGGTCATTGCACAGCAAACCCGATGAGAGTCTTAAACTACATCCTAGGTATGACTAGTGCTTGCACTAGTATATGAATGAATGAAAATGAAGTAAGTATGAATGAATGAAGCAGACTCTGTGTTTGCTAAAGAAGGCTCCCTAGTTGAGGTCCCATATGTTGAGCCCTCATTTTGGGAAGTCCTAATGTCAAGTCCATGATTCCAAGGTCTCACGGCATATGAAAAAATGATGTGAACTACGTGATATGATATGTGCAATACGTTATGTGCTGCTTGCAAAATGATAAGTAGGATGATGCATATTACTCTCATGGCATGACTTTCCTAATCCAAATTTGGCAAGTCCACTGACTTTCCTAATCCAAATTTGGCAAGTCCACTGACTTTCCTAATCCAAATTTGGCAAGTCCATTGACTTTCCTAATCCAAATTTTGTAAGTCCACTGACTTTCCTAATCTAAATTTGGCAAGTCCACTAACTTGACTTTCCATAAATCATGTTGTTAGGAAAGAGTTATTCTTACTCATGCATGTCCTTGGTGTGTGCTTGCATATAACCATACTTAGTACAAGTGTGTACTAATCCCATACAAATCTACTTTTAGGTGAAGGCACAGGTGGATGTTAGAGCTTACAGTACGGTGTTGCAGCTATCCGGACGTGGAGCTTTCATCTGGATTTGGTAGGCCCTCATTCTTTCGAGGATGTCTACTGTTATTATCTAGCTTAGATGTAGGCTTTAGCTAGTGGGGCATGTCCCACTAGTGTTTCATTTCCCATTTCATTTCAGACTTTGTATTGGTGCCGTTTTGGCAAGGATACGTTTAATGCAATTATGAACTGCTTCTTTCATTTGATGATCTTAATAGTTGATGGTTGATTGTGAACGTTTATGAGTTTAAGTAGAATGTATTACATGAATGTTAAGTAACAAGAAGTTCAAATGTTTCGCTAAAATTAACCTAGATGAAGTAACGATGACGTATGTAGGCTTGTCTGCGACCTCTGAGAGGTCAACGACGCCGGTCTCGTCTGGGGTCTAGACTCCGGTCGTGACAATCATCACATAAAAGTGATTTCCAACCTAAAGAAGTTCAAAGGTTTTCAACATAGGGACATTAAGGGCATTCTAGACCTCACCATCTAGGCACATTATCCCCCATTTGGGGTATAATATATCACATAATCCCCTTACACACCAAGGTCAAGGCAAGTCAAAATAACCTTTCATACTCTTCACTCAAGAAGGTTTAACATCATTGAGGGTTTTCACTCCTAATCTCAGATGAAGAAGTTTACTAACTCGATCATAACTATCCGTCTAGGCCTAACACCCAAAGGAAATCCATAACACATAAAATAGGTCATACTACCCAACCACATGAGGTCTCAACTATACCATAGACACCAAAGGTCATAAAACATTAGGGGAAGCAATAAAGGAGACTTAGCCATAAGTCCTCTTTCATTTCTTTCAATACTAGAGTAAGGTAACTTCTAGGTCATTCCAACCCACATCATCACCCTACCAAGACAAGCATGCTACCCACACTTCAAGAATAATGCCTATACAAAAGACTCCAATCCAGACAAAGTAATTATGAAGAACCACTTATATACAAAGGGCAACATGGAACCACTACACATTCTTATATAGGCAACATACATTCTTTTTGTCCATTTACTACACTTCATCAAGTATTTCAAGTCTAAACCATACTATAAGACTATTATCATTCAAAACCATTTAGCAACATGTCATTCCAAAAAGGAAGCTCAATTTAACCATACTAACTCTTAATTAAGCTAAAACCATATCATAACATAAATCTTCACATAACATGTCATTTAACATAGGTATCATATATAGTCATAAATGATATCATATCAACAAAGCATGCCAAAATTCACCTTCAACCATACTCATCAAACCATAAAACAAAGATAAACATCAAAACTCACCTTTTCTCCCTCAATCATAGAGTACCATCCCATCCAAGAAATCGCATCTAAAAGACCACCGAACAAGAAAACGTAAGAGAGAGATCTTAAAGAGTTAAGTTCTACGGATTGATATGAGAATGATGAAGAAGGGAATTTATATCGTCCTATAGCCTCCCGCATCATTTGACGGTGTCGTGACTCACCATCAATGAAAACAAGACTATACTAGACGTGGCAATATGAGACTTTTAGAACCTAAAACCACTTTTACAACCTCATGATATGATACCATTTGTCACATCCGGGGAGCACCCCCTAGAAGTAACATGGCGTACTTCAGCTCTCGGAGTTATTATTCAAGTCCATAGTTATCATTCATCGCATTGTCATAATAAATTTAGCAGAAAATTTATAACTTTTCATAGCACATCATATGTTAGAACATCACCTCCATTATATAAATATAAGTCATAAAACATAGTTATACTCTAAGTATCTTTTGCCATCTTAGAATAGATTAGGGACACGACCCTTTAACATCATAACATTATATATAAGCTATTACAATACATTGAATATAAACTTTACATAGGAAATCCTTGGAACATAAGGATTCCTTTCCTTGAGCTTGAGAATCACATATGAAGCTCTTCACCTTAGATACATCCTTTAAGCATCCATAACCTTAAATTTGTGTAAAAAGGTAGATAAGAATGGTGTTATTACAAGAATTCACTAAGTATGGCAACCATGCAAAAACATGCATTTAAAAGGGACATTTTACATTGAAACCATGCATTATGCCTATTTGTGAAAACTTCATAAAATTTTGATATAATAAGCATTATACAATTCCATACTTCATATATGCATTTTCAATGGTCAGACATCATATAAAACAACATATTGCATTTAAGACATATAAGTCACCACTTTACAGTAAACACCTTTACAATTACAGTGAACTTATTTCATTTTATAGTGAACTCTCTCCTCTTACTTTAACTCCTTATCTTCTCAAGTAACCCTCTAGTGATGCTTGGTGCAATGTATAGACAATGTCCTATAACACTATCCATATTCAACCATCACTTTGAGGCCACTAGGGAATAATGCATACAACCTTCATTAAGCCATCAAATGCATTCATTGAAGTATTTCATATAATAAGATACCTAACTCACATTTGACCCAACATACTTTAGGGACCACATAGATGAACTCATTAGAAGACCATACACAATTCAAGACTTCCAACATAATCATAGCAAGGCAATAGTCATATTAACATACTTGGACTTCACCTAATAAGAACCACCTAGAACCCTACTCATAATTCCTTCCTAAGTCTACTTGTGCAATGTACATGTGAAGTCCCATAACCTCAGATACTAAGTAAACCTTCAAAGAGTCTACAAGCCTTAACATGCACTTCATACATCAACAAGGCAAGCATAGACAACCTCCTTCATGTCAAGCAAGACTTCATCATATAGTCAATAAGACATGTACTATGCATATAAGGTAAGACCACATCACATAGACGTATTAGGAATCCTACCATGCATATCATCACAACAAGTAGACAACACTACAATGTCATGTCTAAGGAACATAAACATAATCATATACATTAGAACACCTTCCTATAACTCCCTTCAAGATCTACTTGTACAATGCATAGGTGAAGTCCCATACCCCAACCTACACTAAGCAACTTCCCTTAGGTTATCCTAATAAGGGTTCTAGTCATTTACTTCCATTGTCCATTTTACTTTGGGGAAACTATAGCTTTAACCTACACTAAGACCATGGGTGCTAAACATGGAATTTGGTGTTGTAGAACCACACACCAAGAAGAGGTGTCCTACTTAGCCAAAGTAGAACATTAACCTTAAACTAGAATCTTAGGTGATATCACTTGTTAGGTCCTATGTGGAAATCATAGTTTATGGAGCTTGGGGGCTGTCTTGGGAATATCACTCTATTCCCTTGTTGGGATATGAGGCTATCCACCCCATGAGGACTATGGTGAACCCTACCTTCCCTTGTTGGGAATGTGACACCCCCTCATTTACAAGTTCACTCGGTGCTAAGCTAAGTTCCCTTTATTGAAAAGCGATTATTACATTACTTTATAAAATACAGTCTTAGGAGAGTTAACCCCTCATATGCTTAGCTTATAGGTTACAGATGAGAGTTCATCAACCTAAGTCATGTGAGAAACCCTTTCACATGGACATAGCATATCCAAAGCACCATCTAGTTTAGGGTACTGTTGGGAACACCTTCCAAGCGCTCCTCTATTGTCTAGATCATCATACATGTGTGTGTGTACATAAATGTGAGCAAATCTTTCACACGACACCTTTAGACCACGTATATTTATACTTCACTTTATTCATGCATATAAGACATGTTCATAACATACTCATGAATTCATATTCATGTACATAGGAAACCAAACCTAGGAACTATCCGATCAAGGCACACATGTGCAATGCATAAACAAGGTCACATACCCTTGCACATACTAGTACACCTATTAAGTCACCTAGTTAATGGATACATATCATACTTCATAAACCTATAATTAACATGCATAGTAGTAGACATTAGTGCATATGTGAATTATTCTTTCATTAGCCATAACGAACCTATACTACTTGATAAGTATGCATGAGGTGTGTGTGTACATTGGACCACATGTTCACATAATGGCAACAATCCTATGATTGAGGCAACCAATTTACATATAGCACAATATACATTTAAGTCACTTAAACCATAGACCATACACCACATAATAACAAAGGATACAAAACATCTTCACTACTTGAATCTAAGACTCCTAATCATGTTTAAGACGACACATTCATGTAGAAGTTCATAGGTAGGCATCATACTACACAAGAGTATTCAAACATCAACATGTATACCATACCTATACCTTAAATAGTCGTTTGAATGTAAAGGACCCATCATCAATATAACCTAGATCATAAACTAGCATTGGAAACTAGGCATAATACTTCACATTGTGTGATCATCATAATCACACTTTCAAGATATTGTTTCCTTGAAGGCCATGATAACAACTCAAAATAGCGTAACAATAAGGTAAACACCGCCACCATAAGTAGACCATACCACACAATGCCATGCAATGCTACATCAACTAGCAATTCTATAAGAAGAATAGAGAGAATAGGGCAAACTTACAATTTCCTCAAAGCTTTGATCATCATGATAAGTTCCCATAATTCAACATAAATACATATATAAAACAGTAGCTAAATGAACCATTGCATAACCAAAATCATAATTCAATTTACCATAGAATAGAGATGACATTGAAGCTACATTAGCAATCTAGAGAAGATATATAATTTAGACATTAAATTTAAGCAATTCAACATGACAGAATCACAATTCAACCAATACAAAGTCAAGATCACAATGCCCATGACATAGGCTCCTGAGTGGTATAAAAAACAATACGAGAATCTAAATAGCAATTTGAGAATTGGAGAGCACATGGGTTGATCATGAAATTGGATTGAAATTCATCTTAAAAACAATAGATAATCATTAATTTATCTTAAACCTGATTTTGAAATCAATTTGAGAAAGAACCCATGGCTAGATTGGAAATTGGGAATTTTGGTCTTTGAATCATATTTGAAAATCCTTGATTGACTCGTCAGATGAATGGATAACTAAGTATGAAGGATAACCATACCTTTTTCTATTGAAGACCCATTAGAAATTTTAGAAGAAACCATGAAAATCCACCCCATAGATTGAACTTGAGTTTTCCCTCCAATGGAGGTTTGAGAGAATTTGGAGAAGAAGAGTGATTTTGTATTTTTAATTTTCTTATTGGGTGTTGGGGTTTTGGATTGTAAAAGGGGTTAAATAAGTCATAAATTCAGTTTATAATAGTCCCTTTAAGTTACCAAAAGACCTCATGCTTATTGGGACTGTTAGACATGTCAAAATTGACTTAAAAACGACGCAACAAGATCTGGGAGTGGGCTGCGCTTCACGGGGAAGCCTCCCAATTATGACCAAATAATGTTTGGGATAGTGAGGTGCGTGCTAGGCGCGCGTCGCACAGGGCAACTCCAAATCTTGGCTTGCTCGCTGCCTTGGGCAGCCTCTTGTCCAATGTTTGGGTCCTCCTTAAGGGCCCTTTGGGTGGTCCCCGGAGAGTCGTACCTGGAGGTTTTGACCCTTAACATGTCTATAAAGTTACTAGGGTCAACTACACTAACTTTCCACTCCAAACAACACATGAAAAAAAGGCCAACAGACAGGGACACACTAGCACGTCTTAAAGGCTAACTTTCAAACCTTTTTGACGTTCTTGAACGTTTGACCTCCAAACTTTATGAAAGTAAACACACTGCCTATAAACATTATTATACCTCATATAAGGACCTCATGAGCCGATGACACTCACATAAAAACATAAAAACACCTAAGTTGTAACGACCCGGATTCTTGAATCCGAATCGCCACCGGCGTCGTTGACCTCTGAGAGGTCGCAGACAAGCCTCATCTTGCATTCATCACATTCATCTACTTAGACTTCATATAGTCATTACATATTAAACGTTATATACTAAGCTCAACATCAATAGACAACCATCTAATATCAAGAATATTTCAAAACAAACGATGAATATAATATATTAAGTTGCCAAAATGGCCTTACATCAAAAGGTTCGAAATGAAATGTGAAAGAAACGCTAGGGACAACATCCACTAGCTATGTCTATATCTAAAGCTAGACTAAGACTGTAGCATCCTCGAAATCAAGAGGATCTACCAAATGGTTTGGAGAAATGTTGAAGTCCAAACCGCTGTAAGTGTCGTCAATCTGTCCTCTGACCTGCACCTACAAAAATAGTAAATAGTAGGGGGTTAGTACACCACTTGTACTATGTATGGGTTTATGCACACATCCACATAAAGCTATGCATGATCAATGAAAGCTCTTCCTAAACAACATGCCATTTCTGGAAAGTGTCATCACTAGACTTTCCTAATTCGTTATTTGTGAATTGTGGTATGAATATGATGTATTTTAATGCATTAAAAGCACACAACTCATTTTCTATATGATTACAAGACATTAGTATCATCAACATAATTTTAGAACAACTCGAGCGAAGATTTGAAAATTTACTCTTCCTAACCCGAGAGCTCACCTCTTTGTACTTAGTTTTTTCCCAATCTTTTTCTTCTTCTTGTTGTGTAGTTCAATAATTCCTTTAGTCCTATGTTTTACTTACAAGTGCAATGATTCATTGTAGTCCCATATCCACAATGAATTGATGTATTGGTGCCGTTTTGGCAAGGATACGTTTAATGCAATTATGAACTGCTTCTTTCATTTGATGATCTTAATAGTTGATGGTTGATTGTGAACGTTTATGAGTTTAAGTAGAATGTATTACATGAATGTTAAGTAACAAGAAGTTCAAATGTTTCGCTAAAATTAACCTAGATGAAGTAACGATGACGTATGTAGGCTTGTCTGCGACCTTTGAGAGGTCAACGACGCCGGTCTCGTCTGGGGTCTAGACTCCGGTCGTGACAATCATCACATAAAAGTGATTTCCAACCTAAAGAAGTTCAAAGGTTTTCAACATAGGGACATTAAGGGCATTCTAGACCTCACCATCTAGGCACATTATCCCCCATTTGGGGTATGAGTTATCACATAATCCCCTTACACACCAAGGTCAAGGCAAGTCAAAATAACCTTTCATACTCTTCACTCAAGAACGTTTAACATCATTGAGGGTTTTCACTCCTAATCTCAGATGAAGAAGTTTACTAACTCGATCATAACTATCCGTCTAGGCCTAACACCCAAAGGAAATCCATAACACATAAAATAGGTCATACTACCCAACCACATGAGGTCTCAACTATACCATAGACACCAAAGGTCATAAAACATTAGGGGAAGCAATAAAGGAGACTTAGCCATAAGTCCTCTTTCATTTCTTTCAATACTAGAGTAAGGTAACTTCTAGGTCATTCCAACCCACATCATCACCCTACCAAGACAAGCATGCTACCCACACATCAAGAATAATGCCTATACAAAAGACTCCAATCCAGACAAAGTAATTATGAAGAACCACTTATATACAAAGGGCAACATGGAACCACTACACATTCTTATATAGGCAACATACATTCTTTTTGTCCATTTACTACACTTCATCAAGTATTTCAAGTCTAAACCATACTATAAGACTATTATCATTCAAAACCATTTAGCAACATGTCATTCCAAAAAGGAAGCTCAATTTAACCATACTAACTCTTAATTAAGCTAAAACCATATCATAACATAAATCTTCACATAACATGTCATTTAACATAGGTATCATATATAGTCATAAATGATATCATATCAACAAAGCATGCCAAAATTCACCTTCAACCATACTCATCAAACCATAAAACAAAGATAAACATCAAAACTCACCTTTTCTCCCTCAATCATAGAGTACCATCCCATCCAAGAAATGTCATCTAAAAGACCACCGAACAAGAAAACATAAGAGAGAGATCTTATAGAGTTAAGTTCTACGGATTGATATGAGAATGATGAAGAAGGGAATTTATATCGTCCTATAGCCTCCCGCATCATTTGACGGTGTCGTGACTCACCATCAATGAAAACAAGACTATACTAGACGTGGCAATATGAGACTTTTAGAACCTAAAACCACTTTTACAACCTCATGATATGATACCACATTTGTCACATCCGGGGAGCACCCCCTAGAAGTAACATGGCGTACTTCAGCTCTCGGAGTTATTATTCAAGTCCATAGTTATCATTCATCGCATTGTCATAATAAATTTAGCGGAAAATTTATAACTTTTCATAGCACATCATATGTTAGAACATCACCTCCATTATATAAATATAAGTCATAAAACATAGTTATACTCTAAGTATCTTTTGCCATCTTAGAATAGATTAGGGACACGATCCTTTAACATCATAACATTATATATAAGCTATTACAATACATTGAATATAAACTTTACATAGGAAATCCTTGGAACATAAGGATTCCTTTTCTTGAGCTTGAGAATCACATATGAAGCTCTTCACCTTAGATACATCCTTTAAGCATCCATAACCTTAAATTTGTGTAAAAAGGTAGATAAGAATGGTATTATTACAAGAATTCACTAAGTATGGCAACCATGCAAAAACATGCATTTAAAAGGGACATTTTACATTGAAACCATGCATTATGCCTATTTGTGAAAACTTCATAAAATTTTGATATAATAAGCATTATACAATTCCATACTTCATATATGCATTTTCAATGGTCAGACATCATATAAAACAACATATTGCATTTAAGACATATAAGTCACCACTTTACAGTAAACACCTTTACAATTACAGTGAACTTATTTCATTTTATAGTGAACTCTCTCCTCTTACTTTAACTCCTTATGTTCTCAAGTAACCCTCTAGTGATGCTTGGTGCAATGTATAGACAATGTCCTATAACACTATCCATATTCAACCATCACTTTGAGGCCACTAGGGAATAATGCATACAACCTTCATTAAGCCATCAAATGCATTCATTGAAGTATTTCATATAATAAGATACCTAACTCACATTTGACCCAACATACTTTAGGGACCACATAGATGAACTCATTAGAAGACCATACACAATTCAAGACTTCCAACATAATCATAGCAAGGCAATAGTCATATTAACATACTTGGACTTCACCTAATAAGAACCACCTAGAACCCTACTCATAATTCCTTCCTAAGTCTACTTGTGCAATGTACATGTGAAGTCCCATAACCTCAGATACTAAGTAAACCTTCAAAGAGTCTACAAGCCTTAACATGAACTTCATACATCAACAAGGCAAGCATAGACAACCTCCTTCATGTCAAGCAAGACTTCATCATATAGTCAATAAGACATGTACTATGCATATAAGGTAAGACCACATCACATAGACGTATTAGGAATCCTACCATGCATATCATCACAACAAGTAGACAACACTACAATGTCATGTCTAAGGAACATAAACATAATCATATACATTAGAACACCTTCCTATAACTCCCTTCAAGATCTACTTGTACAATGCATAGGTGAAGTCCCATACCCCAACCTACACTAAGCAACTTCCCTTAGGTTATCCTAATAAGGGTTCTAGTCATTTACTTCCATTGTCCATTTTACTTTGGGGAAACTATAGCTTTAACCTACACTAAGACCATGGGTGCTAAACATGGAATTTGGTGTTGTAGAACCACACACCAAGAAGAGGTGTCCTACTTAGCCAAAGTAGAACATTAACCTTAAACTAGAATCTTAGGTGATATCACTTGTTAGGTCCTATGTGGAAAGCATAGTTTATGGAGCTTGGGGGCTGTCTTGGGAATATCACTCTATTCCCTTGTTGGGATATGAGGCTATCCACCCCATGAGGACTATGGTGAACCTTACCTTCCCTTGTTGGGAATGTGACACCCCCTCATTTACAAGTTCACTCGGTGCTAAGCTAAGTTCCCTTTATTGAAAAGCGATTATTACATTACTTTATAAAATACAGTCTTAGGAGAGTTAACCCCTCATATGCTTAGCTTATAGGTTACAGATGAGAGTTCATCAACCTAAGTCATGTGAGAAACCCTTTCACATGGACATAGCATATCCAAAGCACCATCTAGTTTAGGGTACTGTTGGGAACACCTTCCAAGCGCTCCTCTATTGTCTAGATCATCATACATGTGTGTGTGTACATAAATGTGAGCAAATCTTTCACACGACACCTTTAGACCACGTATATTTATACTTCACTTTATTCATGCATATAAGACATGTTCATAACATACTCATGAATTCATATTCATGTACATAGGAAACCAAACCTAGGAACTATCCGATCAAGGCACACATGTGCAATGCATAAACAAGGTCACATACCCTTGCACATACTAGTACACCTATTAAGTCACCTAGTTAATGGATACATATCATACTTCATAAACCTATAATTAACATGCATAGTAGTAGACATTAGTGCATATGTGAATTATTCTTTCATTAGCCATAACGAACCTATACTACTTGATAAGTATGCATGAGGTGTGTGTGTACATTGGACCACATGTTCACATAATGGCAACAATCCTATGATTGAGGCAACCAATTTACATATAGCACAATATACATTTAAGTCACTTAAACCATAGACCATACACCACATAATAACAAAGGATACAAAACATCTTCACTACTTGAATCTAAGACTCCTAATCATGTTTAAGACGACACATTCATGTAGAAGTTCATAGGTAGGCATCATACTACACAAGAGTATTCAAACATCAACATGTATACCATACCTATACCTTAAATAGTCGTTTGAATGTAAAGGACCCATCATCAATATAACCTAGATCATAAACTAGCATTGGAAACTAGGCATAATACTTCACATTGTGTGATCATCATAATCACACTTTCAAGATATTGTTTCCTTGAAGGCCATGATAACAACTCAAAATAGCGTAACAATAAGGTAAACACCGCCACCATAAGTAGACCATACCACACAATGCCATGCAATGCTACATCAACTAGCAATTCTATAAGAAGAATAGAGAGAATAGGGCAAACTTACAATTTCCTCAAAGCTTTGATCATCATGATAAGTTCCCATAATTCAACATAAATACATATATAAAACAGTAGCTAAATGAACCATTGCATAACCAAAATCATAATTCAATTTACCATAGAATAGAGATGACATTGAAGCTACATTAGCAATCTAGAGAAGATATATAATTTAGACATTAAATTTAAGCAATTCAACATGACAGAATCACAATTCAACCAATACAAAGTCAAGATCACAATGCCCATGACATAGGCTCCTGAGTGGTATAAAAAACAATACGAGAATCTAAATAGCAATTTGAGAATTGGAGAGCACATGGGTTGATCATGAAATTGGATTGAAATTCATATTAAAAACAATAGATAATCATTAATTTATCTTAAACCTGATTTTGAAATCAATTTGAGAAAGAACCCATGGCTAGATTGGAAATTGGGAATTTTGGTCTTTGAATCATATTTGAAAATCCTTGATTGACTCGTCAGATGAATGGATAACTAAGTATGAAGGATAACCATACCTTTTTCTATTGAATACCCATTAGAAATTTTAGAAGAAACCATGAAAATCCACCCCATAGATTGAACTTGAGTTTTCCCTCCAATGGAGGTTTGAGAGAATTTGGAGAAGAAGAGTGATTTTGTATTTTTAATTTTCTTATTGGGTGTTGGGGTTTTGGATTGTAAAAGGGGTTAAATAAGTCATAAATTCAGTTTATAATAGTCCCTTTAAGTTACCAAAAGACCTCATGCTTATTGGGACTGTTAGACATATCAAAATTGACTTAAAAACGACGCAACAAGATCTGGGAGTGGGCTGCGCTTCACGGGGAAGCCTCCCAATTATGACCAAATAATGTTTGGGATAGTGAGGTGCGTGCTAGGCGCGCGTCGCACAGGGCAACTCCAAATCTTGGCTTGCTCGCTGCCTTGGGCAGCCTCTTGTCCAATGTATGGGTCCTCCTTAAGGGCCCTTTGGGTGGTCTCCGGAGAGTCGTACCTGGAGGTTTTGACCCTTAACATGTCTATAAAGTTACTAGGGTCAACTACACTAACTTTACACTCCAAACAACACATGAAAAAAAGGCCAAAAGACAGGGACACACTAGCACGTCTTAAAGGCTAACTTTCAAACCTTTTTGACGTTCTTGAACGTTTGACCTCCAAACTTTATGAAAGTAACACACTGCCTATAAACATTATTATACCTCATATAAGGACCTCATGAGCCGATGACACTCACATAAGAACATAAAAACACCTAAGTTGTAACGACCCGAATTCTTGAATCCGAATCGCCACCGGCGTCGTTGACCTCTGAGAGGTCGCAGACAAGCCTCATCTTACATTCATCACATTCATCTACTTAGACTTCATATAGTCATTACATATTAAACGTTATATACTAAGCTCAACATCAATAGACAACCATCTAATATCAAGAATATTTCAAAATAAACGATGAATAGAATATATTAAGTTGCCAAAATGGCCTTACATCAAAAGGTTCGAAATGAAATGTGAAAGAAACGCTAGGGACAACATCCACTAGCTATGTCTATATCTAAAGCTAGACTAAGACTGTAGCATCCTCGAAATCAAGAGGATCTACCAAATGGTTTGGAGAAATGTTGAAGTCCAAACCGCTGTAAGTGTCGTCAATCTGTCCTCTGACCTGCACCTACAAAAATAGTAAATAGTAGGGGGTTAGTACACCACTTGTACTATGTATGGGTTTATGCACACATCCACATAAAGCTATGCATGATCAATGAAAGCTCTTCCTAAACAACATGCCATTTCTGGAAAGTGTCATCACTAGACTTTCCTAATTCGTTATTTGTGAATTGTGGTATGAATATGATGTATTTTAATGCATTAAAAGCACACAACTCATTTTCTATATGATTACAAGACATTAGTATCATCAACATAATTTTAGAACAACTCGAGCGAAGATTTGAAAATTTACTCTTCCTAACCCGAGAGCTCACCTCTTTGTACTTAGTTTTTTCCCAATCTTTTTCTTCTTCTTGTTGTGTAGTTCAATAATTCCTTTAGTCCTATGTTTTTTTTCCCAATCTTTTTCTTCTTCTTGTTGTGTAGTTCAATAATTCCTTTAGTCCTATGTTTTACTTACAAGTGCAATGATTCGTTGTAGTCCCATATCCACAATGAATCGATGTAAGTAATCCAAGGACTAAGGAATGATTTCCCTACCTTATATTGAGTTATTCTTTACTCTATGTATTCATAAACATTTCATAAGCCAATTTTCTTGGCTATGCCATTTGTTTCATTATTTTCATATTAGGGAAGTTATAAGTCATTTAATTACCATGATATTCCTACTTCCCTTCTTGGCATCATATAAGAAGTCATTATAAGCCAATCTTATTTGGTTTTACCCGTTATTTGCTGAAACATTCATGAGTGTGACATTGGCAATTGACATTCTGAAGCTCTTTTTCATTGCTCACTTTGAAAATACGTTCCATCATCATCATTCGTTCTCACTTTAATAGTGACATCATCAGGAATAAGATCATGCGAGCATAACATGAAATCAAGTGTCTTTCCCACACTGAAAAGAGGTGATTCACCGGTTAAAATGAATCTTAGACCATGTGAGCTATTCATGGAATCCAGTGACTGTCCCACACATGGAAAGGGGTGATTCACGGCTAAGGCGAATCCATCTCAAGTATTCACTCCACACCGAAAGGAGAGGCTCACGGCTATAGTGAACCAAGAACATATCGTGAGCATTAACCGACATAGATCATGTGAGCTAAACATAAAATCCAATGTCTGTCCCACACTGAAAAGGGGTGGAATCACCGGTCAAGGTGAAACTGAACATGCCTAGCTCACTTAGGTGGAAACCACTGGCTAGTTCCTATGTTGGCTAGACATAGTTCGAAAACTAGGAGATTTAGGAGACCCATACCCACCTTGGTGGACAGTCTCATCTTCATGAGAATTATGTGAACCTCCGCCCTTCCCGAAGGAAGGCATCACCACTCTTAACTAGTCTATAGGTGTTGTGCTTACTTTCTTTATCTTTTAAAGTTGACTCAAGTATTGTGGAAGTTTGCTTCTAGATTGAGACTTACTTACTCTTTTGATGACTTGTCATCCTTACTTTACATTGATGAAATGTGAACTGTCCTTACATAACATCCTTACTTTACATTGATGAAATGTTAATTGTCCTTACATATCATCCTTACTTTACATTGATGAGATATGAATTGTCCTTACACCTCATCCTTATTTACATTAATGAAATGTGAATTGTCCTTACATATCATCCTTAGGTGTTAATGAGACTAGTATCACACATTCTAACACCTTCATTCGTGAGTAATCTTTTAACATAGTAGCTTAGGTGTAAGTGAGACTTGTCTCACTTTCTTTAACACCCCATTCTGGTCACTTACTTAGTTTAGACCCCTTTAATTATGTTATAACTCACGTTACTTCTCTACTTTAGTGTAGTAGCTTCATATCATCGTTTATGGACGATGAGCACTTCTTTCAATGACTTACATATGTTCATAGTTCATTCTTTTAGAGCATGTTGGGAGTTGTCCCAATTAATGGCATGCCCTTGGTTATATATTCATTGAACTACTTTATAAGTGCTTATAATATCACTTGATACTCTAACTACATAAGATTTGCATATGAATAGTATTGGCTCAAGATTTGGGATGTTAAACTAGCAAACCATTTTTATTGGCATAGGCCAATTTTTACGTATGTTCATATTTAAATTGCCATATGTATGAACTCTTAGGCAATCTTTCAATTATTTACATAAAATCCTAGCCATTAGCATGCATTCGTTTTGACCAAGTAGTGTTAGCCAATTTTATTGGAATCAGATAGCCAAGTCATTCAAGATGTGATTTCACAAAGATTCTTTTAATCAATCTTAGTTCATGACTTTAGGGTAACGTTTTTAAGATATATTGGACAGCATCATATTAACATTTGATGACTTTAGCATCTTCATAACGTTACAAAACAGCAAGTCGACATTCGTCACACACACATCAACACTTGACATTTATGGACGTATCTAACATATGATTGATTCTTAATTCACGTTGTAAACATTGGCTTCATACGATCTTAAGTTCATAAGTTCATGCGACATTAATCATTCAAGAACATTGCACATAAAATCAGCCAGCACCACATACCAACAACACGATCTCTAACCTATTAAACATTGAAATCGAAAAGGATACTAGGGACAAGGAGTTCGACGAGAACGGGAACAACCCTAGTTTCAAGATCTTTCAATAGTTGAAAAGAAAGTTCTCTTGGAGAAAGAATTCCATAAGAGAAAACCATACCTTAAGTAGAACTTAATCTACGAAGACCACCTTGAATGAAAACTTGCAGAAACCTTGAAATCGCCTAGGAGAATCAATGGCATTTTCTGTTTTTCTTTCGCTCGCTTGATTACTGTTTTGCGTCGTGTATTTGTTTGAGTTTGAACGTGAGTCTAAGTATTAGGAACTTATCTTCACTCATTCAACTTAGGATTTAATAAGTTAATTAAATAAATAAATTAATTAATTACTAAAAAGCCCCTCCTAGATTGACTAGAACTAGGAAAACAAAATACTTAGTTAAATCTGAAATTTTTCCTAATAGTTTTGTTTTGACCCTTTAAATTAATTAGTTAAATGACTAATTTAATTAATTAAGGGACCTAGGTTAATTACTAAAGTACCCCTAAGTCATTAGAACCATAACTAATGCTTTTGGGCCATCCTAGGTTAAGTACTAGGATGTTTCTTGAGTTATACTAGGTTAGTTTAAGAATTTCGGTTTGACCCGTTTATTTAATTAATTATATGGCTAACTTAATTAATTAAGTGACCTAGGGTAATTACCAAAGTACCATTAATTCTTTATAACCATAACTAACCCTTTGGACCATCCTAAGTTAGGTACTAGGTTGTCTTTTTCTTGTCTTAACCGAAATCTAGAAATTGCTTTGTGATTTCGCTTCTGTCCTTTTAAATTAATTAATTATGCTGATAAATTAATTAATTAATTAAGTAGACTAGGTTAATTACTAAAGTATCCATAAGTTGTTAGGACCATAACCAACCTTTTGGACAATCCTAGGTTAGGTACTAGGTTGTCTTTTTCTTGTCTTAACCGAAATCTGGAAATTGCTTTGTAATTTCGGTTTTCTCCTTTTAAATTAATTAATTAAGCTAATAAATTAATTAATTGAGTAGACTAGGGTAATTAATAAAATATCCCTAAGTGCTTAGGACCATAACCAACCTTTTGGACCATCCTAGGTTAGGTACTAGGTGGTCTCTTTAACTAGTTACTAGGTTAGTGTCACACGGTTAAATCTTAGGTTGTCGGGTGCACTAATTAGTTTATTTTGTTTGGTCCTAGGTTAGTTAGCTAGTTAGGGCAGTAGGTTAGTGTCTAGAATTGTTTACGAAGTTAGGCCTCACATGGAGTGGTCCCTTGTGAACGTTTTTCCCCCTAACTACCCTAACCGAATTTGGTTAGGGTGGTCCCCTCCTTTGGACGCTTCTTCACATGTCTTGCACATGTGCTTGCACATGGGTTGGTTGTACTTTCCTAACTAACTATTATTTATGGTTTATTTGGGAATGTTTACTTATTGTCCCAAGGATCCTCACCATGTCCTTGGGCACTGCTCAATTTACAAGATTATTTTAAATGGTCATGTGTTATGGTACTAGGCTTGACACTTGGATGCACAGTACCTAAAGTGTTGATATGGTTGATATGGTTGAATACATAATTTTAGCTTAGGGTCTTCATTGCAGGTACATTTCTTAAACGTCAATCTTGGATTGGGGTATGACAACCCAAAAATGTATTTTTCTTGTTCATATATAGAAAATTGGCTAATATCCCTTAGCCAATTTTTCTATACTATATGTACCCCTATTACGTATTCTTAGAGACTTATTGGGCTCTTCATTAGACATATGATTTTCAGGAATGTTACATAAGTCCCTTTGGTTACTAGTCGTCGAACGTCTTGGTCGTCCCCTGACATTTGACTTCCAAATCACCGCAAATCAAGTATACATACTATAAAACACTTAATTAAAAAATTTTAAACCTTTTTAGACACATGTGAGGCTCTAAGCACCTTTATTCATTTCCAGGGTATTACAATATCCCCCACTTGGGAACATTCATCCTCGAATGACACTTGTAACATCTTAAACACATCAAGGACTCAATGAACCATAGAGCAACTCACAACATTCAAAACATAATCCCATAGAAGTCAATGCACCAAATATACAAGGAACACAATTGTAAACCATTTAGCATTCCATGCAACACAAACAAGCAAAACCTTTAATTTACTCACTTTCAAAATGCATCACCTAGGTTCTTTTCATGTTCATAGGAGGAACATCCTTCTCCTAATCATAACATGGTCTTTTACATTTCATTTTTATTAGGATATCATTATGAAACAACCTTTTAGTCACACATAAGCAAGTTCAACATCACTCAAGAGCAATTAATCATTCATATTTCAATGCACATAGTCTTGAGTTAATTGAATCAACAAAGATCTTTATTGAAATAGACTTAGTGCCATGAAGGTATTACTCAACCATACCATGCTTAGTTATGTTTTAGGGAGGAATGTCATTCTCCTTAACACACTTACATGTCTCATGAGTTCATACCAAAGCTATGCACAAAGGTCTATTTATTTTAAATGAGAATTTCTCAACTTTTAAACCAATGCATGCTCAAACTTTCTCCGTAGTGAAGTGAAATGATATTCACACAAAGCATATCACAACATTAGGAAGTATTTTCATGACATTTCAATTTATAACATTACACTAGCCTTCATGAGCAAGCATTAAATTTAGAAAGTAACACAATTTATAGTCACACACAAGGACACTTAGCTAAACATGTCTTCACTTTTAAGAGTGAGCCTATAATCATGCTTTCAAAACCATAGAATTCACATAATTCCAAAGAGATTCAACCATTTTCAAGCGGTTCAACTTCTCCTTATAAGTCTAGACCTTACACCTCAAAAGTGACTACAACCATATTTATTATATTATACCATGAAGTCAATACACAACTAGCATGTTAAGATGCCCAATCAAGATGAGAAAACATGTATTTGATCAAAATTTCCTTTTCAAGTACATTAGAATCTTCAACATACTCTTAAGATAGTGTCAATCAAAACATACATAACATGTGAAGAACATACAATTTATACCCTTATGCAAGACTCCTATAATGAACAAGCTATTAGGAACTCATTAGGTTCAAGTTCAAGTAAGCATAGAATTACAAGATAGAAATATCTACAACCTTACTATTCACTTCACCATCCCCCACTTAGGGAAAACCCAATTAAGAGCAAGTTAGCCCAACATTAAGAGGATCTTAGTTTATAAACCTTCATCATCATCACATAAAAGTTATTTCCAACCTAAAAAAGTTCAAAGGTTTTCAACATAGGGACATCAAGGGCAATCTAGACCTCACAATCTAGGCTCATTATCCCCCACATGGGGTATGACTTATCACATAATCCCCTTACAGACCAAGTCAAGGCAAGTCAAAATAACCTTTCATACTCTTCACTCAAGAAGGTTTAACATCATTGAGGGTTTTCACTCCTAATCTCAGATGAAGAAGTCTACTAACTTGATCATAACTATCCGTCTAGGCCTAACACCCAAAGGAAATCCAAACACATAAGTTAGGTCATATTACCTAACCACATGAGGTCTCAACTATACGATAGACACCAAAGGTCATAAAACATTAGGGAAGGAATAAAGGAGACTTAGCCATAAGTCCTCTTTCATTTCTTTCAATACTAGAGTAAGGTAACTTCTAGGTCATTCCAACCCACATCATCACCCTACCAAGACAAGCATGCTACCCTCACTTCTAGAATAATGCCTATACAAAAGACTCCAATCCATAAAAAGCAATTATGAAGAACCACTCATATACAAAGGGCAACATGGAACCACTTCACATTCATATATAGGCAACATACATTTTTTTTGGCCATTTACTACACTTCATCATGTATTTCAAGTCTAAACCATACTATAAGACTACTATCATTCAAAACCAGTTAGCAACATGCCATTCCAAAAGGAAGCTCAATTTAACCATACTAACTCTTAACTAAGCTAAAACCATATCATAACATAAATCTTCACATAACATTTCATTTCACATAGGTCTCATATATAGTCATAAATGACATCATATCAACAAAGCATGCCAAAATTCACTTGCAACCATACTCATCAAACCATAAAACCAAGATAAACATCAAAACTCACCTTTTCTCCCTCAAGCATAGAGTACCATCTCATCCAAGCAATCGCATCTAAAAGACCACCGAACAAGAAAACATAAGAGAGAGATCTTATAGAGTTAAGTTCTATGGATCGATATGAGAATGATGAAGAAGGGATTATCTATCGCCCTATAGCCTCCCGCATCATTTGATGGTGTCGCGACTCACCACCAATGAAAACGATACTATACTTGACGTGGCAATATGAGACTTTTAGAACCTAAAACCACTTTTACAACCTCATGCTATGATACCACGTTTGTCACATTCGGGGAGCACCCCCTAGAAGTAACATGGCATACTTCACCTCTCGGAGTTATTATTCAAGTCCATAGTTATCATTCATCGCATTTTCATAATAAATTTAGCGGAAAATTTATAACGTTTCATAGCACAACATATGCTAGAACATCACCTTCATTATATAAAAATATAAGTCATAAAACATAGTTATACTCTAAGTCTCTTTTACCATCTTATAATAGATTAGGGACACGACCCTTTAACAATATAACATAATATTTAAGCTATTACAATACATTGAATATAAACTTTACATAGGAAATCCTGGGAACATAAGGATTTCATTCCTTGAGCTTGAGAATCACATATCAAGCTCTTCACCTTAGAGACATCCTTTAAGCATCCATAACCTTAAATTTGTGTAAAAAGGTAGAGAAGAATGGTGTTAGTACAAGAATTCACTAAGTATGACAACCATGCAAAAATATGCATTTAAAAGGGACATTTTACATTGAAACCATGCATTATACCTATTTGTGAAAACTTCATAAAATTTTGATATAATAAGCATTATACAATTCACATACTTCATATAGGCATTTTCAATGGTCACACATCATATAAAACAACATATTGCATTTAAGGCATATAAGTCACCACTTTACAGTAAACACCTTTACAATTACAGTGAACTTATTTAATTTTATAGTGAAGTCTCTCCTCTTACTTTAACAACTTATCTTCTCAAGTAACCCTCCAGTGATGCTTGGTGCAATGTATAGACAATGTCCCATAACACTATCCACACTCAACCATCACTTTGAGGCCACTAGGGAATTATGCATACAACCTTCATTAACCCAACAAATGCATTCATTGAAGTATTTCATATAATAAGACACCTAACTCACATTTGACCCAACATACTTTAAGGACCACATAGATGAACTCATTAGAAGACCATACACAAGTCAATACGTCCAACATAATCATAGCAACGGAATAGTCACATTAACATACTTGGACTTCACCTAATAAAAACCACCTAGAACGCTACTCATAATCCCTTCCTATGTCTACTTGTGCAATGTACATGTGAAGTCTCATAACCTCACATCCTAAGTAAACCTTCAAAGAGTCTACAGGCCCTAACATGCACTTCATACATCAACAAGGCAAGCATATACAACCTCTTCATGTCAAGAAAGACTTCATCATATAGTCAATAAGACATGTACTATGCATATAAGGTAAGACCACATCACATAGACTTATTAGGACTCCTACCATGCATATCATCACAACAAGTAGACAACACTACAGTGTCATGTCTAAGGAACATAAACATAATCATATACATTAGAATACCTTCCTAGAAATCCCTTGAAGAACTACATGTACAATGGATAGATGAAGTCCCGTACCCCAACCTACAGTAAGCAACTTCCCTTAGGTTATCCTAATAAGGGTCCTAGTCATTTACTTCCATTGTCCATTTTAATTTGGGGAAACTATAGCCTTAACCGACACTAAGACTATGGGTGCTAAACATGGAATTTGGTGTTGTAGAACCACACACCAAGAAGAGGTTCCCTACTTAGCCAAAGTAGAAAATTAACCTTAAACTAGAATCTTAGGTGATATCACTTGCTAGATCCTATGTGTCAAACATAGTTTATGGATCTTAGGGGCCATCTTGGGAATATCACTCTATTCCCTTGTTGGTATATGAGGCTATCCACACCGTGAAGACTATGGTGAACCCTATCTTCCCTCGTTGGGAATGTGCCACCACCTTATTTACAAGTTCACTCGGTGCTAATCTAAGTTCCCTTTATTGAAAAGCCATTATGACATTACTTTATAAAATATAGTCTTAGGAGAGTTAACCCCTCATATTCTTAGCTTATAGGTTATAGATGACAGTTCATCAACCTAAGTCATGTGAGAAACCCTTTAACATGGACATAGCATATCCAAAGAACCATCTAGTTTAGGGTACTGTTGGGAACACCTTCCAAGCGCTCCTCTATTGACTAGATCATCATACATGTGTCTGTGTGCATAAATGTGAGCAAATCTTTCACACGACCCCTTAGACCACATATATTTATACTTCACTTTATTAATGCATATAATACATGTTCATAACATACTCATGAATTCATATTCATGTACATAGGAAACAAAACCTAGGAACTATCTTATCAAGGCACACATGTGCATTGCATAAACAAGGTTCCATACCCTTGCACATACTATTACACCTATCAAGTCACCTAGTTAAGGGATACATATCATACTTCACAAACCTATAATTAACATGCATAGTAGTAGACATTAGTGCATATGTGAATTATTCTTTCATTAGACATAATGAACCTATACTACTTGATAAGTATGGATGAGGTGTGTGTGTACATTGGACCACATGTTCACATAATGGCAACAATCCTATCATTGAGGCAGCCAATTTACATATATCACAATATACATTTAAGTCACTTCAACCATAGACCACACACCACATAATAACATAGGAGGCAAAACATCTTCACTACTTGAATCTAAGACTCCTAATCATGTTTAAGACCACACATTCATGTAGAGGTTCATAGGTAGGCATCATACTACACAAGAGTATTCAAACATCAACATGTATACCATACCTATACCTTAAATAGTCGTTTGAATTTAAAGGAACCATCATCAACATAACCTAGATCATAAACTAGCATTGGAAACTAGGCATAATACTTCACATTGTGTGATCATGATAATCACACTTTCAATATATTGTTTCCTTCAAGTCTATGATAACAACTCAAAATACTGTAACAATAAGTTAAACACCGCCACCATAAGTAGACCATACCACACAATACCATACAATCCTACATCAACTAGCAATTCTATAAGAAGAATAGATAGAATAGGGCAAACTTACAATTTCCTCAAAGCTTTATTCATCATGATAAGTTCCCATAATTCAACATAAATACATATATAAAATAGTAGCTAAATGAACCATTGCATAAAAAAAATCATACTTCAATTTACCATAGAATCGAGATGACATTGAATCTACATTATCAATCTAGAGAACATAGGAGAATTATAGACTAATATCATTCAAACCATCAAACCTTGATCCACATGGATCACTCATCAACAATTCACCATCAATATACAATTTATACATTAAACTTAAGAAATTTAACATGATATAATCATAATTCAACTAATACAAAGTCAAGATCACAATGCCCATAACATAGGCTAATTTGGGAATTGGAGAGAACATGGTTTAATCATGCAATTTGATTGAAATTCATCTTAAAAACAGTAGAAAATCAATAATTTATCATAAACATGCTTCTAAATCAATTTGAGAAAGAACCCATGGCTAGATTGAATATTGGAAAGTTTGGTCTTTGAATCATATTTGAAAATGCATGATTGACTCCTTAGATGAATGGATAACTAAGGATGAAGGATCACCATACCTTATTTATTGAAGACCCATGAGACATTTGAGAATAAACCATGAAAATCCACCCCATAGCTTGAACTTGAGTTTTTCATCTAATAGAGGTTTGAGGGAATTTGGAGACGAAGAAAGATTTGGGATTTTTGAGATTCTTATTGGGTGTTGGGGTTTTGTCTTGGGAAAGGGGTTAAATAAGTCATAAAATATGTTTATAACCGTCCCTTTAAGTTACCAAAACACCCCCATGCTTATTGGGACTTTTAGACATGTCAAAATTGACTTAAAACGACGCAACAGGATCTGGGAATGGGCTGCGCGTCGCGGGGCAGCCTCCCATTTATGCCTCAAATAATTTTTGGGACAGTGAGGGGTATGATAGGCTCACGTCGCACATGGAAAGTCCAAATGTTGGCTTGCTCACTGCCTTGGGAATCCTCTTGTCCAATGTTTGGGTCCTTCTTGGGTGCCTTTCAGAAGGTTCTCGGGGAGTCGTACCGGGAGTTTTTGACCCTTAACATGTCTATTAATGTACTAGGGTCAACTACACATACTTTCCACTCCAAACAACACATGAAAAAAAGGACAACGTACATGGACACACTAGTACGTCTAAAAGGCTAACTTTCGAATCTTTGGACGTTCTTGAACGTTTGACCTCCAAACTTCATGAAACTTAACACACTGCCTGTCAACATCATTATAACTCATATAAGGACCTCATGAGACCATTACACACGCATAAGCACATAAAAACACTTATAGCCCTTTGGTGACTAGTCGTTGAACGTCTTGGTCGCCGTTGACGTTTGACTTCCAAATCACCTCAAATCTAGTATACATACTATAAAAGACTTTGAACATATTTTAAACCTTTTTAGACACATGTGAGGCTCTAAGAACCTTAATTCATTTCTGGGGTCTTACAGTAACGACTAAGGGGTGCTCTTGGGTCATTACAAAAGGACAAGCTAAACAACATCGTGTCACAACCTTGAGAGTATATAAGTTTAAAAGATTATGGTAGGTTACAACATTGTAGTTCTATTTCTACAAGGTCCCTTATGTAGATAACGAGGATCCTGGTGCCTTCACTATCCCATGTACCATTGGGTTATTACACTTTGCTAAAGCATTGTGTGATCTTTGTGCTAGCATAAATCTCTTTCCTTTGTCCATTTATAAGGAGTTGGAATTGGGAGATCTAAATCAAACTACGATGTGGTTAATCATGTCCAATAGAACTGTGAAGAGGAATATTGGTGTACTCCATGGTGTCTAGTGAAAGTGGAGTCATTATTTTTTCCAGTGGATTTTGTTATTCTTGATTGTGAGGTTGAATTTGAGGTTTCCATCATTTTTGGGAGACCATTCCTTGCCATTGGGGTGCATTAGTTGATATGAAGCAAGGCCAGATGAAGTTTAGACTTAACAATGAAGAAGCAACTTTCAACATTTGTAAGTCCATTAAGCAGAGTTGTGATCTCCAATCGGTATTTTCTATCATATATAGAGTTGAGAGTTGGTCTAAGTTGCATATTAAAGAGATACTGGGTGTTAAATAACTAGCAGCGGTTATGATGAACATTAATAGTGATGGTATTGAAGACTACAACGAATTTGTTGCTGCACTTGATAGGTGCGAAGATCGGTCAAAACCAAATAAGTTTGACCTAGATACGAATAATCATGAGTCCTCACCTACAAAACCGTTTGTTTAAAAAACATCTTAATTGGAGCTTAAGTCTCTAACACCACATTTGAGGTATGTATTCTTGGGGAAATAATATAGCTAACCAATATTCATTGCCGCATATTTGAATTGGAGAAAAGTAGAGTGCTTAGTTAGGATGTTGAAGAGGTTCAAACAAGCTATTGGTTGGATTATTGTGGATATTATTGGGATCCCCCTGGTATTTGTTCTTATAAAATCAAACTCTTGCCAGATCACAAATCTAGTATTGAGCACTATAGAAGATTAAATCCGCCTATGCAAGAAGTAGATAAAAAGGAGATCATCAAGTTGTTGGATCCTGAAGTTATTTATCCCGTTGCAGATAGTAGTTGGGTGTGTCTTGTTCGGTGTGTTCATAAGAAGGGTGGTATTACTGTGGTTCCTAATAATAGAAATGATCTTGTTCTAATACGTCCCATGACCGGATGGCGAGTCTGCATGTACTATTGGAAGTTGAAGGCTTGGACATTGAAGGACAACTTTTCATTCCATTCATGGACCAGATATTGGATAGACTTGCGGGTAAGGGTTGGTACTATTTACTTGACGGTTATTTGGGATACATTCAAATTTATCTAGCTCTTTAATACTAATACAAGACAACCTTCAGTTGCCCCTATTGTACTTTCGGCTTCAAGCACATGCCATTTAGATTCTGCAATGCTCCGGTGACCTTCCAACGTTGTATGATGTCGATATTCTCTGATATGATGGAGGACACTATTGAGGTGTTCATGGATGATTTGTTAGTGGTAGGTGACTCATTTAATTAGTGTTTGGATATTTTGGCCGATGTACCTAGAAGGTGTCACAACTGTAATTTGGTGCTAAATTAGAGGAAGTACCACTTTATTGTAAAAGAAGGTATAATGTTAGGGCATCATATCTCTGAGTAAGGTATTGAGTTTGATAGAAATAAAGTAGAGGTAATACAAAAGCTTCCCCCACCTATCTACATTAAAGGTGTGAGTAGATTTTCTTGGCATGCTGGATTTTATATGAGGTTCATAAAAGATATCTCAAAAATTGCACATCCGTTGTGCAAACTACTTGAAAAGGAGAGTAAGTTTGACTTTTATGATGCTTGTGTCACAGCATTTGGAGAGTTAAAGAAGAAGCTAGTCTCTTCTCCCATCATTACTGCACAAGATTGGGGGAATCATTTAAGGTCATGTGTGACGCAAGTGAGGTAGCGCTTTGCATAGTATTGGGAAAAAGGAGTGAAAAGATACTTCACCCTATTTAGTATGCAGGAAAATCCCTAAATGCATCCCAAAAGAATTACACCATAACCGAGCAAGACTTCTTGCAACAATATTTTCATTCGACAAATATCAGTCTTACTTGCTTGGTACTGAGGTCATAGTGCATACTGACCATTCGACAATGAGGTATTTGAAGGCTAAGTAGGATGCAAAACCGCGACTGATTGATGGGTGTTGTTTTTGCAAGAATTTATTTTGTGGTGAAAGTTAAGGGGTCAGAGAATCACGTTACTGATAACTTGTATAGATTAAAGGATGAAGATTTGCTCGATCTTGGTGATAGGGCTGAAATTAATGATTCTTTTCCACATTAACATGTATTGGCAACCTCTAAAGATTTTATTCCTTGGTTTGCAGATTTGCTAACTATTTAGCTAGTTATGTGGTGCCTCTAGATTAGTCTTTTCACCAAAGTAAGAAGTTTATGCATGACATGAAGACATTCTTTTGGGATGAGCCTTACTTTTATTGTAGTTTTGCTAATGTGATTATTTGTCGATGTGTGCCTGAGGTTGAGATATGAAGTGTACTTGAGCGTGTCATTCATCTCCTATTGGTGGGAATCATAGTGGTAATCGGATTGCGCATAAGATCTTTAAGTGTGGATACTTCTAGCCTACCCTACACAAAGATTCTCATGACTTTGCCAAGTCTTACGACCATTTTCAAAGAGGAGGGATTTCAAAGAGGCAAGAGCTTCCTAGGAATTTGATATTGGTGAATTTGTTTTTTGATGTATGGGGCATTGATTTTATGGGGCCATTTCTGAGTTCGCATGGGATTAAGTTGATTATTTATCAAAATGGGTTGAGTAAATTACTCTATCAAACAATAAAGGAAAGAGTGTCACCGCATTATTGAAAAAGAATATCTTCTTGAGATTTGGTACCTCTAGGGCGATTATAAATGATGGAGGTTCTCACTTTTTCAATAAGTTGTTCAAAGCAGTACTTGAGAAATATGTCTCCGCCACAATGTAGACACTCCTTACAGTCCACAGACTAGTCTACAAGCTAAGGTGTCCAACATAGAGATCAAGCAAATTTTGGCGAAGATTGTGAATGCCAATAAAATGGATCGGTTGAGGAAGCTTCACGATGATCTATGGGCCTATCGCACTGCATGCAGCACTCCCACATATATGTCTCCATACCAACTTGTATATGGGAAGTATTTCCATTTGCCGATAGTGCTCGAGCTTAAGATTCAATGGGTAATGAAGAAGCTGAATTTCGATTAGGGTGTCGCGCCTAATGAAAGAGTGAATGACTTTAATATGCTTGATGAGTTTCTCCTAAAAGAGTATGAAAGTGCAGCCATTTATAAATAGACGATGAAGAAGTACCATGATCAAAGGATTGAAAAGCGAGATTTTGTTGTGGGGGATCTTGTGCTTTTATTCAACTCTAGGTTGCACTTGTTTCCGTGAAAGCTCAAGTCCAAGTGGATTGGGGCCTTTTTATTCAAGCAGGTGTTTCCACATGCAGCGGTGGAGCTTGAAAACAGTGAGGTAACAAGGTTCAAGGTAAATGGGCATATGATCAAGCTTTATATAAGAAATGTGAAGAGTGTGCAAGAAGTGATTGAGGCCTACTATCTTGATGAATTATGAGTAATCATAGGGATGCATCATTCCGCGTCGTTATATCAAGAGTTGCTTGGGAGGCAACCCTAGGTGTACAATCTAGCCAACGATAGGTTTCTACTTTTTGTTTACTACTTTTCTTTGTTTATTTGATTCTTTGTACTTAAAAAGATAGGTAGTTTAATTTTGTTATAGTGTTGGCTAGATATAGCATAGGGTCCATGTCTAAAAAGTGTCATGAAAATTTAAAAATAATGGCGTAATGGTTGCTACATGTTCAGGTGCACAATGAAAAATAAGCAGAAAAAGGTCTGGTGCAAAAGTCTACAGACCCCATCGACGGTCTGTAGTTTAAGCTATAGACCGTAAGCAGTGTCTGTTTATCCCTGTTAACTGTCCAAAATTTTCTATCTGTGAAGGTGATCTAATGTCTGAATGTACGGACCGTAGATTGGCTTATAAACCGTAAGCGGGGTCTCATAGGACCAAACCCTAGTCTTCCCGACCGGACATGGCTTGCCTTTAATTTAAAACCCCAAATTTTTAAATTATTTCCCGTTTCTTCAAAAATTTCTCTTACCATTTCTTCAAAATTTTCTCTTACCATTTCTTCCTATTCTCCATCACTAAAATCACTCTTTCTTAATATCAATACATCATCATCCACCCTCAATTCATCCCAAACATTCCTAAATTCTCTTATTTCCCCCAAACCCTCTAATCTCTTATTTTCAAAACTCTGGTGTCCGGGTACATTTCAACAAGGTGATTTTGGTTGTATTGAAAGATTAGTGTCGTCACATAATCACCCCACTCCTCATTTCTTGTAAGGTAATAGACTTTCCCCTCGCTTTGAATTTCGATTCATTGATTGATTATAGAAAGTTAGAAGTTAGGTCTTGACCGTGGGTAGTTAAGTGCATGTAAATGTATGCTAATTTTGAAGTACAACCACCCGTGGGACGTTGGTCAATGATTGGGTTTATTTATGGTATAAAAAGTGCAAAATAGTCAATACTTATGTTTAAACTTAGGGTTTTGAATCTTGTTTGAAATAATTATAAAAATTGAGTAATTGGAAGCCTTACAATGACAAACTAGCATAATTGATCTTTAAATGCATGAATTGGTAGGATATTGTTCAAAATGGCATGAATTTATGGTTTCAAATTGAAACAAATTTGGTACTTGACATAGTACCCATCCACTAGACCCTTTCTACGGACCGTAGGTAAATCTACATACCGTAGATCAAGTCCGTAGATTGAGGTATGAAACCACGGTTATGGACTACGGTACGTAGATTGATCTATGGACCATTCTACAGAACAGTGGTTTCCATCGGAGATTACCTTTTTGGTACATCTGACCTACGGAGGGTTTCCATGGACCGTAGATCAATCTATGGACTATAGGTCCCCACCATAGATGACCACTGTAACATGCAGTCCCCTTTTTTTATTTTTTTTATTTTTTGTTATTTGTTGTACAAATATTTTGATTGTGTTTTAGTTTAGTCTTGGGTACTAACAAATTCTCCATAGATACGATGACTCCTAAGAAAGCACAAGCTACAAAGGGAGGTAGATACAAGACAACTAGACCTTCCCGTCGACAAACTTTTAACAACCCAGAGATTGAGAGGGACCCTGAATAAGTCCCCACAACTAAGAGGAAACCACCTGCAGAACCCCAGGCTACTCGGACAAGCGCAGGAAGGTGAATACAGACATATTCACATCCTTCAAGACTGAAGAGAGGGATACACTGATTGATTCAATGGCTAGGTCCACAACCCTAAAAATGGATATGCTAAGTAATGCTTAATGTGTCTAGAATGCCTACGATAAGACCGGGTTCACACGGATTGATGCGCGTAGAACCAGACCTCTGAACCTCTGCAAAAGCCAAGACAAATAACTTGGTGAGTTAGTTGAGCTAGGAAAGGTTGGGTCCAGCTATGTAGGGCACCCGAATCTAAATATTTACCCGGACGAGTCTTTACCGGACTTAAAAAGGGGAAATCTTAAGTTTGGAAGGTGTAGGGGTAAAATGGTCTTTTTCCAGGCTAAGGGTAGTATCGTAATTACCCTAAATATTTAATTAAAAATTTAATTAATATGGTGGAGGGGCATTTTTGGGAGAAAGGGCCGAAATTGGCCTTTGAGTGAAATCTTGCTCCACCCGGGTTCGAACCTAGGTGGGAGCAATGATTTAACTTGATTTATTTTATTCGGTGAATTAATTTAATTAATTAATATTTAAAAAACTGATTTAATTAAGGGAAAAATCATATTTTTAATAAAAAAATATTAATGATAAAATAAATAAATTAGCAAAGAATCCTAGTTTCATTAAATCATTACCTAACACTCCTAATCCTAAGTTACTCTCAGGTTTAAAATCACCACCATCTCTTTCACGTTCTCATCTTTAGTAAAAGAGAGAAAAATCAGAAAAAAAAACAAAGTTCTTCACACTTGAAGAACTTACACATAAAAACTCAAACGAAAAACTAAGCTAAAAACGAAAATCAATAATAAGTTCTTGACGGGATTTTTCTTGAAGTTTCGGTGGTGAGGCTTGGTTTCGTGGTAAATTGGCAGCATTTAAACAGGTTTTGAACGACATTAAGGTATGGGTTTTCTTCTCTCTTGGTCCCTTTCCCAAGAGACCCTTAAGGTTCAGTTTAAATCGCGATTTAAAGACTAAGTTTGTCCCCGTTGCATGCCCCTGTCATTAGATCCTTTGAACGATTCAAAGCATGCGTTGGTATGTCTTCTGGTAGATAATGTTAGGTCTGGTTGTGATTATGTGTTGAATGTGTGGTAAGAAATCATGTAAAGGATGAAAAATATATTCCGGAAAAGTGCGTTAAGTGGACTGTTTTGATCATGTGTGTGCTGAAAATTTGACTATGTTTGCTGCCTAAAATTTGTATGTTAAATGTTGTGTTTTGCGTGTGTAAAAATGATAAAAACGTGATGTTCATAAAAGGTTAAGGTGACTGACTGAATGTCACTCAAAATGCTACAAAAAAATCAACAAAAGAATGCGAGAAAAATGGATAGGAAGAGACCAATTTGTAGTCTCGGCCAAAATGACTAATTTTAAAAAAAAATTAAAAATTGTGAGGTCATTGGGAATTGAACCCAAGACCTCACCAAATGTAAATTATATAAAAATTTCATGAAAAAAAATGAAAGGAAAAACTAAATGTGGAGAGTGGGGATTGAACCCCCAACCTCTTTAATGGATGCGAGAGTTAGGAGAAAAATAAAGGAGAAAAATAAATATGGTGAGTGGGGATGAACCCCCAACCTCTTGAATGGATGAGAGAGTTAGGAGAAAAATAAAGGAGAAAATAAATGTGGAGAGAGGGGATTGAAACCCCAACCTCTTGAATGGATGAGAGAGTTAGGAGAAAAATAAAGGAGAAAAATAAATGTGGAGAGTGGGGATTGAACCAACAACCTCTTGAATAGATGAGAGAGTTAGGAGGAAAATAAAAGAGAAATATAAAATGAGGTGAATGGGGATTGAACCCACAACCTCTTGGATAGGTGAGAAAGTTAAAAGATAAATTAAGAGAAAAAGAATGAGCTTGTGGGGGATTGATCCCACAACCTCCATGCCTTGGACGAAAAATAGAGGAGAAAAAGAAAGGAAATATTATGGGGCTGATGGAGATCGAACTAGGGTCCCCCAAATCTGGAAAATGCAATCACCAAGTTTAATATAAGATTAAGTGTTGCCCAAGGGATTCGAAATCGGGTTCCCTTGCACAATTCTGATTGACACATAAGTCATACGTAAACAAATATTTAATGAATGCTGCCTCTAAAGATCGAAATCAATATCTTGGCATACCTACAAGATGCATAAGTCTTGTACCACATAATCTTGGGTAAATATGAATCACTTAGACAAACTATGAATGAAGCCTCATGGATTGTATGTGTGGACTCATAAGTCTAGCATACATATAAATAGTAAGTGAACCTAAGATATTATGTGATGAGATAATGAAACCCCAGAGGGGTCAAGTAAGAGTGTGATACATACTAAAGAGGCAAGTTCATTAGCATACGATGAAATGAACATTCACGTAAAGTGGTGAGTAATTATGAAGAGTAAATGTGCTAAAGTTAAAAATGTGGTGACAACATGATAAGAGGCTAATGTCAAAGATGAGAGCAATCTAAAATAAGCCTAAGTAAATATTACCAAAATGTACTCGCCTATGAGAGTGTAAAGTTAATGAAGAGACCAGTCTCTATGAACACTCTAATGAAAGTATTGAAGTTAATGCATACTTAATACTAATGATGAGATGAGAAATCATCTAATGAGCTATGATGTCCTCATTCTAGAAGCCAGCTTCCATGATGTATGAGTTGAATGTAATGGAACTTTATACTGAGCACTGATAGGCTAGCTATGAGTGGTGATGCCTTCATTCGAGAAGGGCGGAGGTTTACGTAAATCTCATGAGATGAGACTGTCTTGCATGACGGGTATGAGTCTCCTTATATCTCCTAGTCTTTGAACCTATACTGCCAATATAGGGATCTAGCAGAGTTCAATTCCCTATATACGCTAGCATGTTTTGGTTCACTTTGGCCGGTGATTCCACCTCTTTTCGGTGTGGGAATTAAACACTGGATTTCATAATGCTCACATGATCTATGTCGGTTAAGGTTAAAGTTTCCAAAGAAAGAATGATGCCAGCCTCAAAGAATACACATAATTAAATGAACGATACCAAAGGTGTTAGGATAGGATAATCAAGAGGTGAGCTAGACTTAAGTAATGACACTAGGTTATTCTTGGTTATTGCACAGCCAACCCGATGACAGTCTTAAACTACATCCTAGGTATGGCTGGTGGTTGGACTAGTATATGAAAAGAATGAAAATGAAGTACGTATGAATGAATGAAGTAGACTCTGTGTTTGCTAAAGAAGGCTCCCTAGTTGAGGTCCCATATGTTGAGCCCTCATTTTGGGAAGTCCTAATGTCAAGTCCATGATTCCGAGGTCTCATGACATATGAAAGAATGATATGAACTATGTGATATGATATGTGCAACATGTTATGTGATGTTTGCAAAATGATAAGTATGATGATGCATGTTACTCTCATGGCATGACTTTCCTAATATGAATTTGGCAAGTCCACTGACTTGACTTTTCATAATTCATATCGTTAGGAAAGAGCTCTTCTTAATCATGCATGTCCTTGGTGCGTGCTTGCATATACCCATACTTAGTACAAGTGTGTACTAATCCCATATAACTCTACATTTTTAGGTGCAGGTGCAGGTGGACGTTAGAGCTTACAGGTCGACGTGAAGCTATCCGTACGTAGAGCATTCATCCGGACTTGGTAGGCGCTCATTCTTTCTAGGACGCTTGCCCATTATATTCTAGCTTAGATATAGGTTTGAGTTAGTGGAATATGTTCCACTAGCGTTTCTTTCTCTTTTTATTTCAGACATTTTATTGGTGCCATTTTGGCAAGTATACACTTAATGCAGTATTGAACTATTTCTTTCATTTGATGATCTTAATATTAGATGGTTGATTGTGAACGTTTATGAGTTTCAGTAGAATGTCTTATATGAATGTTAAGTAACAAAAAGTTCAAATTTTCCGCTAAAATTAACCTAGATAAAGTAACGATGACGTATGTAGGCTTGTCTGCGACCTCTGAAAGGTCAAAGACGCCGGTCTCGTCTGGGGTCTAGACTCCGATCGTGATAGGGATCTGCCACCGGATCGAGTTCACGTTGTCAAGCTACCTGAACTAATGAGGCTACAAGTTCTAAAGAGGTGCAGTGCCACCTAATACTAAGCCTACGTTGACAATTAACGAGCCTAATATATGGTATGTGGAGGTCCAGTGGCAGATCTACCATGATGGCAAGATGGTAAAATAAAAAGAGAAAATGGCCCAGACTATTACCGAGGAGCGTAGAGTCCTCACTGGTAGCCTGAACACTGTACCAGAAATCCACCGATTATTTCAACATAACAAATGTAAGTGGATGGTTCGTGACCCAGGAACCTATAGCGAGGAGATTGGAGGGAGTTTTACTCTTCCTATTTGTCAACTCTCTAGGGTTCAATCCATATGAATTACCAACCTACTGCCCAGACACCTCTTACATCTACAGTTGTGCACGAAATTTATGTATGCATCTATAACACCACAATCCGCTGGTTTCTTAATGGTCCAGTCCTGATCACTCTTGGGCCTCCAAGAAGGAAAAAATTAACTACAGGTGGTACACTGTACGAGGACGAGAGTTCCAGCGGACAACTGGGAAAACAGAGGTGTTATTACACTTGATGGCTAGTCATATTGCTATAGACAGGGAATGGGCCAAGTGGGTCAACACATCCAGTGTGAGCATAAAAAAGGTCACTCTCACATTTGTGGTAAAAAATTTATGGCTCTTGGTTTGAAATTGGATTTCTCCTAGAAAGTCCGACAATGCACTTACCTTGGAGAGAGCGGTGATGGTTGCATCATTAGTGGCGGGATTCGAGGTTGATTTTCCCACATGCTAATTGTGGATATAAATGAGAGGGATTATAAAGCCTCTAAAACTTACCCTTGCCTTGTATTATTTTCCAATTATGCAAGGCTGCTAGAGTGCCTATTTTGCACTGTGACAAGTCGATCCGGCCTATGGGGACACTAGATGTAGGCATCATTAAGGATGACGCAAATAGGGCGGCACCATGTAGAGAGCCGCAGGTCGTGGTACCACTTATGGGTTCAGACATTGTATATGTTGTGGCACAGATACAGGGTGATGATACATCCCCTCCAGCCCACAAGGTTGATGCCCAACCTTCACATCTGCGGCCACAAATAGGGCAACGAGCTCATCTAGAGCCCCGCACCCTCAGGTGTGGCTGTTCATCCACTAGCCTAAGTCCAAAAATTAGAGGCTTAGATGTACACTATGCTTCACCACATAAAGCCATGGATGTGGAAATCAGTTGTCGAGTTTGAGGCAAGAATGGAAAAGAAGATGGAGGCTATAATGGACCAAAATGTCCAAGCTATTCCTAAGCGTTTAGATGCATTTAAGTTGAGAATCCTCGAGCGACCGTCCCACACTACATATCTGACCTCTTTCCAGACCGAGTTACCTAGTCTCTGGGCCGATTTTGATACCATGTTGACACACCGGGTGTTGAGCCATAGACTGCACCCTTTGCATTAGACGATGATTCAGTCCTGGATGCACTATTAAATGGGGATGTCAAGAAGGATAAACCCAAACCCACAAATGCTAGAGGTAAGTGGCACTGATCTAGTCGCACCATTGAGCTCACAGAGGAAAAAAACAACCAAAAAGGCATCACAGGCTGGAGAAAAAGGCCAAGAAAGACTCTAAATGGGATGAGCAGCTGCATCAGCAAAGGGCTACAGAGACTATTGCGGGGTCATCGAGTTTGATGCCCGTGACAGAGGTTTTTCCGACTATGGCAGATGATATTAGGACAACTAAGGGTTCAGTGATACCGATTGACAACACTATTGATTGTGCTTGTTGATTTTTCTTTGTCTCTATGCGCTAAAGGTCCTTCAGTGTGCATTGGGGTCAATTGCACCTATTTATTTTTTTGGGGGGGGGAAGGAAAACTCTAAATCCTCTCTTGGGGTTTTCTTACTATGTTCTTTTCCCTCCATTAGACTTCTTAATTTCTGTTGAACCAACATGTGTTAGGATTGTATGTGTAGAAGCATGAGAAAGAATAAAGCATGATGGCATAAGTTTCTTTGAAAAAAATGATACCTATCTAAAAAATTTGAGATATGTGCTAAAATGTGTATACTAGAATGAGTTGAATGTGATTGCTCTGTGTATGACATGATAATGAACAAACTTCATTTCATGACTTAAGCTTTAACTTTAACTGGGTAATATGATGATCTAATAACAGAACTATGCGCCAAGAGTGTGTGAGAATAATTTATAGTTCAAAAAGTTTTTGTGATAATCTGGAACTAGCCTTGTTTGTCCTACTAATATGATCCACTATAGAGGCTAGGAAGTTATCACACGCCCTTGATATAAAAAATACACCAAATGCCTAAAAGAATCCAACCAAATGATATAAATGTCCCCGTTAATCCAAATGTTTTGAGCCTTAATGAGACGAATTCTTTCTAAACCCCTAACTCACCTTCCCATAATCTATTGTGTTGGCCTCGGTATCTGCTTGGACATGTTCACCTCGACTTAGTCCAAAAGCCTAAGTTGAGGATAGCTAATAAAAAAGTGACCTCAATCTTTGCCCTTATTGGAATTGGGTATTGTGCACCTAAACTAATGGAAAGTCCGTAAGTTGAGGGTGTCTATGAAAGAGGAAATCAAAAGAAAATGGGTATGAAAAGAGGTTAGTGTTGAAAAAGAAAAGAGAGGATGTGACTTTGTGCGAAATAAAGGCAGCAAAATAAAAGAAAATAAGAAAAATTAAGAAAGAAGAAAATGAATAAAAACGTGAAAAATAAAAGAGCTACAAAGTCTAAAGTCACATCTAGAGTTGAAAGGAATCAGCTGAAAGAGGATAAAAAGGTAGGATGTCGAAAATAGAGCGAAAAGATGTAGAAGAGCCTAGGATAATGTCAAGGAGGGAAGATAGTCACTAAAAGTAGCCAAATGTACCAAACTTGACCCTAAGCTTATGTTACAAGCTAAGAAAGTCCTATAGTGATCCTAGAACCTAGTTTGGAGGGTCTAAACAGTGAAAATAAAGGCCAGCCTATGGTATTAAGCACCAACTCTGAATTAAAGTAACTTATGAGAGTGTGTATTGAATGAAACCTTGTACTCAAAATCATATTTATTGTGTAAAAAAGGAATTTCCTTTGACGTAAGGGTTCTGGTGACATTGTTGAAAAGTTGGTACCTTTGTGATGGTAAAAAATAGTGTATGTCGTGTGTATAGTGGTAGATCCTAGTCATATTTTTATCCGCACAAATTAGGTTGTCGAGTCCAAAAGAAAAAATTTCCACACAAAAAGAGAGTTTGGTTAGAGAGACACGTGATTGCTTATGCTTTAATTGATTTCTTCTATACAAGTGTCGTTTAGCGTCTTAATGCATCGCTTGAGGAGAAACAATGATTTTAAGTTGTGGGTGTTGATGTACCGTGATTTTTGTAGTATTTTTAACACATTTCACTCATGCGTTGTGTATCTAGGGCAATTATGTATTGCTTTTTATGTGTTTTTCTTATGTTTGCAGGAGATAAGTTAAGACGCGGGGAATTGGACACACAAGTAAAAGAAATGCAAAAAAGGGAATCAATGGAGGCAACCTACGGACCGTAAGTCCAGTGGCGCCCCGTAAATCATGGACGTAGATGGGCAAGTAAGGCATGAATGAAGATCAAGGAATTCTTGACTTTGTGTGGAACCATGGAAGTGATCAACGGACCATACTATCACTTCGTAGATTTGATCAGAGATTTGGTTCCAGAACCCGATGGGGGGAAAATCTAAGTATGCGGCCACAATGAGGATCTACGGTCCGTATTGTTGGTCTGTAGATTTGGTCAGAAAATATTGGATTTTGAAGATTGACTATTTGCCTAAGTATTGAGCAACGGAAGGGACCTAAGGATCGTAGGTCAGTGTCGTAGATTGAAGACGTGTGCTGAAAATTTATTTCCTTATTTCATTTCCTCTTTAGTTAGGACATATTTTTCTATAACTAGGGTATTTAAACCTTGTTTTGGGGGATTCTATATTATTGTTCTTGTTTAGTTATTTTCTTTGGAGAATAATTTTTCAAACTTTGGCAATCATTGAATTCTAAAGTACATTTTGAATATTTTGTCTGTGCAATTCAAGTTGAAATTCTGGGTTTATTCTTCTTATTACATAAATTCTTGATTTCTTAATCTAATACAATGAATTGTGATCTTGCTAATATGGTTAACTAAATTCACAACTTGGATTATTGGAACCATGAGCTATTAACAAAGTATGAATAGTAATTAAGCAATTCTTGAATAGTCTAATTGCATGCATTGATAATTCTTTCATTTAGAAGTCAATTTAACAAGTGCATGCATTAGAAAACATCTTGTTTATACTTGCTGGACCAATGAGGTAGTTAATAAGAAAATAATTATCAACATAAATTTAGTGTTATACGATTTAATAGTCTAATGTCAATTGGTGCGAGGGTGAAAACTAAGCCATACATTTATGTGATATTTAATATGAGGTAAATTAGGTTAGTAAATTACACACGTAGCCGTACCAAGGTGTGAGGTGAAATTCTCTAGATGTCGGACCAAGTATTGAGAGATACCTAATTAATCACTTTGTATGTAACACACTAGGAAGGGATTGTTATTATTAGGATTACCACGTTATGAGCTTATGGGGAACATGTATGCCGTAGTTACTTTCTCATATTGATAACATCTAAAATTTGAATCTGGCTCACTGATTATTTATACAATTTTGCGAAATTGTTTCACAAATCCCCCCCTCACCCCTTGATTTCTTGTTTACAGAAATACATTGGCTAAACGAATATAAGTTTGAGTAAGTTTGAGTCTAGACCATTTTCCTTGTGGGATCGACACCAACCTACAAGTTGGGTCTTTACTATATAACGATAGCTTATCCTTCTTTAGAGATGTGTAATTTGAGCGTATCATTCATGCCAACATGCTTCTATATATTTGGCCAGGTATATTGGGTCCTCTTGATCTGGCGTATACATTGAACTCCACAGTTAGCTTATGTGGATTTATTATCGATTATTTGTATCGCAAATATTATGTTAGAATCATTTGCATTAACCATCTTTTATTATTCAGTCTCACCATGTTATAACTTAATCATTACATTTATATAAGTCATGTTCAGTATATCAATATCTATATCATGTTTAGATAATTATATTTCTATATTGTTTTGTTCATATATATGTTTATTTAAGTTTTACTCGATCCGTCATGCTCAGTACCTTTCAAGTACTGAAGCATAGATTATGCTACATCTTCTCGTGATGTAGGTACAGGTCCTCAACAATCATATCACGGATAGATCGATTCCCAATCTTTAGTTTAGCAGCATCAGTGTTGAATCCTCATTCTTCGAGGACTAGTGACATGTTTATCTTTATCGTTCTTTGTCTTTAGTTTTAGTTTTGCTAGATCTATTTGTGTCTTGTCCAAACATTTCTAGTTAGTTATAGAGTTTTATGTCAGGCATAGTTAGATTGAGCTTAGTATTTGATTTTTATATTGTCTTGTATTAAACTCTCATTTTATAATTTATTCAGTTTAGTATTTAGGTATTCCCCATCATTTTTACTTTCATAATATTTGGCTTCCGAAAAGTTTATTGATGTTGCCGCTTATTATACTAGTATGCTCATGTAATACCAGCAAGGTTAGTTTTGGATTACTTGTGGTCCTAGGGCTTGTGTTTGCGTCTTGGAGGTTTCCACAGGGTGACAAGCTTGGTCTTGGAGACTTTTTTCATGGATGTGAAGTGCACCACATCTAATGAAAATGAGGCTAAAAGGTGTTTTAAAAAAAATCTCCATTTCTTATTACTCTTATCTTACGTAAGGTATGATCTAATTTTATCTAACTCGACGTTCTACATTTCAGTGATCATGCCTCCTCGTAGAGCAAATGCCAGGAATGCAAATTCAGTTCCTCTAGTCCAAAATAAAGAAGTTTCGAATGCAGAGTTCAGGAACGCTATTCATCTATTGGCTCAGAGTGTGGCCAACAAGAAATATTAGCAGGTTCTAGTTTAGGAAAATGCGAATGTTAGGTGATTTGCAGCTAGAGTGCGAGACTTTGTTAGGATAAATCCGCCATATTGTTTAGGATGACAAGTTTGAGAAGATTCCCAAAACTTTTTTGATGAGGTCAAGAAGATCTTTGGAGTGATGTACGTCAATGGGAATGATCGGGTTGAGTGGGAAACATATCAATGAAGGATGTAGCTCATATCTTGTATATTCAGTGGAAGGAAAACAAGGATATAGATGCAACCCTATTAGTTGGTATTATTTTTGCGAGACATTTTTAGCCATGTTTTTCACAATAGAGTTGAGAAAATTTATGATCTTAAGGCAGGGTAACATGACGGTCCAAGAGTGTGGGCTCAAGTTTAAACAACTCTCCAGGTATGCTCCTAACATAGTTGCTAACTTCAATGCTCAGATAATTAATCTATAGAATATCACACTTAGTTAAAATAGAGTGAAGAAATGATATATTTTTGGGAAATATGAATATCTCTTGGCTCATGACTCATGTTCAGCAGACTAAGGGTTATAAGCTTAGGGAACACACTAAGGAGAGTAAGAAAGAAAGAACATGCAACTGTGAGTATTTGCAACAGAAATCAGGTGCTGGAAATCCCTCGTAGTTTCAGTATAAGTCTTTGACTCCTGCCCCTTAATCAGCTAGTGTTCCATCAAAGTTCTATAAGGATGACAAAGATAGGACGTCAGGGTCTAAGTCTCAGGGAAGTGTTTCAGGTAAAAAAACATACCCAACCTGCCCAAAATATAGTAAGAATCATTCGGGAGAGTGTGTTGCACGAAAGGAAGTATTCTTTGGGTTTGATATGTCTGGTCAATGATTTAAGGATTGTCCTTCAAAATTGGGTCAAGGAAGTAATAATTATATAGCTTAGTATAGAACTTCATCAGCGCTAGCAGGTCGGCTGACTCAACAGGGTAACTCTTCTTGTACGTGTGGCAGATAGCACCAGAGTAGGTTGTATGCTCTCCAGGCTGGCCAAGATCATGAAGATTCTCCTGATGTAGTCACTGGTACATTACGAGTCTTTGATCTTGAGGTTTATGCATTATTACATCCAGGGGCCACTTTGTCATTTGTAACTCGTTTTATAGCGGTCAAATTCAGTGTTAGTCCATAAACACTCTCAGAACCCTGCTCAGTCTCTACTCCAGTCGGTTACCCCGTTATATCTACACGGGTATAAAGAAATTTCCTTATCACCGTCTCTCAGAAAGTCACATCAATAAATTTCCAACTCTAGTGTAGGCCAAGTACACGGAGTCAAGGAGAACCACTTACTCCCTACAATTTAGAATTTAACAAAACACTGCGTAGAATGAATAAACAAGGAGCACTAGTTAACCTTATCGGAGGAGAATTAGTTGATGGTGTGGACTGCAGCCTCTGACGGTTGTAAATGAAAATAATCATGATTCAACTAAGAATCGACTAGGAGATACATTTAGGGTGCAGGAGCCACCAAGTCCACGACCACATGACAACTGTAAGATCAACTTAAATTGCTGATTCTGACGGACTATTTGTTGTACCTCACCTACCACAAATACATTTATGGTGACTAGTAGCTTGATGCAGATGCTAACATCGAGAGTCTTATTAGCGAGGTTGGCCTCAGATGAACACAATGCTCATATAGCCAAGCTAAGGGTGTTTTGCAGAAGTTCCATAGGTCGACCAGACTTTGACATGGACGTGTTGGACCAAGAGTATCTCTTCTATCATTGATAGATGATGTTGTTATTTTGTTCTGTAACGACCCGCAAGTACACCCTAGAAGTTAGGGAATTCTTGAATCATCACACACATATGAGACCCGACGAATGTCTCATACAAGCCTCTCGTATTATTCATAGCATAATATACACGAGAAGTAGTACAAAATTAAAACATTTCACAACGTCTTCACAGAATCTCTTTTATAGAAAACATACGAATTTGCTAAGTCTCAACGTAGGAATCTTAGACTAACGAATATGTTTGGATCACAGCCCATATAACAATCAAATAGGAAAGAACAATGTCTATTACAATGTCTTTGACTAGAAAAGCTAAACAAATTGATGTCCTCGAATCAATTGAGGACATACCACAACTTGCTTGAACGATGCTAGAATCCAAGCTTCACTTCAACCGACTCCTCTCAAATGCAACCTACACCTTTAGAAGTATACAACATATGGAATTAGCACATTGTATTTACTAAGTAGGTCATATGCAAAAAAATCATTCTAAGAGTACATCTCTATGGGACATGCTCCTTTTGAAGAAAACTTACATAACAAAGGTATAAGAACCACCTTCAACATAAACTTCACATTTAAGACATATTCCAAGTAATCTACATAATAACATTATCAACACCTCAAACCATATAAGCATATAAGCTTGCTACAAAAGATTTTCCTATGACTTACTTAAGTAAAACAATAAGAGACCGCCCATACACCCTCTTCAAGCCTACCTAAACAATCCTTAAGACAACCTAAGATAAGATTATTCCATTTACCTTTAATTTACTCACCACCTAAGGTTACTAAGATTCACCTAAGCAGGACAAAAAGAGACCGCCCATACACCCTTTTCAAGCCTACCTAGGCACTCCTCAAACCTACCCTAGATATAGGTCATTCTAGTCAACATACATTAGCTAAGGTCATAGCTATCCATAAAGTCAATTAAAAGATACTTCATTCATTAAGGACTTCACATAATGGTCTTAGATAAGACCTAGAGAACCTACATACTAGCATCATCAAAGCCTACTCGTGCCATGTCTAGATAGAATTTCATTCTACAATCTAAACGTTATACAACTTCTCTAATACTATAATTTATCCTACATGATTAGAACAAACATTAATCGACATAGACCATACTAGCTAGGCATGGAATCCGGAGTCTACCCTAATCCGATGGAGGATGTTCTACTTTCCAAGAATAGAACTAGGACACAACCCATGTAGGCACATGGTTAAGGAATATCAAGGGTTTCTTTGCACTCTAGTCTTGTTCTCAATAAGAGATACTACCCATAGCATATTCACTCGGTGCTTAGCCTTGATTCTCATAGAGTATGTTCAATCACATAAGGGCATATATGAAAAGGTACCATCTCTTATTTATTACCTAACCATAATGCACCTACCAAAGATGGGTCTACTAAGGTTGCCACTCAATGGTAAAAAAGGATATCTCAATGACATTCTTAGATAAGGTTTCATAATGTTCCGGCCAACCTATCCCTAAGTCAACCATTCACACAAGAAGGATACAATGACGACTTTCAACTACAAGGATATCTTAACCTCCTTTCTAAATAGAAGCTTCCACATATTAGTCATGTTTAGAAGGGAACCATCTTAGATCCACCGATCCTAGACATTCATTAAACATCCATCCAAACACATACAAGACAAAGGTGCCTAAGCATACTAAGTCAAGATGTTCATATTCATATATTTAGCATGCATCAAGTAGACGAACATATTCTACCTAACAAGACACACACATCATCTTCATATCACATCTACAATAGTGTTCAAGTATCACATAGGAATCACCAAGTAAAACAATCAATATACACTAATAAAACAATTACAGACATCACCCTAGTCTATCATGATCACATATAGTCAATCAGGAGACTTCAATATCACAGATACACACATGTCACATACTTCTTCACATTGATCATATACAAGTCATAAAATTATACTTTCACAAGTCATAAAGTAATGTCGACAAGGCCATGTTCATCATATTTCATAAAGTAATGCCGATAAGGCCACATTCTTCACAACTATATCATGTAAGCACCACCATTATAAGTGGACTATACCAAACATCACAATTAAGGACCTATACTACACAATATAGAGAGGATTAGGTCAACATACCATCATTCCATCAAGAAAACCTTCAATCCATTGACATTCCAACCAATTTAATTCACAAAGGCTCTTGCCAATAACCATATACACCAATTCAATCCAATACTCAAACTATACAATGGATCAACATAAAACAATACAAGAATTACCAATTTTAGGAAGACTATATACAATATTAACATGATCTTTACATAGTTAAATAGGCCAACATAATCTACACAATAGTTCAATACAAATAAGCCTTGATCAAACCACCCATTTTTAGGCAAAAATTAGAGAATCATCACTTCCATGGGTTCATAGAGTTTTAGACTTGAATAACCATATTAACATCAATTAAATCATAAATCATTGATTCAAAACGTTTTATGCAAGAACCAATGGGTATAGTTCAATTTAGAAGGTTTCATGTTTTGAGAAGTCTTAGAAAAGTCTTTTTGACTTGGCTTCAAGAAAAAAGAAAATTCAAGGATGAAATAGTATACCTTAATAAAGAGAATCCACTAAAATTATGAAGAATTGATGGAGGAACCAAGCTCCTAGCTACAATCTCTCTTCAAGATTCAATGAAGTTCTAAAGGTTTCTCCTTTGGGGTTTTTGAGAATTTATTTTGAAATGTGAATTCATCTTGGTGTTCAAGACTTATAAACACACTGAAAATACCCAGAATACCCTTAAGTAACCTCCCAAACTAATTTTAGAGCACTAGGTAAATTACCTAAATGTCCTTATGCTTGGCCGAGACCCTGCAAAAAACTGCATGTCTCCAAGACGGCCACACCTACGAGGCGTCGACCCATCGACAGGATGTGCTGGCAATTGTCAATTGGGTCAGAGACTCCTAAATCAAGGGCTTAATCTCCCCAGGCTAAGAACCAACCTACACCCTAAAATACGGGGCGTCGATTGCCTCCGTCGTTTGAGACTGTTTTTGGCAGTCTTTTCTTACAAGTTGGATCCTCCTCAACGACACGTTGGTTGTCCTTAGGGGAGTTTCGTCTAGAAATTTCCAACTTAAATACACTCGTATACATTTTAGGAACCTTTCAAATAAATTTGAACAAAAACGAACACGTAAAACATACAAAGGCATGACACAATGTACAAGCACGTCTCAAGGCTATATTTCGAACGTCATGTAAGTTCTTGGTTGTTTGACGTCCAAACGCTATCAAACATTAGACATTTCCTCAAAACACTATTATAAATCATTTAGGACTCTAAAAACTCATGACACACATGTTAAGCTTTAGTTTCACCTAGTTCATTTTTAGGGGCGTTACATTCTCCCCCACTTCGACAACAATCATCCTCGAATGACACTTGCTTCATTTTTAAACACTATCAATACTAAGGACTATAGACTAGCAGCTCATAAATATACCACATCATATATAATCCACATATATAGGAAGAATATAACTCCACATAGAAAAGAGAATAAAAAAAAAATAAGGAAGTAGGAACTTCATCATCAACTCATCATGCCATAAGACTCATTTATTTTTCATTTAATATAAGAGGAACTTCGTTCTCCACAAATAAGCATGCTCATATACATCATCCCTAAACACAATATAACCAATTTCAATGAAAACACAATTTAGTGAAAATGTCAAGCACATTAGAGTGAAGTATGTTTACAAATTCACTAATGCAACATTTAAGCAATTTATTAGGATGGCATGATAATATGAGAGACAATATCATATAAAATCATTTTATGACATAAACATAACTTCATGAAATGCACAACGCAAGGACATCAATGAAATTTATTTTCACTTAAGACCCCCCCAAAAAATGCGACATGCTACTATTACAATCTATATCCCTGCATACTCCCCCACTTAGAAGGAACCCATAACAACAAAGAGATAAAACTATAACTTACCGGCATCATCACCCGACTTAGATCTCTTAGATTAGAGAACATAGAAATGATTCCTCTTTGGTGCACCACCATCTGGAGCATTAGGAGGAACTTTCTTGGCCTCTCTTCTTCTAGCCGCAATTGTATGACAATCTCTCACCTTGTGATCATCCCTACAACAACCAAAGCACCCACTAGTACCGGCTAGACACATCCAAAACTGATTCTTCCCACAAATAGCAAAAGTGGGCTTAACCACTTTGGGAACCACCAACTCTCTCATAGTTAGCCTTAGGAGCACTAGAACCATCTTGATTTGGACCCTTCTAAAACTTAGGTTGAACTTGCTCATCGCTTCTTCCCTTTTTAGCATCCCTACTTCTCCTCCCATGTTTACACACTTCAATGGATTGACTATACACCATAAGTTTAGATAGAGTCATGTCACCATGTAGCATAACCGTACGATACTCTTCCTTCACAATATCCAAAACACCGGTCAAGAACCTACTCATCTCATCCCTTGGGTTAGACACAAAGGATGGAGAATACTTAGACAATAGGATAAACTTAAAGGAATACTCCACAACACTCATGTTACCTTTCCTAAGGTTTATAAACTCCTCAATCTTAACATCCCTCTTCTCATAGGGAAAGTACCTACCAAAGAATTCTTCTTTAAACTCCTCTCACTCTAAGGGACACGATTCAACCGGCCTATTATCTATCCATTGAGTAAATCATACTTCAATTGATACAAAGATAACGCCACTTTTTCCCTAGAAGTCACTCCCATACCATGCACTATATTGTACACCTTATCCAAGAAATCTTAGGGATCTTCTCCCACCTTAGAACTATAGAAGATAGGAGGATTCATACTCACCAAGTCCTTCAATCTTGAGTTCATTGTATTCCCCATAGGATTCATAGCCTAGGCCCAATAAGTCTATTCACTTGAGTTGTCATAGCTCGAGCTTGGATAAGGAGATCCTCTCTAATCTCACCATTAGCCATAAAGGGGGAACCACCGGAACCTCAATCCTTTGAGCCACATTAGGGACTTTCTCGCCTTTTGGAACTTGCACACCTTGTGGAGCTTGTCCACCTTGGGGCACTTGTTAACCTATTGGAGCAACTACCACAATTACCACCTCCACATGAACCCTCCTAGGTGGTGTCCTCCTCTTATTAATCTTCTATAAACATAAGAGAAAACATTATGAAAGGACACTTATAACATATAAATCTCTAAGGCACGACATATGAGTTGAAATGAAGGGAAACACTATCATCTTATAGCCTCTCCCTCATAGGTGAGTCGTGATTCACACCGATGAACAAGAATCTACTAGACGTGCCTTTTAAAAGACTTTGAATTCTAAAGACTACTCCCAAAACCTTATGCTCTGATACCAAGTTTGTAACAACACGCGAGTACACCCTAGAACTTAGGACATTCTTGAATCATCACACGGCATATGAGACCCCACGGAGGTCTCATAAAAGCCTCTCGTATCTTTCATTGAACAATATACATGAAAAATAGTGTGGAAATAAAACTTTTCACAACATCTTCAAAAAATCTCTTTTATAGAAAACATACGAATTTGTTATGTCTCAAAGTAGCCATATCAGATTCACGAATATCTTTGGGTCACAACCCATACAACAATCGAATAAGAAATAACAAAGTCTATTACTATGTATTTAACTAGAAAAGTTAAACGTATTGATGTCCTCGAATCAATTGAGGACATACCACAACTTGCTTGAACATCGCTAAAATCTAAGCTTCCGTTTAACAGACTCCTCTCAAATGCCACTCAAATGCCACCTACACCTTTAGAAGAAAACAACATATGGAATCAACACATTGTATGTACTAAGTAGGTGATATGCAATAAAATAATGCTAAAAGGACATTTTGATGAAACATGCTCCTTTTGAAGAAAACTTTATAACACAAGTATAAGAACAACCTTTAACATAAAATTCACATATAAGACATATTCCAAGTAATCCACATAATAACATTATCAACACCTCAAACCATATAAGCATATAAGCCTCCTACAAAAGGTTATCCTAAGACTTACTTAAGTAAAACAAGAAGAGCCCGCCCATACACCCTCTTCAAGCCTACCTAAACAATCCTTAAGACTACCTAAGATAAAATTATTCCATTTAACTTTCATTTACTCACCACCTAAGGTTACTCCAAGATTCACCAAAGTAGGACAAGAAGAAACCACCCATACACCCTCTTCAAGCCTACCTAGGCAACCCTCAAACCTATCCTAGATAGAGGTCATTCTAGTCAACATACATCAGCTAAAGTCATAACCATTCATTAAGTAAATTAAAAGACACTTCATTAATTAAGGACTTCACATAATGGTCTTAGATAAGACATAGGGAACCTACATACTAGCATCATCAAAGCCTACTCGTGTCATGTCTAGATAGTGTCCCATTAAACTACCTAAATATTGTATAACTTCTCTAATACTATAAAGTATCCCACATGATGAGAATAGACATTAACCGAAATAGACCATACTAGCTAGGAATGGAATCTGTAGTCTACCCTAATCCGATGAAGGGTGTTCTGCTTGCCAAGGGTAGAACTAGGACACAACCAAGGTAGGCACATGATTAAGGAATATCAAGGGTTTCTCTGCACTAAAATCTCCTTCTCAAGAAGAGATACTACCCATAGCATATTCACTCGGTTCTTAGCCTTGTTTCTCATAGAGTATGTACAATCACATAAGGGCATAGTAAAAGATACCATCTCTTAGTCATTACCTAACCATAACGCACCTACCAAAGATGGGTCCACTAGGGCTTCTAGTCAATTGTGAAAAAGGATAGCTCAATGACATTCCTAGAGAAGGTTTCATGCGGTTATCCCTAAGAAAACCTACATAGAAGGTTCCACATATTAGTCATGCTTAGAAGGTCACCATCTAAGGCCTGCCGATTCTAGACTTTCATTCAACATTCATCCAAACACATACAAGACAAAGGTGCTTAAGCCTACTAAGTCAAGATGTTCGTATTCATATATTTAGCATGCGTCAAGTCGAGGAAAACAGGCTACATAACAAGGCACACACTTCATCTTCATATCACATATACAATAGTGTTCAAGTATCACATAGGAATAACCAAGTCAACTTATCAAGATACACTAATAACACCACTAGAGTTCAATCTCACACATACACAAATTGCACATATTTCTTCACATTTATCATATACAAGTCATAAGTTGATAATATTACAAGTCATAAAGTAATGCCGATAAGGCCATGTTCATCATATTTCTTAAAGTAATGCCGACAAGGACACATTCTTCACAACTATATAACATAAGCACTGCCACCATAAGTGGACCACAACAATCATCATAATTCAAGACCTATACTCCACTATATAGAGGGAATTAGGTCAACATATCATCATTCCATCAAGAACACCTTAAATCCATAGCCATTCAAACAAATTTAATTCACAAAGGCTCTTACCAATATGCATACACACCAATTAAATCCAATACTCAAATTGTACAACGGGTCAACATAATACAATAAAAGAATTACAAATATTAGGCAGCCTATATACAATCTTAACATGATCTTTACATAATTCAATAGCCCAAGATAATCTACACAATAATTCAATACAAATAAGCCTTGATCAAACCACCCATTTTTAGGCCAAAATTAGAGAATCAATATTTGCATGGGTTCATTCAGTTTTAGACATAGAATCATAATATTAACGTCAATTCAATCATAAATCATTGATTCAAAACGTTTTATGCAAGAACCCATGTCTAGAATTAAATTTAGAAGGTTTCATGTTTTGAGAAGTCTTAGAAAAGCCATATGAACTTGGGTCCATGAAGAAAGAAGATTCAAGTTTGAAATGCCATACCTTAATGAAGACAATACACGAAAATGACGAATAATTGATGGAGGAGTCATCTCCAAGATCCAATCTCTCTTCAAGATTTAATGGAGCTCTAGAGGTTTCTTCTTTGGGGTTTTTGGGTTTTGATTTTTAAAAGTGAATTCAGCTTTGTGTTCAAGACTTATAAACCCACTTAAAATACACTAAATACCCTTAAGTAACCGCCCAAACTAATTTTAGAAAACTAGGTAAATTACCTAAATGTCCCTAGGCTTGGTGAGACCTTGCAGAAAACTGCAGGTCTCCAAACGTCTGCCACACCTACGAGGAGTCGACCCATCGACGGGTCATGATGGAAACCATCGATTTGGTAAGAGACTCCTTAATCAAGGTCTTACGCTCCCTAGGATAAGTACCAATGTACGCCCTAAACGGCGGGGCGTCGATTGCCTCCGTTGTTTGATATTATTTTTGGCACTCTTGGCTTACAAGTTGTGTCTTCCTCAAAGTCTCTTTGGTTGGTCCTTGGGGAGTTTTTCCCAGTCGTTTTCCATAGAAATACAGTTGTATACATGTAAGGAACCTCTCACATCAATTCAAACCAAAACAAACACGTAAAACATATAATGTCACGCCACAAGTAAAAGAACGTCTCAAGGCTATCTTTCGAACGTCAAGGAAGTTCTTGGACGTTTGACCTCCATACTGTACAAAAGTTTGTATACTGCCTCAAAACACTATTATAAATAATTTTAGGACTTTAAAATCTCATGATACACATGTTAGGCTCTATTTTCACCTAGTTCATTTTTAGGGGCGTTACATGTTCAATGAGCTACCATACAACTAAATCCATACATGGGAGAAACATAATGATGCGTTCGTAGAAAAATTCTTTCAAGTGTCCAAGAAGTTGAATAAAAATGTAACACCTCAGAAATTCTATGACCTAGACTAGAGCCTCATATAGCGAATAATGATGATTCTAGACTTAAAAAAAGGTAATTAACTCAGTTAAGAATTATTAAAGCTTAAAAGTCAACAAAAAACAATGACGTCCGAAGACTAGTGAAAGTTATCTAGTATGCCTTTAGGTCTTGGAAAGGGTTTGAAGAGTCGTATGAAAGTCAAAATTTGTGAAAATGCTTAGCGTACCGATTAGAGCATGTATATGGTCAAAACGTCCGGGTACGACTGCCCGAGGACCATCCTAAGGACCCTCGAAGAGGACCCAAACATTTGACCCAAAAGTTGTCAAAAACAGCTTGCATTTGACGAGTGCAAATGACGGCCCGTAGATGGACGCACACTCCATCAATGGAGGTCGTGAGTCCATGATTAGAATTATGGAGCCATGGCTCCATTTGAGAAGTCTCTGAACCAAACTATGAAGTACAGGACGGTTTGTACATGGATTGACGGACCATCAATCATGGGCATTGTTTGGTGCTTCCACACTGGTGTAACACACGGCCAAGTCGAGGGTGGGATGGTAAATTTCACCCTTAGACAATTAAATGTAGGGTCAGTCTAATTTTGTTTTTAGGTATATAAAGGGATTTTAACTCATCAAACAAGTCTTCACACTTCAAAATACCAAAGACTCTCATCTCTCTTGAGTTTCTCTCACTCCTCAAACTTCACTTGAAGAACTTGGGTGCTTCAATAAGAAGACAAATTGTCCAAGGATCCAACTAAAATTCGTGGCTAAATCATCTTTAAGGTATGGCTTCTCTCACTCGTCGGATTTCATTCCCCAAGAGCCCCCTCCAAATATTATTTCAAAACTCCCCCAAAACTGGGGTTTTTCTTTGAAAAAGAAAAATTATAAATCAATTGTGATGAATTATGATCATTTAATGTTGTTTAAGTATTGAACGATGGTCAATTGTTGCTTTTCACTTGAGATTCCTTTGGACCCATGTCTTCCCCCCAATTTCATAAAAACCTTGAATTTATATGGTGAATCGTAGAAGATGATGAGTATGTAAATTGTGTAGAATGATGTTAGATATGTATTGATTCTTGAATTACATTGCTTTACGTATGAATTATGCATTCTTTGGTGATTGAATTATGAAGGTCCATGAAGGGAAATAAGGTATGAGTGTTGGTTCTTTCTTGAACTCAATTATGAAAGATGAATTACTTAGATAGTAATGACCCTATATCTAATGTGTGTTTGTGGTGTTGATGACAAGTATCCCTCATCCTTAACCCTATACACTTTAAATAGCTATGAAGTATGTATGTATGTTATGGTATGATTTTTATATGATTGAAAAGTAGTTCTCATAATTATAATGAAGTTTTAAAGTGAAGGGTTCACTCACTTAATAGGGGTTTCTAAAATGAAAGGATTGTTCTCAGATATGATTACCAATTAGCTATTATGATGAGATGTTTACATAAGGGTCTAATAAAGGCTAATGTGAACTTATGTGATGACTAAAGATGATTACTTAAGGGAATAGATGATTAGAATCGAAAGGGAATGTAAATGAGATGTGAGCCTCACGTTTAGTAAGTCCGACTCCCCACATGGGTTTTCTTACGTTTAACAAGTCCGAATTCCCAAGATATGTGTTGAATCCTGTGATGTAAACCCCCACGTTTACCAAGTTAGCTTTTCTAGTAATAATCTTCTTGACCCTTAACTATGTTCCCAGATATGACTCTAGCTTAGTGGATCCACCTAGATATCTATGTACGAAAGGTTACACCTTAGGCAAGTGTTAACCCTCTTTTTACGGTGTTAACAGGTTCCATGTAGCTCACATGGTATAATGTCATTTATTTCACCCTCTTTCTCAAATGTAAAACTAAGTGAATAAAGGAAATGTATGGACTTTCAGTAGGGCTTTTCTTGAAGGGACTCCATTTAGTGTGAGGGGGGGTATGAGACTTCTCTTACACATTACACTTGTGGGATCCTAATATATGGTTCTAGTGGTGTAATTTAATGATTATGTTGAGCATGACTTTGATAATTTAAGCTATGTATACGATCTTTATTTATAAACTATGTTATAATAAAGCACTATGTTATGAATGTATGTATGATGTGGGTTGCTTATTCTGATTCTTAGCTTTGGATTATACATGGTGTACTTGACCTCTCGGAGGTATTATACAGGCCATAGTTATCTTTCATCGCATTGTCATAGTAAATTTAGCGAAAAATTTAAAACTTTTCATAGCACGTCATATGCTAGAACATCTTTTCCATTATATAAAAATATAAAGTCATAATACATAGATATACTCTAAATCTCTTTTTTCATCTTAAACTAAACATAATAGAATAGATTAGGGACACGACTCTTGAACATCATAACATAATATTTAAGCTATTAGAATACATTGAATATAAACTTGACATAGGAAATCCTTGGAACATAAGGATTCCTTTCCTTGAGCATGGGAATCACATATCAAGCTCTTCACCTTAGAGACATCCTTTAAGCATCCATAACCTACACTTTGTGTAAATATGTAGAGAATAATGGTGTTAGTAGAAGAATGTACTAACTATGGCAACCATGCAAAAACATGCATTTAAAAGGGACATTTTACTTTGAAATCATGCATCATGCCTCTTTCTGAAAACTTCATAAAACTTTGATATAACAAGCATTATACAATTTACATACTTCATATAGACATATTCAATGGTCACACATCATATAAAACCACACATTGCATTTAAGGCATATAAGTCACCACTTTACAGTAAACACCTTTATAATTACAGTGAACTTATTTCATTTTATAGTGAACTCTCTCCTTTTACTATAACTCCTTATCTTCTCAAGTAACCCTTTAGTGATGCTTGGTGCAATGTATAGAAAATATTCCATAATACTATCCACACTCAAACATCACTTTAAGGCCACTAGGAAATCATGCATTCAACCTTGATTAACCCAACACATGCATTCATAGAAGTATTTCATATAATAAGATACCTAACACACAATTGACCCAACATACTTTAGGGACCACAAAGGTGAACTCAGTACAAGAGCATACACAAGTCAAGGCTTCCAACATAATCATAGCAAGGCAATAGTCACATTAACATACTTGGACTTCACCTCATAAGAACCACCCAGAACCCTACTCATAATCCCTTCCTAAGTCTACTTGTGCTATGTACATATGAAGTCCCATAACCTCACACATACTAAGTAAAGTTTCAAATAGACTACAATCCCTAACATGCCCTTCATACATCAACAAGACAAGCATAGACAACCTCCTTCATGTCAAGCAAGTCTTCATCATATAGTGAATAAGACTTATACTATTGATATAAGGTAAGACCACATCACATAGACTCATTAGGACTCCTACCATGTATATCAACACAACAAGTAGACAACACTACAATGTCATGTCTAAGGAACATAAACATAATCATATACATTAGAACACCTTCCTAAAACTCCCCTCAAGAGCTACTTGTGCAATGCATAGGTGATGTCCCATACCCCACCTACACCAAGAAACTTCCCTTAGGTTATCCTAATCAGGGTCCTAGTCATTTACATCCATTATCCATTTTATTGTAGGGAAACTATAGCCTTAACCGACACTAAGACCATGGGTGCTAAACATGGAATTTGGTGTTGTAGAACCTCACACCAAGAAGAGGTTCTCTACTTAGCAAAAGTAGAACATTAACCTTAAACTAGCATCTTAGGAGATATCATTTGCTACATCCTATGTGACAAGCATAGTTTATAAAGCTTGGGGGGCGTCTTGGGAATATCACTCTATGCCCTCGTTGGGCTATGAGGCTATCCACCCCGTGAGGACTATGGTGAACCCTACCTTCCCTCCTTGGAAAGGTGTTACCCCCTCATCTACAAGTTCACTCGGTGCTAGGCTAAGTTCCCTTTAATGAAAAGCCATTATTACATTACTTTATAAAATATAGGCTTAGGAGAGTTAACCCCTCATATGCTTAGCTCATAGGTTATAGATGAGAGTTCATGAACCTAAGTAATGTGAGAAACCATTTATCATGGACATAGCAATTCTATAAAAAGAGTAGAGAGAATAGGGCAAACTTACAATTTTCTCCAAGACTTGATCATCATGATCAATTCCCATAATTCAAAATAAAACATATATAAAAAAAAGTAGCTAAAGGAACCATTACATAAACGAAATCATACTTCAATTTACCATAGAATCGAGATCACATTGAAGCTACATTAGCAATCTAGAGAAGATAAGAGAATTATAGACTAATCTCATTCAAACCATGAAACCTTGATCCACATAGATCACTCATAAACAACTCACCATCAATATATGTAATTTAGACATTAAATTTAAGCAATTCAACATGATAGAATCATAATTCAACAATTACAAAGTCAAGATCACAATGCCCATAACATAGGCTAATTTGAGAATTGGAGAGAACATGGGTTGATCATGAAATTGGATGGAAATTCATCTTAAAAACAATATATAATCATTAATTTATCTTAAAAATGATTTTGAAATCAATTTGAGAAAGAACCCATGGCTAGATTGGAAATTGGAAATTTTGGTCTTTGAATCATATTTGAAAATTCTTGATTGACTCCTTAGATGAATGGATAACTAAGGATGAAGGATCATCATAACTTATTTATTGAATAACCATGAGAAATTTTAGAAGAAACCATGAAAAGACACCCCATAGCTTGAACTTGAGTTTTCCCTCCAATGGAGGTTTGAGAGAATTTGGAGAAGAAGAGTGATTAGGTATATTTTGTCTTGGAAAAGGGGTTAAATAAGTCATAAAATCAGTTTATAACCGTCCTTTTAAGTTACCAAAACACCTCATGCTTATTGGAACTTTTAGACATGTCAAAATTGACTTAAAAACGACGCAACAGGATCTGGGAGTCGGCTGCGCGTCGCGGGGAAGCCTCCCAATTCTGCCCCAAATAATTTTTGGGACAGTGAGGTGCGTGCTAGGCGCGCGTCGCACAGGGTAACTCCAAATCTTGGCTTGCTCGATGCCTTGGGCAGCCTCTTGTCCAATGTTTGTGTCCTCCTTGGGGGCCTTTCGGGTGGTCCCCGGGGAGTCGTACCTTGAGGTTTTGACACTTAACATTTGTATTAATGTACTAGGGTCAAATACACTGACTTTCCACTCCAAACAATACATGAAAACAATGCCAACATACAGGGACACTCTAGCACGTCTTAAAGGCTAACTTTCGAAGCTTTTGGACGTTATTGAACGTTTGACCTCCAAATTTAATGAAACTTAACACACCGCCTATTAAAATTATTATAACTCATATAAGGACCTAATGAGCCCATGAAACACACATGAGCACATAAAAACACTTAAGAAGCTTTGGTTACTAGTCGTCAAACGTCTTGGTCGTCCCTTGACGTTTGACTTCCAAATCACCTCAAATCAAGTATACATACTATAAAATACTTAATGAACATATTTTAAACTTTTTAGACACATGTGAGTCTCTAAGCACCTTAATTCATTTCCGGGGTCTTACAATATCCCCCAATTGGGAACATTCGTCCTCGAATGACACTTGGAACATCTTAAACTTATCGACTCAATGAACCATAGAGAAACTCACAACATTCAAAAAATAATCCAGTAGAATTCAATGAACCAAGAAAACAAGGAATACAACTTCAAACCATTTAGCACTCCATGCAACACAAACAAGCAAAACCTATTATTTACTCACTTTAAAAATGCATCACCAACATAGGTTCTTGTCATGTTCATAGGAGGAACATCCTTATCCTAATAATAACATGGTGTTTTACATTTCATTTTATTAGGAACTCATTATGAAACAACCTTTTAGTCACACATAAGCATGTTAAATGTAGACCTCAAAATTTGACTTAGGTTAACTAGAGACTAACATGTTGGTAATGGTGGTATAATGTCTTTAAAGTGTCTATAATATTGTATAGAGGAATTAGCTAAAGTATTAGGTGTGTTGGAGGTCAAACGTCAAGGGACGACTAAGACGTTCGACGACTAAGTCACCTAAATGCGTCATATGTGGTTTTATGTGTTTATGTATGATTCATGAGGTTGTAAGGTTTTTAAATGAGTTATTATATCATGTATATTCAGTGTGTTGAGTTTCGTGAAGTTTGAAGGTCAAACGTCCAAGAACGTTCATGTCATTCGAAAGATATATCTTGAATCGACCTTGTGTGTCTATGCATGTTTTGTCGAGTTTTACGTATTTGTTTTGGGTAAAATTTATGTGAGAGGTGTTAAAATCATAGAAGATAATGTTTGGGTTGAAAATGTCTGGGAAAGTTATCCCCAAGGACCATCTAAGGGTCCTTGAGGAAGGACCCAAAACATTTTGCATGGCAGTCCCAGGTAGACCCCAAACGACGGAGCAGTCGACGGCTCGTAGGCCTGTTGACGCCCCGTCAAAGGGTGTTGCCAATGGGGACTTAACAATGGGAGGTAAAGGATCTTTTTCGAGCTACTGTAACCACAGATGATGGCCAGTGATGGCCCGTCATGGGGACGCGCCCCGTCGAGGGCAAGTCGTCGAGGGAGGCCTGTTTCCTGCGCAGGTCTGCTGCCAAGTCAAGGGGTGAATTGTAAATTCACCCACTTCCAAAAAAGAGTTTAGGCGATTTGTTAAGGGTCTTTTAGGTATTTTAAATGAGTATATAATTGTTAAACACTCAGTATAATTCATTCTTTCAAAAACAAAAATCCAAAATCCCTTAGAAATCCCAATGTCTCCATTGAATTCCAAAATCAAGGAAGATCTTGGTGTGACGTTTTGAGTGGAGATTCTTCATCAAAGTGAAGAATTAGCTTCATTGATGTATGGCTTTTGATCCTTGAAACTCGTTTCATCAAGGAGCCCAACTTTCAAAGATGTTTTTAATGTTTTCAAAGAGGAATTGTCCAATTTCATAATTTTTCCATGGGTTCTTGCATTAAAGTTTTTCAAACGCCTATTATGGATTAGATTGATGTAGTATTGACGATTTTAACATAAATTACCTATGAACCCATGCAATTGGTGAACCTAAGATTTTGACTAAATTATGGGTTACTTGATATTGGCTTAATATTGATGAATTCATGTCTAGTTTCTTATGGGCTTTCTATTGATGTAAGAATTGTATTCAATTGTTATCAAATTGGTATTTCATTGTTCAATCTATATTGAATTGGGTTGGATTTCATGGATTTCTATAATTTTGTATTGAATTGGTGTTCATGGCCTTGGGTAAGGGTCTTGTGTCATCAAATTGAGTAAGTTGACTTCAATTGAAGTGTTGATGATGGAATGGAGGTATACTGCCCCATTTTCTTTATTTTTATGTTAATTATACTTCAATTAGGTTATGATTAGTTTGGTCCACCTTTGGTGGCGGTGTTATGTGAATTGATGTGGCCTTGTCGGCGTTACTTTCTAGTACATTGATGAGTATGGCCTTGTCGGCACTACTTGAACTTATATGGCTATTTGTGTAGTTGATTTGATGATGTATAAACATATCTATCTATATGCGGAAGCATATGCTAGACTATTGCTATTATCTATTTGATCATGTTATTCTTTGACTATGTGTTAAGTGTGTAGTCTTAGAGTTGATACATGATTATTCCTAAATCGGTTAGAGGAGTCTAAAATGGTTAAATTGATGATGTTAAGGTAATGAATATGTTTACTTGATGAGGTTAAGGGTCATTCCGAAGAGTCTAAAGGAAGATAGGCTATATGTGTTAAATGGAAGTATGTTGTGTCTTGTTTAGGTAGACTTGTCTCCCTTACTGTATGCTTATGTGAATATGTGATGTCTTGACTTAGGAACCTAAAGGGGTCTTAGTGTTGAATTAATGAATATAGGTGAGACCTTGCATGATGATACAAAGGTCATTTATGTGAAACCTTGAACTAAGTGGTAAGGTTATGAATTGTGAAGTAGTTAGCCGTAATGGTATCCTTCATGTAATGAGTGATGGACTTAAGGTTGATTGGCTTAAACAGCATCATATCATACCTTAGGAAAGTCATGAAGAGCTTCTTGTCGCCATAGTGAGATATGCCCTAGTGGACCTTGCTTTGGTAAGGTGAATGTAATTGGGTCATGAACTAGATATGGGACCCATTTATATGAACCTTAATGTAAATTGATCTATGAGAACTAAGGCTAGCACCGAGTGAGTATGAGAAAGGGGGAAGTACTTATAGTTAAGAAAGACACTAGAATGTTTAGTATGCCCTTCATATTCCTTAACCATGTGCCTGCATGGGATCTTTATGTTCTACCATTGGCAAGTATAACACCTCATCGAAGTAGGATAGAACTTCAGATTCCATACTTTGCTACCATGGTCTATGTCGATTATTGTCTATTCTCAACATATGGAATACCTATTAGCATTTTATAAGTTTATGAGGTTTAGGTGGTGGTATGGGACGCTACTTAGACATTGCACAATAGACTTTGATGGTGTTATTTGGAGTTCCTAGGTCTTGTCTAAGACCATTACTTGAATGTCCTTATGTATTGTATGAGTCTCTTAATGAATTAATGGATTAATGACCTAATGAACTAATTACTTACGTTTGGAGTATGTAAGTGAATAAGTACCTAATCTAGAGTGTCTTATGGATTCTTTAGTTAAATTGTTAAGAGGGCATAAAAGATGATCTCTTCATACCTTATCTTTGGAAGTCTTGAAGATGACTCTAGTTAGGGAAGATGTTTGGTGTTGTTGACATGACCTAAGCCTTAGGTAATCTCAAGGACTATTTAGGTAATCTTGAAGAGGTCAATCATGGACGTTATCTTCTTGATTTATTTAAGTAGGTATTTTGATAGCCTTTGAAAGGAGAGTGTCCTATCATCTATGTGTTGGTGTGTTTAGTGAGAATGATTCTACCTAGGGAGTCTATTGGATCTCTTGAGTGTGTGTGTAAGAGATTGCATGGGCGGTTGCTTCACAACTCACTCAAGTGAGACTTAGAATCACCTTTGGTAGAAGAATCTTACATTGATGTTTATGATGCTTTGTAAGTGTGTATGTGACTCATTATAAGTAATCTCAAGGGTCGTTTAGGCACATCTAGAGAGGGTGTATGGGAGATCTCTCTTTGTGTGACTTAAGTGAATCTTAGGATGACTTTAATTGAGGAAATTACATGCTAGAAGTCATTAAAAGGAGAAGTGAAAGCATTTCACTATAACAGTGAATAATTCACTGTACAGTGATCTTAGAAATTGATATTTTTGGTTAAAGGTTATCGTATGTGTTTCTATGCTGCTAAATGTTGTTATTATGATTAAAATATGATTTATAAAATGAAAAGATGCGTATTTCCAATAAAGTCCGTTTTCATGATTTTTAAGCATAATGCCATACTTAATACATGTGGTTGTACTAATTTCATGCTTTACTTTCTATCTATAGTTCTTAATAGGTGAAGAGCTTTGGGAAGAAGACTTGGACAAGGAGATCGTTCAAGAAGAGTTGAAGTATGTCCTCATTTGACTCGAGGGCATATGTGTCATTTTATGTTTCTTTTATGAAGTTTTGTAATAGACTATAGTAGTATGTTTTTAAATTCGTATGGACCGTGTCCCAAGTATTATTGTTTCTTAGGATTATGATCGAGACTTAGTGTTTTCCTATTTCTACATATATGTAAGAGTTTAAAGACTTCCATACTGTTTTACGAAAAGTTTTAATTCCGCACTACTTTTCGTTATAGCGATGAATGATACGAGAGACTTGTATGAGACCTTCGAGAGGTCGAATACGCCGGTTGCAATCCAAGATTTTACCCTAACTTCTAGGGTGTGGCTTTGGGATGTGACAATATTGTTATCAGAGCATAGGTTAATGAAAGTAGTCTTAGGAATCAAAAAGTCTCGAAAAGTCACGTCTAGTAGAGTCTTGACCATCGGTGTGAGTCGCGACACATCTATGGGCGAGAGTCTATAGGAAGATAGTGTTTACCTTCAATTCTACTCCTATGTTCGTGCGGTAGAGTAATGTTATGAGTATCCTTCTAAAAGTGTTTGCTTGTTTTCTAGGAGATGAATACTATAAGGATGGCCGCTAGAAGGATGGAAGAGGGAAGGGTTGATGAGGAAGTTCCTCCTCAAGTTGAGAAAGTTGAGCAAGTGCTTCAAGATGGGCAAGGTGTCAAAGGTGATCAAGTGCCTCCTCAAGGTGATCATGCCCCTAATGTGGAAGGAGGTGATGAGGTGACGGAGTTGTCTAATAGGATGATTGGAGAGGCTTTGCTTGCTTTAGCCCGAGCCGTAACGGCTCAAGCTAACTTGAACATGGTGCCTAGGGGTAATGCTATGGAGAGCACTATGTCATCTAGGTTGATAGACTTTGTGAGGTTGAATCCTCTAATCTTTCTTGGTTGTAAGGTGAATGAAGATCCCCAAGAATTTCTTGATGGTGTGTATAAAGTTTTGAGTGCTATGGGGGTTGCATCTAGGGAGAAGGAAGAGTTGGCTTCTTATCAATTGATAGATGTGTCTCAAATTATGTACACTCAATGGAAGTACAATAGGCCGGTGGAGTCGGGTCCTATTGAGTGGGAAGTATTCAAGGAAGCTTTTCTAGGCAAGTATTTTCCCCGTGAGAGGAGGGAAGAGAGTGTAGAAGAGTTTATCAATCTCAAGCAAGGCAACATGAGTGTTGAGGAATACTCTTTGAAGTTCCAACTTTGTCTAGGTATGCACCTTCCCTAGTGTCTAATCCAAGGGATGAAATGAGTCGCTTTTTGACGGGTGTAGCCGACTTAGTGAGGCAGGAATGTCGTACGGTTATGTTGCATGATGATATGACTTTGGCTAGACTCATGGTATATGCACAATCAATTGAAGAGTTTAAACTTAGGAGGATGTCAAGGAACTTAAAAAGGAGTGCTGCTAGTGACCAAGTGCAACCTAGGTTCAAAAAGAGGGTTCAAACTCAAGATGGACCTAGTGTTCCTAAGAAGAAGTTTGAGAAAAGAGGTGGTTCTAGCAATGACAAACCTACATGTGCCACTTGTGGTAAGAGACATTATGGTGAGTGTCTAGTGGGTACGGGTAATTGCTTTGGATGTGGAAAAGATGGGCACAACGTGAGAGATTGTCCAAACATTGCTTCTAAGAAGGAGGGTAAGAAGGTTGAGCCTAGTGTTCCAAAGGAAGATGCTCCAACTAAGAGGCATTTCTATGCTCTCCGGACTAGATTTGGGAAGCCGGGTGATGGTGATGATTATGTTGGTAAGTTCTTGTTTCTCTTTTGATAGTATGAGTTCCTTCTAAGTGGGGGAGTATGGTTAGAATTGTGCTAGAAGTGTTGCTTGTGCATGATGTTTAGGAGTTTGTTTGAAATTGAAATTCATTAACTTCTTGCATTGTGTCTTTTATGAAGCTTCAAGCATGTTATAAGACGTGTTTATATGATGTTACTTTGCGTATTAGCATATCTATATAATGAATTGCATAAGAGTTGCATGTTTGAAAATTTTAGTAAAATCATTGTTTTCAAAGAGGAATTGTCCAATTTCATAATTTTTCCATGGGTTCTTGCATTAAAGGTTTTCAAACGTCTATTATGGATTAGATTGATGTTGTATTGATGATTTTAACATAAATTACCTATGAAACCATGTAATTGGTGAACCTAAAATTTTGACTAAATTATGGGTTACTTGATATTGGCTTAATATTGATGAATTCATGTGTAGTTTCGTATGGGCTTTCTATTGATGTAAGAATTGTGTTCAATTGTTATAAAATTGGTATTTGATTATTGAATATATATTGAATTGGGTTGGATTTCATTGATTTCTATAATTTTGTATTGAATTGGTGTTCATGGACTTGGGTAAGGGTCTTGTGTCATCAAATTGAGTAAGTTGACTTGAATTGAAGTGTTGATGATGGAATGGAGGTATGATGCCCCATTTTATTTATTTTGATGTTAATTATACTTCAATTAGGTTATGATTTGTTTGGTCCACCTTTGGTGGCGGTGTTATGTGAATTGATGTGGCCTTGTCGGCGTTACTTTCTAGTACATTGATGATTATGGCCTTGTCGGCACTACTTGAACTTATATGGCTATTTGTGTAGTTGATTTGATGATGTATAAACATATCTATCTATATGCGGAAGTATGTGCTAGACTAATGCTATTATCTAGTTGATCATGTTTTCTTTGACTATGTGTTAAGTGTGTAGTCTTAGAGTTGATACATGATTATTCCTAAATCGATTAGAGGAGTCTAAAATGGTTAAATTGATGATGTTAAGGTAATGAATATGTTGACTTGATGAGGTTAAGGGCCATTCCTAAGATTCTAAAGGAAGCGAGGCTATATGTGTTAAATTGAAGTATGTTGTGTCTTGTTTAGGTAGACTTGTGTCCCTTACTTGATGCTTATTTGAATATGTGATGTCTTGACTTAGGAACCTAAATGGGTCTTTGTCTTGAATAAATGAATATAGGTGAGACCTTGCATTATGATACGAAGGTCATTTATGTGGAACCTCGAACTAAGTGGTAAGGTTATGAATTGTGAAGTAGTTAGCCGTAATGGTATCCTTCATGTAATGAGTGATGGACTTAAGGTTGATTGGCTGGAACGACATCATATCATACCTTAGGAAAGTCGCGATAAGCTTCTTGTCGCAATAGTTAGATATGCCCTAGTGGACCTTGCTTTGGTAGGGTGAATGTAATTGGGTCATGAACTAGATATGGGACCCATTTATATGAACCTTAATGCAAATTGATCTATGAGAACTAAGGCTAGCACCGAGTGAGTATGAGCAAGGGGGAAGTAGTTCTAGTTAAGAAAGAGACTAGAATGATTAGTATACCCTTCATATTCCTTAACCATGTGCCTACATGGGATCTTTATGTTCTACCATTGGCAAGTAGAACACCTCATCGAAGTAGGATAGAACTTTGGATTCCATGATTTGCTACCATGGTCTATGTCGGTTATTGCCTATCCTAGGGAGTCTATTGGATCTCTTGAGTGTGTGTGTAAGAGATTGTATGGGCGGTTATGTCCCGACCGAAATCTAGACCCCAGACAAGACCAGCGTCATTGACCTCTCAGAGGTCGCAGACAAACCTTCATACGTCATCGTTACTTCATCTAGGTTAATTTTAGCAGAAAATTTGAACTTTTTGTTACTTAACATTCAAATAAGACATTATACTTAAACTCATAAATGTTCACAATCAACCATCTAATATTAAGATCATCAAATGAAAGAAATAGTTCAATACTGCATTAAGTGTATACTTGCCCAAATGGCACCAATACAATGTCTGAAATAAAACGAGAAAGAAACGCTAGTGGAACATACTCCACTAACTCAAACCTATATCTAAGCTAGAATATAATGGGCAAGCGTCCTCGAAAGCATGAGGGCCTACCAAGTCCGGATGAATGCTCCACGTCCGGATAGCTTCAGCGTTGACCTGTAACCTCTAACGTCCACCTGTGCCTGCACCTAAAAATGTAGAGTTGTATGAGATTAGTACACACTTGTACTAAGTATGGGTATATGCAAACACACAGCAAGGACATGCATGATTAAGAAGAGCTCTTTCCTAACGATATGAATTATGGAAAGTCAAGTCAGTGGACTTGCCAAATTCGGCTTAGGAAAGTCATGCCTTTAGAGTAACATGCATCATCATACTTATCATTTGGCAAACAACACATAACATATTGCACATATCATATCACATAATTTATATCATTCTTTAATATGCCATGAGATCTCGGAATCATGGACTTGACATTAGGACTTCCCAAAATGAGGGCTCAACATATGGGACCTCAACTAGGAGCCTTCTCTAGCAAACACAGAGTCTGCTTCATTCATTCATACGTACTTCATTTTCATTCTTTTCATATACTAGTGCAACCACCAGTCATACCTAGCATGTAGTTTAAGACTCTCATCGGGTTCGCTGTGCAATGACCAAGAATAACCAAGTGTCATTACTTAAGTCTAGCTCACCTCTTGATTATCCTATCCTAACACCTTTGGTATCGTTCATTTCATTATGTGTATTCTTTGGGGCTGACCTCATTTTTTCTTTGGGAACTTTAACCTTAACCGACATAGATCATGTGAGCATCATGAAATCCAGTGTTTAATCCCCAAATCAAAAAGAGGTGGAATCACTGGCCAAAGTGAACCAAAATATGCTAGCGTATATAGGAAATTGAACCCTGCTAGATCCCTATATTGGCAGTATAGTTTCAATGACTAGGATATATAAGGAGACCCATACCCGGCATGCCGGACAGTCTCATCTCATGAGATTTACGTGAACCTCCGCCCTTCCGGAAGGAAGGCATCACCACTCATAGCTAGCCTATCGGTCCTCAGTATAAAGTTCCATTACATTCAACTCATACATCATTGAAGTTGGCTTCTAGCATGAGGACATCATAGCTCATTAGATGATTTCTCATCTCATCATTTGTATTAAGTATGCATTAACTTCAATACTTTAATTAGAGTGTTCATAGAGACTGGTCTCTTCATTAATTTTACACTCTCATATGTGAGTACGTTTTGGTAACATTTACTTAGGCTCATTTTAGATTGCTCTCATCTTTCACATTAGTCTCTTATAATGTTGTCACCACATTCTTTAACTTTAGCACATTTACTCTTCATAATTACTCACCACTTTACGTGAATGTTCATTTCATCATATGCCAATGCACTTAGCTCTTTAGTATGTATCACACTCTTACTTGACTCCTCTGGGGTTTCATTATATCATCACATAATATCTTAGGTTCACTTATTTTTTAAATGTATGCTAGACTTATTAGTCCACACAGACAAGCCATGGGCTTCATTCATAGTTTGTCTAAGTGATTCATATTTACCCAAGATTATGTGGTACAAGACTTGTGAATCTTGTAGGTATGCCAAGATATTGATTTCGATCTTTAGAGGCAGCATTCATTAAATATTTGTATACGTATGACTTATGTGTTAATACGGAATTAGGAAAGGGAACCCGATTTCGAATACTTAATCTTATATTAAACTTGGTAATTGCATTTTTCAGATTTAGGGGACCCTAGTTTGATCCCCATCAGCCCCATAATATTTCCTTTCTTTTTCTCCTCTATTTTTCGTCCAAGGCATGGAGGTTGTGGGATCAATCCCCCACAAGCTCATTCTTTTTCTCTTAATTTATCTTTTAACTTTCTCACTTATCCAAGAGGTTGTGGGTTCAATCCCCATTCACCTCACTTTATATTTCTCCTTTATTTTCCTCCTAACTCTCTCATCTATTCAAGAGGTTGTGGGTTCAATCCCCACTCTCCACATTTATTTTTCTCCTTTATTTTTCTCCTCACTCTCTCATTCATTCAAGAGATTGGGGGTTCAATCCCCACTCTCCATATTTATTTTTCTCCTTTATTTTTCTCCTAACTCTCTCATCCATTCAAGAGGTTGAGGGTTCAATCCCCACTCTCCACATTTATTTTTCTCCTTTATTTTTCTCCTAACTCTCCCATCCATTCAAGAGGTTGGGGTTCAATCCCCACTCTCCACATTCATTTTTCTCCTTTATTTTTCTCCTAACTCTCTCATCCATTCAAGAGGTTGGGGGTTCAATCCCCACTCTCCACATTTTTTTTTCCTTTCATTTTTTTTTCATGAAATGTTTATATAATTTGCATTTGGTGAGGTCTTGGGTTCAATTCCCAATGACCTCACAATTTTTTTTTTTTAAAAAAAATTAGTCATTTTGGCCGAGACTACAAATTGCCAGCAAGCTAGAAATTTGGTCTCTTCCAATCCATTTTATCTCTCATTCTTTTGTTGATTTTTTTGTAGCATTTTGAATTACATTCAGTCAGCCACCTTAACCTTTTAAGTACATCACGTTTTTAGCATTTTTACATACGCAAAACACAATATTTAACAAACAAATTTCAGGCAGCAAACATAGTCAAATTTTCAGCACACACATGCTCAAAACACTCCACTTAATGCACTTTTCCGGCATATATTTTTCATACTTTATATGATTTCTTACCACACATTCAACACATTATCACAACCAGACCTAACATTATCTACCAGAAGACATACCAATGCATGCTTTGAATCATTCAAAGGAGCTAATGACAGGGGCATGCAACGGGGACAACCTTAGTCTTTAAATTGCTATTTAAACTGAACCTTAAGGGACTCTTGGGAAAGGGACCAAGACAGAAGAAAACCCACACCGTAATGTCGTTAAAGACCTGTTTAAATGCTGCCTATTTACCACGAAACCAAGCCTCACCACCGAAACTTCAAGAAAAATCCCGTCAAGAACTTGTTGTTGATTTTCGTTTTTAGCTTAGTTTTTCGTTTGAGTTTTTGTGTGTAAATTCTTCAAGAGTGAAGAACTATTATTTTAAGTTATTTTAATGATAAAAAACGTGAGAATGAGAGTGACAGACGTGATAATGAGAGAATTAGGATTAGGATTAGGATTAGGAGAGTTAGGTGGAGACTAAGTCAAACTAGGACTCCTCATTATTTATTAATTTTATTATTTTTTTTATTATAAATCTGATTTTTCCCTTAATTAAATCAGATTTTTAAATATTAATTAAATAAATTAATTCACCAAATAAAATAAATCAAGTTAAATCATTGCTCCCACCTAGGTTCGAACCCGGGTGGAGCAAATTTTGCTCAATGGGCAATTTCGGCCCTTTCTACCCAAAATACCCCTCCACCTTATTAATTAAATAATTAATTACATATTTAGGGTAATTACAATACTACCCTTAGATTGAAAAAAGACCATTTTACCCCTAGACCCTCCTAACTTAAGATTTCCCCTTTTTAAGTCCGATAAAGACTCATCCGGGTAAATCTTCATATTCGGGAGCCCTACATGGCTGGACCCAACCTTTCCTAGCTCAACTAACGCCCAAGTTAGTTGGCTTGGCTGTCGCAAGGGTTCAGATGTCTGAATCGACGCGCATCAATCCGTGTGAACCCGGTCTAATCGTAGGCATTCTAGACACACTAAACATTACTTAGCATATTCATTTTTAGGGTTGTTACATTATCCCCCCCTTAGGAACATTCGTCCCCCGAATGACACTAGTCTTTACTAGCAATAAGTAAGTCATCTATAGAACGTATGCATACATAGGTAATTCAATACTCCTATTGGTGAATATCCGATTCAAATATTAACATGATGGTGCACATCCTTGAAACCTACTAATAGCTTCACATTAATAGACTAAGGAACTCTTTCCTAAACTAGTCTCATCCAAAGCATACAACATAAGTAAACATATAAGTCATACAAATCAGCAACCAACATGATGACTCAAACATATTAACCTCATACTAGTGCATAAACACCATACACAGTCGAATACATGAAAGACTAATTAAGGCTACGCACACGAGACTTCACCAGAAGTGCCTTCCCCTGCACCCCTAGACTTGAGTGCGAAGAATCGTTGCCTCCTTGGAGCCTCTTCACTTGGACCATTAGGCTGAAGTCTCTCCTTCCCTTGTTCTTGACTTCTCCTATTCGGACAATCCTTCACCATGTGACCCGGTTTGCCACAACTGTAACAAGCGTTAGAGCCCATCATACACTCTCCTCCATGCAGTTTGCCACACTTCCTACAAGGTGGCCTCTCTTGAGGTGTATCTACTTCATTGTTTCTCTTAACTATGGGCTCAGAATCCCTATCATAGCGACACTTGGATGAACTTGACTCCCCTTGGTGGGAGAGTCCCTTCTTAAACCTGGGCTTATCCCTGATTTCAGTACTACTCTTCCTTGAAAAATTCTTCTCAGCTTGCCTTGACCTGTTCCCTGCCCTAGTATGCTTCCTCTTCCTGCATTCCTCCACTTGTTGGACATGGACCATAAGCCTGGAAAGGCCCATGCTGGCATACAACATAGCTACCCTACACTCCTTCTCGAGATTCTCAGCAATCTTAAATCCAGTGTAAACGGGAGGATTCATCCTCGTGAAGTCCCTTAACCTACTAGCCATGCTGCTCGCATGTGGGTCCTTCCTGGGAACACCTCATTTCTCCGCCTTCGTTTCTCCTCATATTCATCTTTCTAAATCTTAAGAGTCGATGTTAGATACTATCTTAACACCAAGAAACAGACATTAGAGAAGGCACGATAAGATCAAAAGAAAGGAATTTTCCTACGTATCATGCAGTCTCTAATTCAGGATAGTGGTTGTAACATTTTGAAATACCGAGGTCATGTGATAAGACTTAAATGGTCTCCTTAGGATCTAAACCAGTGTTCCCAGCCAATTAGACCTATTTAGAGTCTTTGAAGTGGTGTTGGAAATCGAAACTCATAGACGTCCGGTAAATTTGGTTCCTAAGAGGGCTAGAGAGTCCTTTTGATTTAACCAAGTTAAAGGGTCGGAATTAGGTAAATGGTTGTACCATAGGTGTAAAATATAGTGTGGAATGGTTTCATTCTGGAAAGGTCAGGGTGCGACTCCCCGAGGACCAAAACAAGGACCCTCGAGGAGGACCCTAGAAATAACGGGGCATGACGGACCCCATGACGGGGCATCACAGGCGCGGCGGGACGTCAAGGTCTCCGTCGTGCCAGCCTTGGTGCCGTGGGACAAACCTCCGCCTGCACAAGTCTCTGACCAGCGTGACGGATGTGCAGGACGGAGGGATGTCAGCCCGTCACGCTCACGACGGACCGTCGTGCCATCCTTGGTGTCTGGGAAGAAAACCTCCGCCTGCACAAGTCTCTGACCAACGTGACAGATATGCAGGACGGAGGGATGTTAGCCCGTCACGGCCACGACGGACCGTCGTCGGGGATCCGTCATGGAGGGTCTGTGGCAGTTTCGGAAAAGTTAGTTTTTTCGTTAGTTAATTAAGTAAGTGTCTTAGGGGAGATTAGGGGTTTAAGAGAGACTAATTAAGTGACTTAAGACCCCACTATAAATACCCAACCCTCATTAGCCTAATCATTCTCTCAAAAACAAAACTCTCTTCCTTCTCTCTACTTTTTCTCTCTATTGGAAGACTCCATTGGAGATCAACTTGGGGAGATCATTGGGGGCTGGTTTAGCACGAAATTCACCATCAAAACGTCATCAAATCCTAAGGTATGGGATCTAATTCACCTTTGAGATTCTTTCCTCAAAGGGTTCCTTCAAAGCTTTTTCCAAAAAGTTGAGTTTCTTATGGGTTTCATCCAAATCCGAATTTGATCATGTGAATTGAGTTAATTATGTATTCTTTGGGTTAGAATGAATAGGTTATCATGAATTGTAACTTGATTATGGTTAATTGATGTAGTTTGATCTAGATTGTGGGTGATGACCCCTAACCCTTAACCCTAAATGTTGAATTGATATGGATTAGGTTGAGTTTGATAGAATTGATCTCATAATTAGTTAAATGGTCTTTAATGATTGATATTGCATTGATTATGGGTCTATTATGATGAATTGAAGTTCTTCACACCTATTTTCTTTAATATTGAATCTTAGTCAAGAAGATACCTTAGAGATCATGCTACTAAGCTTTGATGTAGTATTGCTTCATAATATAGAGCTTCTCCTTGATTAGTTCTTGTGAATTATTATTGGATTACATTGACGTGATGATCTAAGATTTGGTTGATCTATGAGTTAATGGTACGGTCCTTTATTGATGGATTATGGAGGAGTATGGGTAAGTCTTGATGATCCTAGCCTTTACTTCAACTTATGGTTAATTGTCATCATGTGATAATGTTATGTTGAAGTATTCTTTGATTGCTGTGATAAGTTGATATGATACATGAACTTATATGCTTAGGTTGGTTGTGAGGTTGCTAGAAGTAATGTAATATAGGGAAGTTGTATGATGTGCCCTATTATGATGAGATGTACGAGGGTTAACTTCACCTATTTGAATTGTTAATGAAAGGACTAATTCTCATTACAATTCATATTGATCTATAATGATGATATATAAGGGATTGACCCTTATATCTAATTAAATTGAAGAAGATTTAATAAATGTTAAAGACTTCTCTAAAAAGGGGACTTAGCTTAGCACCGAGCGAACTTGACATTGAGAGGTGTTGACTTCCCTTAGAGGAATATTCACCATTTGTTCTTTATAGAGTGTTGACTTCCCTTAAAGGAATACTCACTTATAGATCTACATGAAGTGTTGACTTTCCTTGAGAAATATTCACTCATGAATTCTCATGAGGTGAGGCCCCATTACCGAATGGTATATAGAGGGAATACCTATCTCTTAGTTCTTGAACTATGTTGCCACCATAGGATACTAGCTAGTGGATCCACCTAGATAGCTATGTTTACATTAGGTTCTACCTTGGCCGGTAGACCACCTTCCATCGGTGTAAGGTTTCATAACACCGGATTCCACATTCGATTATGTGGTCTATGTCGGTTAAGGCAAATGTTCCCTAAACAAAAAAATGAATGAATAAGGTATAGGCTAATTAAAGTAACTTGAGAGGTTGGCTATAGCTTAGGTAGGGGTATGGGACTCTACCTACGCCTTGCACTAGTTTGCCTTGATAGGAACTTTGAGAGGTCAACATTATGCATGTAAAGCGATGGTATAATGTAAATGATTTGTATGTTGAATAACATGCTTATGAATATAATGTTGTCGTCTTTGCTTGACGAAGGACGTATTATGATATGAAGAGTATGTTGGTAAGTAAATTGCTAATTGTAGTCTTGGTAGGTTACTTGATTGAGTAGGAGACATGGTAATTTTACTTGATCATTGCACTTGTGACTTATTAAAGGTTATCGTTAGTATACTTTGCTTTGCTATGGTTTAATTGCATATGTAGTCTATTATGTTTTCATAAACGTCCCTTTTTAAATATATTTGATTGGTAATTGTATATGAGATTTCATACTTAGTACATGTGGAGTACTAATCCCTTTTCTTTCCCTTTTTCCCAAACATTTTAGGTTCGGGTCGTTGAGCTTGATCCAAATTGCTAGGAAGGAAGACTTGGGTATTTTGCCATCCAAGTGGTAGGTCCTCACTCTCTCGAGGACGTGGCCGATATCTCTCTTATATGATGTGTAGTTACTATGATTCTATGTTGACTCCTTTATTCTCTTGAGACTATGTAGTAGACAGCCTATATGCGGCTTCTTTCATTTGATGTAGGGCAATGCCCAAAGACTTATTGTAATCGATAGATGGTTTATGAGATGAGACGGTTTTATGACTATTATTTTCTAAATATATAAGTGTATGAAATAAAAGTATAAGACTAAGTAATCTTCGTATATGAACAAGTCTATGTATACTTGATATATATATTGATGTGTATGTAGAGGTCTATGTAAACCTCCGAGTAGTTTAGATAAAAAAGTTTTTAATTCTTTCTGATTTTTAGATCGATGAATGCTATGACGAAGCTAAGAGGCTTGTCTTAGTCCTCCGAGAGGACGACGACGCCGGTTACGTCTAGGGGGTAAACCCGGATGTGACAAACTTGGTATCAGAGCATGAGGTTGAATATCCTTGATGTTAACGTCTCTCTCTCAACCACGTTATTTAAGTTTGTATTCATAATTGTGAAGCGCGCCACACTTATGAATAGGAACTTATTTGGTGATTAGGAATCATTCTCATTGTTGGAAATCCATATCGTGCCCCTAGAATGTACGTCGTAGATGCTTTCGCCTGAACCTTGTGTTTTGGTTATAGGAGATGAATACTAGAAGAAATGCGGCTCGAAGACTTGAGGAAGAGATGGCTGCTGCAGGAATTCCTCGCGATGAACCTGCTCCTCCACTTGAAGAGGTTGCTATTGATGACCAGGTTCCTGCAGATCCTCCACCGATGACAGAAGCTCAGATGAGAGCTATTATTGCTCAAATGGCTCAAGCCATGACTACTCAAGCTCAAGCCGCAACCGTGCAAGCCCAAGCTATGACTGCTCAAGCCAATAGGGATTTGGCACCTAGAGCCCATGAACAGACTATGGCCTCCAGACTTAGGGATTTCACTCGAATGAATCCTCCTGTCTTCTATGGGTCGAAGGTTGATGAAGACCCTCAGGAATTTATTGAGGAGGTTCACAAGATTTTGTGTGCTATGGGGCTGTCATCTAGCGAGAATGCCGAGTTGGCCTCATACCAACTCAAGGATGTCGCTCAGATATGGTATGCACAATGGAAGGACAACAGGCCACTTGGAAGTGGGTTAGTAACGTGGGAGTTATTCAAAGGAGCCTTCATTGATCGGTTCTTCCCTAGAGAGATGAGGGAAACGAAGGTGGTGGAATTCATCAATCTCCGCCAAGGACGATGAGTGTTCATGAGTATTCTCTGAAATTTACTCAATTGGCCAAATATGCTCCGTCTTTGGTCTCCGACCCTAGAGACGAAATGAGTCGATATGTGACAGGTATATCGGACGACTTACAAGAGGAGTGTCAATCGGCTATGCTACATGATAACATGAACATTGGTCGTCTCATGGTGCATGCAAGAAGGGTTGAGGAGGCTAGAGCAAAAAGGAAGGATAAGGATAAGGACTTAAGAAGGACAAGGTCTTATGAGAATGAAACTACTAAAGATAGGTTTGGAATTCAAGACAAGCCTAGATTCAAGAAGAGGTTCTCAAACCATGTTCCATCCAAATTTCCCAAGACTAGGGATCCAAAAGCCCCTAGACCAAAAGTTACAAAAGGAAAGGGTGGAAGCTCATCTAATGAGAAGCCTACATGTTCTAAGTGTGGGAAGGGTCACTATGGAGAATGTTTGATAGGAACGGGGATTTGCTTTGGATGCGGGAAAGTGGTCATCGAGTTCGAGATTGTCCTAATGCTAAGGGACAAGAAAAAGGTGGTCAACCAAGTGGTTCTAATAATGCTCCCAAAAAGAACCGTTTTTATGCTCTTCGTACGAGAGATGACCAAGAGGCCTCTCCCGATGTGGTGACTGGTATGTTACAAATCTTTGCCATTGATGTGTATGCATTACTTGATCCGGGTGCTACTTTGTCTTTCGTTACTCCCTTAGTAGCTAAGAAGTTTAGTACATTACCCGATGTTTTGCATGAACCTATTTTGGTGTCTACTCCGGTGGGTGTGTAGCAAAAAGAGTCTATCGAAATTGTCCTATTTCTATGCCTCATAGAGTTTTTCATATTGATCTAGTTGAGCTAGACATGCTTGATTTTGATGTCATATTAGGTATGGATTGGTTGCATGCTAGTTTCGCTTCCATCGATTGTAGGATAGAGTTGTGAGGTTTTGTTTCCCAAATGAACCCGTCATAGAGTGGAAGGGTGGCAGTTCTCTTCCTAGAGGTCATTTCATATCATGCCTAAAGGCGTGGAAGATGATCTCGAAGGGATGTCTCTACCATATTGTGAGAGTCCAAGAAGTGGATTCCGAAATTCCTCCTATTGAGTCGGTCCCCGTGGTGAGTGAATTTACGGAGGTCTTTCCTGATGACCTTCCTGGCATTCCTCCCGAACGGGAAATCGATTTCGGTATTGATTTGCTACCGGAAACAAATCCTATCTCTATTCCTCCTTATAGAATGGCTCCGGCCGAGTTAAAGGAATTGAAGGCACAACTTAAAGATTTGCTATACAAGGGCTTTATAAGGCCTAGCATTTCTCCATGGGGTGCTCCGGTGTTGTTCGTGAAAAAGAAGGATGGATCCTTGAGAATGTGTATTGACTACCGACAACTCAACAAGGTTACTATCAAGAACAAGTATCCTCTTCCTCGGATTGATGATTTATTTGATCAACTCCAAGGAGCGAGTTACTTCTCAAAAATCGATTTGAGGTCAGGGTACCATCAGCTTAGGGTGAGAAATGAAGATATTCCAAAGACAGCTTTTCGGACTCGATATGGGCATTATGAGTTCGTGGTTATGTCCTTTGGTCTCACAAATGCCGGCAGCGTTTATGGATCTGATGAATAGGGTGTTTCGAAGTTACCTTGATTCATTCGTTATTGTATTTATCGATGATATCTTGGTGTATTCGAAAAATGAGGTTGATCACATGGATCATCTAAGGGTAGTATTGCAAACCCTTAGGGAGCATAAATTGTTCGCCAAGTATAGCAAGTGCGCGTTTTGGCTAAGGTCGGTGGCGTTTCTTGGGCACATCATCTCTAGTGAGGGAGTTGAGGTAGACCCAAGGAAGACAGATGCGGTAAGAAACTGGCCTAGACCCTTGACCCCAACTGACATTAGGAGTTTCTTGGGTCTAGCAGGTTATTATCGAAGGTTCGTAGAAGGTTTTTCATCCATTGCATCTCCTTTGACTACATTGACTCAAAAAGGGTAAAAGTTTGAGTGGTCAGAGGAATGCGAGAGGAGTTTTCAATTATTGAAGGATAGGCTTACTTCCGCTCCGGTGTTAACTTTACCGGAAGGATCTAAAGGGTACATAGTGTATTGTGATGCATCCCGTGTAGGTTTGGGGTGTGTGCTTATGCAAAATGGGAAGGTGATTGCCTATGCTTCGCGACAACTTAAGGTGCATGAGCGAAATTATCCTACTCATGACCTCGAGTTAGCGGCCGTGGTATTTGCTTTAAAAATATGGCGACATTATTTGTATGGTGTCCATGTGGATGTTTTCACGGATCATAAGAGTCTTCAATATGTGTTTACCCAAAAAGATTTAAATCTTCGACAAAGAAGGTGGTTAGAATTGTTGAAAGATTATGATATGAGTGTACTATATCATCCCGGCAAGGCAAATGTGGTGGCGGATGCTTTAAGCCGTATGACGATGGGTAGTGTGGCACATTTAGAAGAAAACAAGAAAGATCTAGTAAAAGATGTTCATTGTTTGACTAGATTGGGAGTACGATTGATGAGTTCTCTAAATGGAGGTGCCACGGTTCATCATAGCTCCGAGTCATCATTAGTGGTTGAGGTGAAGTCCAAACAACATCTTGATCTACTATTGATGGAGTTAAAGGAATCGGTTCTTGGCAAGATGAACGAATCATTTTCCTTAGGGGAAGATAAGGTGTTGAGGTACCAAGGGAGATTATGTGTTCCGATGTTGATGGATTGAGAGATCGGATCCTTGATGAAGCTCATGGATCCCATTATTCCATCCATCCCGGTTCTACAAAGATGTATCATGACCTTCGAGAAATATATTGGTGGGAAGGTTTGAAGAGGGATATAGCGGAATTTGTTGCTAAATGTCCGAATTGTCAACAAGTGAAGGCGGAACATCAAAAGCCGGGTGGCTTACTACAGGAGATCCAAATTCCTACTTGGAAGTGGGAAGACATTAATATGGATTTCGTAGTAGGGTTGCCTCGGACTCAAAAGTCATTTGATTCTATATGGGTGATTGTTGATAGATTAACTAAGTCCGCTCACTTTATTCCCGTCAAATCTACATATTCGGCGGAAGATTATGCGAAAATCTTCATAGATGAGATTGTGTGTCGTCATGGTATTCCGTTATCCATCATTTCGGATCGAGGTGCACAATTCACATCTAGGTTTTGGAAGTCGTTTCAAAAGGGTTTGGGTACTAAAGTAAAATTAAGTACTGCCTTCCATCCTCAAACGGATGGTCAAGCGGAACGCACGATTCAAACTCTTGAAGATATGCTTAGAGCTTGCATCATTGATTTTAAAGGGAGTTGGGATAAGCATTTGCCGTTGGTGGAGTTTGCATATAATAATAGTTTCCATTCGTCCATCTCCATGGCTCCCTATGAAGCCTTGTATGGTAGGAGGTGTAGGTCTCCTATAGGATGGTTTGAAGTAGGTGAGTCATCGATATTCGGTCCCGACTTGATTTATAAGACATTGGAGAATGTACATATCATAAGAAATAGGTTGCAAACAGCCTATAGTCGACAAAAGTCCTATGCCGATAATAGAAGAAGGGACTTGGAGTTTGAAGAGGGTGATAAGGTGTATTGAAAATTTCACCTATGAAGGGAGGTAAGATTTGGCAAGAAAGGGAAGTTGAGCCCTCGATATGTAGGCCCTTATGAGATTTTGGAAAGGGTTGGTAAAGTTGCCTATCGTTTAAAATTACCTGATGAACTAGCCTTGGTTCATCCGGTTTTCCATGTCTCTATGTTGAAGAAGTGTGTCGGAGATCCCGAGTCAATTCTTCCTCTTGAAGGCCTCGGAGTTGAGGAAAACCTCTCTTATGAGGAGGTTCCGGTTCAATCCTTGATAGGCAAGTGAAAAGGTTAAGGAACAAAGAGGTGGTTTCCGTAAAGTGCTATGGAGGAACACCTAGTTGAGGTGCAACATGGGAGGCGGAGGCCGACATGAAAACCCGTTATCCTCATCTTTTTGATGTTTAAGGTTAGCATCTCTCTCTAATG